>BOPP01000108.1:362540-397503 GCA_017312745.1 Gryllus bimaculatus
AGCCAGCTACGCGTGAGTGCCCGACTGCTCCCCGGCCCGGCCGCGCCGATCGTGTGTGTACGTGGCTCAATGAATCGTGAGATTAGGCCATGCATTTTCCGGGTGAACGCTTGGGAGACACCGCGCGCGCCTGACAAATGCTTTCGATCTTGGAATAAACGCGCCCCAATAAGAATAACGAGCGAGCACATGTGGGATGACGACACCGATTTTCAATTTTTTTTACGCAATAAAACGCTGACAGGTAATGATGAACAGAACAGAATAAGCAATGACAAGTGCCAGACGAACGAGCCATGAAAGCTGGGCGTAATAACGTCCACAGGGGAAAGAATAAATGGAACAGAGTGAGAAAAAGCCTATTCCGTTTCATCGCGCATAGGAAAGAACGAACGACCGAGAAGATGAAAATAAAATACACGGAACTTGATACGACGTAAAGCTACGAGAGAATGGATCTCTGATCCCAGAGAAAAGGAAAAAAAATATAGTTAATGGATTAGGACGGTCCCTCGTAACTTTTTCGAACTGCGACCCAATTCTTTAGAAGAAAACATTCGTGACCAGCATACCTTTAGGTTGAAGTTTGGATGTGTCTCAAGCACACGAAGAAAAACAATACCAAACCATACGATTACGAGAGTATCTTGAATGTCATTTCACATTATAAACAAGCGATTTCCGTCAATATTACTATCGATTGCAGTAGCAAACTGTGAGACAGACCTACAAGTATTTCAACCACCCCTTAAATTGTACAATAGTTTCAAATCTCTATAAAAATGCTGGATTTAAATTCTCATTGGTTTACGTCATGATGGATCCCTGTCTAAAACTCCGAAGTTTCTTAAAATTTTCTATGAAATTTCCCCCCAAGAGGCGATCAAAATATTCGACATTACCTTTAGCAGTTTTTTTCTCGAAAAACTGTGGAGGGGATACGCCGCTCTTCCGCTAAACCCGTTAATTGGCAAGGGAAGAGAAATTAATCTGACACAATTGACGGTAGTTTCAATTAAGCTCGGATTCAGCAATTCGTCAAAGTAACAATTTTGGGCGAAACGATTTATGTGTAGATAATTTCGAAGGTATTATACCATACACAAATGTGATCCCAGTTCGTTATTATTTTAAAGAGAGCAGCATTTCTGAAAACGCATAAATTACATCGGAGGCTTTTCCTAAATTAGGAAACTTTTTTCCCGAAAATCTACTAAAAATGTTGTAGTGAAAGCTTTTTCATTATGTTAACAAATAACAATAATGACTTTGTTCAAAACTCAAAACCAGACCACATATGTTCAGGGTGCAAATTGACAATTTTATCTGGGGATGGGACGAGTAGATGAATGAAAGAGTGTCAATACTTCTGACATGCTTCCAATATTTTCCCATAAATGTAGTTTATAAAAACAATACTGTATATATATCGTATGCGACACCTCTTGGTTTATAAATGAGGGCCATTACGCCAACGGTAATTTCAATTTAAAGATGACACTGCTGAGTTGTATATATACTGCTATATTATATTGGTCCTCGTATCTTTCATTGCGAATTAGAGAATAGGAGGACCGATTCCAATTAGTGAACCTCTGATGTCGTGAAAATACGAAATCTTACAAGTGATTGTGTGAGAAAACACCTCCCTTCCTTCGTTCCTATTATACATTGGACACCAAGTGTCCAATATGTTAAGACGAGAAGTTTGGAGTATGATGATGGACTGATTTATAAGAATACTTTGTCCTGAAATAAATTATTATTATAATTATTCTATAAATGGTTGAGTTGACGGCAAGAATAGTTTTCTGAATGTGGAGAAAATATTTCGATCTCACAAACGTTTCCTTGTATAAAAAAAAAGAAATATGGCCTTTTTTTCTTCTTTGGGGAGGGGGGAATATTTGAGACCTGTGGTGAAAGTATAATCCGCTAACACAACATTCCCAGTAATTGCTGATATGGCTGCTCGTAACGGATTACATTTTTATATTTGGTAGTTTTAATAAGATACGTTTGTGTTCTCTAGCGTTTGGTTTTAAACTCATCATCATCATCTCTTCACTTCACGGTTTAGGCTACCGCCTGTTCCGTTTTCAAAGTGTCTCTCCATCTTTTACTTGATCTTTCTACATCTCTTTTTCCTTCGGGTGCGTAACACAGAGTTGCCTTTGGAAGTCTATTATCACGTATTCTCTTTACGAGTTCGAAGCGTCTTTGCCTACAGCCTTGCGTTCTAGTATTAACTGGAATCACTTGTAGCTATTTTCATATTTCATCATTTCTTATTTCGTCCTCTCTTGTACATCCTTTGATTCTTCTCAGAAACTTCATCTCACTACTTTGTATTCTTATTAAAATTCTTTGTGTATGTACCCATGTTTCACACCCGTAGAGTAATGTAAGAACTGTCATTGTATTGTAAAATTTTATTTTCGTTTCTGACCTTATATTTTTAAGGTATTGTTTGATATTTCATATTGTTTGATATTTCATTATTATTATTATCATATTGTTTGATATTTCATCGATTTTTTGCCGGTATCTTACCCTTTTCACCACTAGTTTTGTACCCGAAGTAATTAAAGAAGGGAACTTTCTTAAGAATTTTGTTTTATCAGGTTTTAAAATATACTAAACAAAGCTGATAAAGCATTTTATACCATATTTTCACGTGAGTCTAACAAAGGTAGAACATGCACAAAAATGAAGTTTCATTGCCCTAGTTCCGTGAGGATAACTGGAATTTATCTACCTAATTTACCTGTAATGATTTGAAGAGCGAAGAGAATGCCCAGAAACTAGATACCCGCAAACCAAACACCATCAATTACATACGTCGAGAGTTCACGGCTTTGTGGCAGTAATAGAGAAATAATGACGAGCAACGGTGCAAGGAATGACGAACGATTCTGCAAACGGAACTAGTGGCGCGATGAAGCATGTCGGGCAAACGGGAACGCCCACGGCAGACTCGCCGCAACCCCGTTCAGTCCACCGCAGATTTAGGGGAGCGAACAGCGACACGTGACTGGGTTATGAATTGACCCAACTCATTGAATTTCCTGAGTGATGTGTCAATTGCGTAATTTGTTGTCTACACTAGTCCTAAACATCGAATATTAAAGCCAGAGATAGAGAGGAATGTACTGGAACCGCAGTAACAATACGATTTCGCTTTTTGGTCGAAAAATCAGTGACTAACATTATAACAGCTGTAACAACGTACACACGTCAGAATTAAACTTCTATTAGAGATATTGCAAAGATGGTTACGATTGGTGCACATGGTGAGAAGACACACGCAGTTCGTAATCGGGATATCTCTATGGGTGGATAGTTTCAATTTTCATTAACACTTCCCGAATTTTGAAAATTGCAAATGTTCAAATATTTTTCGAATCTTCAATAGATCTCTAATGTTCAAGCAAGATATTTTTTATCAATGCAGTTATCTCTCAATTTTAGATTCTTTTGAAAATAGTGTAAAGTGCGTTTAAAAACTCAGTTGTTCAGTTATTAAAAAAATTGTAACTTTTTTCAAACATGTGTAAACAAATTTAATTTGTTGCCATCCCTATCAGTTCAGGTGCAAATACGCAGGGAGGTAATACATTCGGACTACATCACGGTAGAGTGAAGAGTAATCACACTCAGAACATTTAGTATTCATTGCAAAACCCAAATTGCGCATTTCATAACACTAAGAGGAGGAACGCCGCCTTCCTACTAGATTCTTGTTTGAATTTGTGGAAATGTTTGGGTGCTGTTGTACATGTACTATGACGCTTCGCAACCCGTACGTATTATACACGGCCCACACGTATTGTCGTATATTGTCTGGCATTGCTCATTATTGTTGTCATTGTCATTATTATTATTCTAAGAATTGTATTTCATAAAATTATTGAATTACTGACATTCTGTAAGCAAAATAATATTTCCGTTTTAATGATTAAAGATCAAATTTGAATATTTTGCAACTTCTTGGGCGAGTTAAAATGTTTATATCCGAAATTGGCCATCAAGGTTCCCCTGTGTACGGTTAAATATCATAAAGCAGTGAACCCAGACTAACTTGGACAGTACTGAGAGAGATCCGCAGAAAAAGCGAAGGCGTTACTCACTTGTACTGCTCCTCGACGAGCGCGGCCGGGTCGGTCTGCTCGATGGCCTCCTCGAAGTAGGCCTCGAGCGAGGGCAGGAAGTCGCGCTCGCGGCTCTTGCACGCCTCCAGGTTGTTGGGGCAGAGGTTCCAGAGGCGCGTCAGCTCGGGGTTGCCCATGTTGAAGCGCTTGTGGGCGGCGGCCTCGCGCATCAGCTCGCCAAGGCGCTTGCGGGCGCGGCGCGGCCGGGCGGCGGCGGTCGCCGGGCCAGGGCGGCCGGCTGCCGTCGGCTGCGCAAGGCCCGCCCGCGCCCGCGCCCGCCGCGCGCGGCGCGGCCTCGTCGCCCGCCGGCGCGCCGGCTCGCCCGCACCCGCGCAGCCCGCGGCGACGCGACCCCCGAACTGGCCGCCTGCCGCCGCCGCCGTCGCCCCGCCCGAACCCTCCGCGTCGCCCGCGCCGCCCGGGCTGCGGGGCGCCGGCTGCGTGAACTCGGGGCAGCCGTCGTTCTTCCATGCGTTCCAGTGCTCCTCACGCTGCGAACAAGCAGATGCGCCCCGCCCGCGTTACGACAAACACGCTCTGGGCGCAGCGCCTGCGCGCGTCCCTAACGATGCTAACTGCGCCCAAGCAATTCAAGGGGTGAGAATGATGCGGTCATTTAAATATCGCTCAGTAAATACTATGTTCAACACGCAATTTTCAAACTAACATCACAAAAGCAAGTAATGTTCTACAACTGCCAAATGTCAATATTCTGTGTAGGCTTACTTTCAATTTAAACCATTATGGTACCATTATGTTTTCATTTAATACCAGAAACTTTAATTAACACTGTGAAGACTTAGAAAGCACAAGTATGAACCATTTTCACCCCTTAAATTAAACTATTGATGAAGTTGAATTAATCTCTGCACGTCATTTTGTCTCAAACAATGACCAATTCGTTTTATTCTACAAACATGTTCGTCTTGAAACTGAATTGTATGCAAAAGAAGCATATTGTTTACATTTTGAATTTAAGTTTACAAACTTCTTCTACTTGATTTTCAGATCATAAAATCCAAATCTGGCTGTTGACATGAAAATAACCATATATTAAACATGAAGTTCTAGGCTAATATTTTTCCACAGATCTGTATTATATTGCAAACATATTACACTCCTATCCTGTAGTAATAAGTAATGTCTTTTATAAATCTGTCAGTAATATTTTGAAAATTGTACTCAATCAAGAGAAACAAATTTAAATAATACATTTCGCTAATCAACCTGTGAATAATTAAATGTGTCAAAATAAACGGAAATTGCTTCTTACAAAATAATATTTGACCTATAACAATAACATCTAGTTTTGCAAATATCGAAACTTTAATTAAATCAATATTTAGATCACTCGCATAATTCTTAATTTATTACTCGAAGTCCTGCATGCAAGTATTCAGTGCATTATCATTTTTACATTTACTTCTTATCACAGTATGCCATTACAGCAGTATACTTATTTACGAACCAGAAACCTTTAACATTTTTATTTCACATTCGTGATAGGAGATTTTCCAGGGCACAACGATTCGTCTACGGTTGCCAGTCCTGTAGTAGGCACTTTGGAACAATTTCCTCAACCATTACATGCAAATCCATTCATTTTACAAACCCTTTTCCTCAATTCTGTGCTTTTTCTCGCTTTGGAGAAAGAGCCTTTTCACGTAGACGGAAATGAAATTAGCGAGTCTCTAAAACTAAATTGCTAAAGAAAGGGAAATCATGCAAACAGAAACCTAATTCCATCAGACCACATTTAGAGGATGAGAATTTTTCTGAACAAAAACCCAGCTCAGAGAGATGAACTTCGTTATCTACAATTCACCACTGAGATGAAGAAAGAAAACTCCGATTATATTTGAGAAAAGAAAAGTAATGATTTGTTCTCAGAAACAATCTCCGGGATTTTATCGCAAATTTACTGAGTACTGTTTGTCCCGGTCCGTAATTATGATACGATATCAGAAGAATACCATGTCCGACGAGAGAGGCCGAGAGTTGACCGAGACAAGTCTGCTGCAGTATATCAATAGGTTTGATTTGCCATAAACGAAATAGTATTGAGAGTATTGTAACGAAACGCGATCCAGAGATTGAAACATTCACATGGAATAGCACGGCGCGACCGCGCGCCACACACAGAGCCATGCACGGGGTGCCGGGCACCTGAATTGGCTGAGTGACGGCGCTGGCGGTGGAGGCGCCGAGAAGCGAGGGCGGCTTGGGCGGAAGGCCGTGGGCTTCGGCTGGCAAAAATAAGGGCGGGGCTGTGGGTAGGATGTACTGGAAATATTTCTTCCTAGACTGTGAAATTGTCAAAATTATTTAAATGGAAACGCACCCACAGCCTCTCCAGCCCACCATGGCATGCGCAAGCGTGTTTTTTTAAGAAATAAAACAAAAGGTGATCGATACGAACGGCAGTAGTTCAAATGTCATTGGTAGACGCTAGTGTCCTCCTTTGAAGATCGAGTAAAAAATCGGACGTTGACTGAGCGGCGAAGCTGAGGTTTCCTTCGGATCGGCGTTGCATTCAACACTCAAAATTTAAAATTTCATTCATTACCTCCTCGAGTATTGATTTGGAAAAATATTCTCTCAATTAGAGGCTTCAGCTCACTCTCGCCAGAATGCACTGTTTAAAACTTCAGAAGTGAACTCGGAAATTACATGAAATTCTGATATAAAAATCGATATGAGTTTTTACGAGAAAAAACAACAAACCATTAGCTTGATTAATTATTCTGGGGCAATCAACAGCTGAGGACTTAAGTCCCGAAAGTGTAATGCAAGTACATACCGCGGGAAGACGTAGTGATTTTTCCCTACTGGATGGCTACATCCTTTGCCGAACTACCCGTCGGCTTGCAGGGTTTTCCCCAACCAGGTACTTCTCAACTGCGTGGCACCGCCGGCACAAGCTTTAAGTTACCGACTAGTCTCCCGGCGTACGTGGTGGTGTAGGGTTAGTGTGTTAGTAAGTAAGGGGTGAGGATAGGACAAGGCAGATGAAGGAAAGAAGAGCTCGGTCCGTGGCCCGTTTGTTGTAGTACTGCTCCGGCATTCGACTGGTGTTGCTCGGAGAATGAAAAACGACAGATTAGATCAGTCAGCCACAACAATTCTTCCCCAGAATCCTGGGAGGCGTTGATGCCCTGAGCCACCTAACCACAATTAGCCTGACGAGAAGCATGCCGTTCGTTGACTTCGGCAAGTATGTGTCTGGTTGATCATATTGACCACTAAGAAATTACAAATGACGCGACTTGCGACATCCGGAATGGACGGGAACAGACGGGAACCGGCCAAAGGAGCTTTACCTGCCTCGCAGCGGCGGTGCCTTCGCTGATCGACCGCCCGGGCACGGGGCACGGCCCACTGCCTCTCGCTCGCGGGAGTCCTGCCTGTAAACGCCACCAAAGTGAAGGGAGAGGACTTCTATCTTTGGAACAACGATAGTTATTTCAAGAACAAGCATTGCGCAATGAAGGTCGCACATAGACTAAAAGAAATACTGAACGTTTAGAAACACTAAATTTTAACCTACTTGCAAGCGACCGCGCTCTGCGCGTAAATTTAAGGCAATGAGTTATCTAATGTTCAATCACAGTCTAGGATTAATCGTGTAAGTTACAATTTGATGTGTATTTCATCGGGTCATCGGATATGAACATCACTCCTCCCCTCACAATATAAGTAATTAATAATCTCAACATGGCCCCTCTAGCAGTTACTTTCGTGTCAAACAGTGTTTGATCTACGCAAGTTCATGATACGAAATTAAAAACCCAATAGTTACTAATAAATATAACAGGCAAACCGGTGCCTATTACGATTATCTAAATAGATCTGCATTGAAATAACTTGTTCCTAGACAAATGAAGACAATGTTTTCAAAAAACAATATATTTATTTAAAACAACATAACACAAATTGGCCACATCTTCGGGCAAAAGTCTGTAAGAACAATATAATAAAAAATTTAAACACAAGGAATTAAATAAAACAGCAGTAAATGCGAAAGAAGATACAATTTCGGAATCTCTAGAGCCATGTTATACAAAGTACAGAATGAAACCAATGTATCGTTTGAGAAACATCGCTCTGATTGGTGAATAGTAGACATTCAGTTACTCTCTATTGACGTTAATTTCATGAATGGCTTAGTCGGCATAATTTTATAGCTCCGATTCAGAATATTCTCCCGCCGTCACAGTCCAGCTCCTGGGCTTCTCTGCTCCGCTGGTGGGTCGGAGGGATCGGAAGGCCGAAGGTCCCGGGTTTGATCGCAAGGAGGGGGAGAGTTAATGGTGCGTCGTAACCGATTCCCCACAGGCCGGTGTCGCCGGAAGCCGGGCCCTGGCCCCGCAGATGCCCCGGGGACCTCGCCTCCGCCCCGCACAGTAAACGGAGAGCGCCAACGCAGCGCCCCTCCCGCCCACGACGCGCGCGGCGTTGCCTGGGCGGGGCGGTAGAGGGAGAGGGAGGCGAGACGGCAGGGTTCCCCGGTATACCACGGCACACTCAACCTCACTGAGCTATCGCATCAGCATACATTTTTCACCCTAGTTTTATGGTCACAATATTCGCATGGTCATTCTAGGGACAAAATGCACCAGTAAAGAGCAGTAGTTTTACAGTTACATCTGTAGGGATCCTCAGGATAGCTAGCAACTCCGAAGTACGACCTGTACTCGACAGGAACACGAACCCGAGTGTTACATCTTTCACGAGAAAAATACATTAATATCATACGAACGTACTCGTACTTAGGTACTAATTCTTAATTCTATGAATTGAAGTAAAAAAACGCAGGGCCAGTACCTATATCTCCCATAGACTTTGACGGCGCCATTACACACCATGTAACTGTGTTCGGCATCCCATCCCTTACGTACAGCCTGTCCTCAACGGCACATACTTTCCCTTATTGTTGGTATGGTTGGACCTTCTACTCTGCTAACACATCAGACTCCACTAGCAAAAATTAAAAAGAGATAATTTAAAATTACGCGAAAACTATTCCTTCACTTCACTATATCGATTAATATTCTAGTCCATTTACTTTTTTGTAATACGGACCTCAATACTGACAATAAGGCATTGTATTTCATACATCCAAATTCTCCACTGTGTTACGCCATTTTGCCTTAAGTGCTCTATTAACCATTTATGTGCTCACTGCAGAACATACATTTTCTCTCTAGTGCTTCTTTCCGTCCTATTCTTAAGTCGACAGTTAACATGACATCGAAACATTGCCCATTGATTTCATTCCCGTAGGCCGAGTCTATACATATTGTCGTGATGTCAAATATAGTCGAAATATAACATCTATTTTCGGCTCGTTAAAATATTCCTTCCGTACAGTTCAGACTGTCTCTCCAAATAAAAGAAATTTGTCTGTGTATTTCAAACCTGTAGTTCTATTCGACAGCTTACAAATAACTAAAAAAATAACAAGTCATCAACAGCGCCAATGGAACTTTTATGCTGAGGAAGTAGGGAGTGATCCCCTGAGCTGTAATGGAAAGCTCAAAGGCAAGCGCCAAAACTAGTAACGTTTAAACTTCGAGCAATCGTGTGCTCGTTAGCGGCTCCAGGGGTATAAAAATACAAATAAAAAAAATTAAAAAGTGAGACGCTAGTGGGCGGAAGCGAGGACAGTGGCAATTATCCTCTCACCTCAGGGGGGTTTAGGAGCACTAAACAGAAGAGGTATTTTTCTGTACGTGCGACAAAATAAAATTAGTCTTTTTATTATAGCGATATCACAAATTACCGGAAGCATTGCAAAGTGCAGGTCGACAAACGCAACAGACCGCACCTAAAACGTCTCCGACAGGTCGTATCTTCTCCTCGCGACCGACAAACATTTTTCGATACTGCCAAATTAGTGGAGTCGTTCGAACAGAGGCGGGAACGAGAAACTGAACGAGAATTGCTCTGATAAGTCGATTATAAGATTTTCATAAATCAATTCCAGTCGAATGTCGGAATGGTCTTATAAACAACGTGCCATCCCTCAAGCTGTCCCCACTCCCATTAGAATACACGGCAGACTGGTCTTCCACCAGAGATATTCCCCATGCGCTACAGAATACTCCAGCAGTACTTTGTGTATGCGGATGTCTGGCCAAAAGTCGGAGGGTTGAAGCGGCAAAGGAAGAAGAACAATATTCCAAATCGTATTCATGAACATAATTCTCGACATCATACACTTCGGCTTGAGCTTATGATCTTTTAATCTTCTATGGAGGAAAAATATTAAAGATAATAGGAGAATATTACGACAAATTCCCGACTGGGACCAATGAACCTCGACTCAAAACGCCACATTTTGTCACGTAGAGTGCTAAAAGAGTAAAAAAAATTATTACCGCTATAAACTAAATCGAATTACTGGAAAATTTCAGTAAATGTAAGTAAATTTGTTCGCTATGCAAACAGTTATTCCATTTATAAACATTTTCAAGAGTGTATTCGTCTGGCTTTTGATTTAATCTACAAAATATTCCCATAAAAGTAGTGAAAGTGCTGGACTGACGATTCCGAATGCTTGATCCTGCCAACGAGAGGGCAAATCGTAAGATCACAAAGGACCAATGAAAGAAATTTACTATCTTCCCAAACGACAACGCTCATTTTAATATGAACGCGAAATCGTATTAAATAATTTTGATAACAATAGTGAATAGTATAATTACGTCAATAATAACAGCTCTATCGTACGTCTAAATAATGAACTTTCACCATCAAACCAATCTCACAAGCGAATCTCGTACGTGTAATTATAGATGCGATGGAATCAGATTCCACATTTGTCAATGAATGATTTGATACATGAAACTGAGCATGCAAAGCAAATTTCACAAATCTGAAAGGTCATTAATGTATTTGGTGCATAAAGTCCAGATAATATGGTTTTGCTGAATACCACTCCAGCATTGCGATAATGAAATCCGTTTGACGCACCATATGCGATCGGCTAGCAGTAATGGGATTTGCGCAAAGGCGAGCTGGAGACCTGCATCTCTAAACCCTTCTCAGTGGATTATGGAACGCACACGACAGCATGTAGTACACATGCTCCCAAAACCAGAGGATAATATGATTGCAACGGAGCTCTGGTTTGGCAGTATCTGATAGGCGCCCTATCTTTAAATTGCATTGCTTTCTAGAAATCTATACAACTTTTTCAGTAAAAAGATACATCACTCCTCGATTAGGTTAATGAAGGTGGTGCTATTTAAGGCTTCCTCCCTTCCAGATGGAGACCGTAAAGAGGTTATCTGGACAACATAAAAATCGAAACACAATCAATACATTTCAGAATGCCTACTGAAAACGCGTCGTCTGATGTAATTGAATTCTGATTGCTGGATAAAAACAATGGACCATTTAATATGAAAACGTGAGCTCTTTAAACATTAACAGTCGTTTCCATACAACATACATCACAAACTATGAAATTGTAATGATGCAATGAACCAATATGAATTACACATACTAATGCCGTTGAGTATACTAATACATCAAATTAAATTCTGGTGCCCACAATTTCCACGTGGCGTTTCACTGTCATGTCGTCGCCCTCCAGGAGGATAAGTTGAAAATAAATATGCAAACATTTCTCTACAGTATCCACCGTAAACTGCGCCAACATTTATACCAGCAAGTCGACGTAACTGACAAGTTCGATTCTCTTTGAAAGTTTGTGCTCTAGCAGCAAAATGTTTTGGAGGAGTGTGTACCATAAAGTCGAACGCAGGATGCAAATGTGTTTCCTGCGCTGGGAAAAGCCATTTCCTGGAAGTCTTTAAATAAATGATACCGACACAAATCAATTTACGGTGAACAAACTTCCCACCACCTTCCGTCCGATATGAGAAGCTAATTAAGCAAACTCCTGGGATGGCGGAGAGTTATCGATATGAGATTACGTAAAGAATGATTCTCGCTTTTTATTCACCGATCTCATCTTTTTATTCACCGATCTTCATTTGTAAGCAACATTTCTTTTAAAAAGAAGGGGTGCTACGGACTGGTACTGACTTTCTCGTACTAGTTAGTTTTCTAATTTCTTTGATCAGGGCTAGCTATTCGGTCTTGCCCCAATTTAAGGATCTGAGGACAAAACACAAAAAAGGAAGCCACTTTTTTGAGAAAAAATGCAAATATGTTAGGTTATTCTGCCTTTTCTCACACTGCATCTACCAACTGAATTCTCAAACTCAGGTGTCTTTATTTGGGAGACAGCTGACATCATGCGTCAACAAGTCTCCAACGAAGAGGCAACCCACCATTGAATATTTGCTATTTATTTTTTGCGTTTGTGACAACTTTTTTTGATTTTTGGGTGGGTAAAGAACTGTTGTACTGTGAATCCGAATATAACACACGATGCTACTGCAGTATTCATGAACACTTTTGGTAAAGTAGTTATTTCGATGGTGTGTAATGTAATAATGTTAAAAGATATTATTTTATTTGCTGTTCTTGACCAGGGTGAACTACTGTTTCGAAAAACATTTTGTATGTTTGTGTCAAAAGTATTTTTGCCGCTGCAGGTCACTGATGTATATTACCAATTTCCAACGCGATCATAAATTGAAAGAAAACCTAGCAGCCTCCGGCCATACGAAAGGTGTCTATAATTTCGTTAGTTATCCAGGAACTCGTGAAAATTCCAAAAATAAAAAAACAAATATTATCGATTTTAAATGAACAATGCGACTTTTTTTACTGTGTTAATCCATCTTTTCCCTTAATGCAAGAACCGACTGAATTCTCATCCTCAGTGCGTCACTATTTACTACACAGTTGACGTCATGTGACAGCAAAGCTCCAAGAAAGAAGCCGCCCAGCAATAAATATTTGCTACTCACGTGTGGTTCTATGGAATTTTATTTGTTAAAATTCTTGGTATGGAAAAACTATTGAACTGCGAACAATGTTTTTGTTAAAATATTTAATGTACTGCTGTGTTATGAGAAAATATTATTTGTTTTTCTTGAGCGGTGTGCGTGCTATTTTTTGGAAACCAATTTGTGTGGTTTTCTTCAGCATTTATGATGCTGCAGACCACTAGTCATTAACAATTACCTTCATGAGAAAATTGGAAACAGTGCGAAATCTTTCCGAAATCTTGGAACAACTCACAATTTTGGGAAGGTTTCTAGCTGGAGACTTTTATTTCTACTTTATTGTTTTTATAACGAATCATTGTATTGGCTCCTTTATATATTTCCTCTTTAGTTCACTACCCTCTTTTGTTTGTAATCTTATCTCCTGTCTACTTATTAAAATTCTCTTTTCTGGCCCTCCTGCTAACTATTTACTTCTAATGCATTATCCCTTTAACTAATTACCTTTTCCACATTATTTCCACATCATTCTTACATCTGTTCATCATTTCTTCCCTTTACATGTTTCTACGCTTCTGCAACGCAAATTTTTGCCTGAAAAGCATTTTTTCAAACCACGTTTTGAGTGCTTGTAGCGGCACAAATATTTGAAATATACCAGTAGGTTATTAGACAAAATGTTTATAATTGTCTTAGAGGTTTATTTTCGAAGTTTCGACGTTTTCTCTGCGGACGCCCTTTATATATATATATATATATATATATATATATATATATATATATATATATATATATATATTGCGTATTTCAAGGAAGTATATTTTAACTACCAATTCCATACTAATATTTGTTTTAAGTTCTAAAGATACCGCCAGAAACCTTGTCTTCCTAACATTGTTTTCAATTCAAGCTCACTGCTCTCGCTTTCCTGTTGAATCAACACAGAGACGGCAACTGGAGAGCTATTTGACTTTCATGAGAATGATTTTCATGATTTCATTTTCATGAAGTCATGTGATATGTTCATAGGCCTGCGTTGGATGAATATCATTCAGGAAACACCTCGTTGCCAGCCTGAAGCTCTCGATGCGAGGTGTTCGGTCATTGCTTATTTGTAATTATACTAATAAATAATTCATAAAATCATGATAAACATTTCAATGTAAATAATAATTAAATCATTAATCTAAAATTACAATATCAATCTAGCGTGATTACATAAGGAAAGAACGTCCGCAAAAAATATGAATAATTTAATGAATCGGGAACACTTCCAGCAAAGAGGTGCGTCATGGATACCGCATCTATTGACGCTTGTCTTCGTTAGCAATACACAACGGAAGTTTAAGCGAATATCTATTGCATGTTTTGATAAATAATCATTAAAAACAATTGTATGGAAATAGTTTCAATTGTGTTTCTAGTCTTTTCATTTAAATTAACTTATATTTCAATTTGCAATGGTTATTGATGAGTTCAGTTTCATTTTCTGATGTTGGAACAGTATCGTATTAATAAAAACAATGCGTACATATTAAACTTGTTAAAAGTTACCGAATCACCATAGGGGTACACTTGGCATTCGAAGCTTTCGCTGTGTAGCATTACTCCCTATTCGGCCTTCATCCAATAGGAGAGCGCGAAGTCAGCTTCTAGCGGAGAGTAGAGTGAACATTACTGGTTCAAATCGTAAGAAAGGGGTAAGCGCCTAACGTCTGCACAGTTATGAAGCGTCCGAACCACCAACACAATTTGGAACCTTACAGAGCGGTTTTATTTCTTCACAGAGGGATTTTTATCAGCTTTTTACTAAAGCAAATTCACATGCTAGGATGTATTTTGGCATGTACTGAGAGGGCTTCGCAGTAAAAGTGCAGATATTTTAATACTGTAGAGGAAAATGTTCATTCAAATACTGAATGTTTGCAAAAAATGTAATACAAAAAGTAATTATCTTGATGTGTTAGCAAAATGTCTTCGTAAGAAAATTGTATATAATAATTACCGCTTTATTTAATATATGAGTTATAAATGAATATTATTCATCTCTTGGTTCCGTTCTTAGTTTGGTACAGGTTCCCCACTGCCATACACCTAGCGCTGATCGCTCTGACGGTAAACGAGCACTTTCGTGTCATTTTAAGGGGTGCACAAAACACGCCCCTTAAGTTCAAGCATTTTTCACTTGCACTTACTCCAGCAACGCCTCCTTCTTCGACCAGACGTTTGTTCTTAATACCATACTCTTTTTTATTAGTATTAAAACAAAATACTGAGTACACAACTAAATAATTCTGTGTATTTTGTGATTTGTTAGAGTAAGGTATGATACAAAGTAACACAGAATTATGTGCTTAGAATATAGACACAAGGCAAAAAATGAACAAATTTTATTATACTACGTTTAAAAATCAATGTTTAAATCAGAGTTTAAAAAAGGATTTAATAAAATTATTTTAAGATAATGAAAAAATAGGTTGCCCCTCAGATAATCCTCACTATTAGAGTCCGACTTTTCGAAACCTCCACCCTCATAAGCTTGTGAACGTCATTTATAAACGATCCTGAGCTAAACACGTCATATATATATATATATATATATATATATATATATATATATATATATATTGGTTTAAAAAATACGCTAATTCTACATCGCGGAGATGATGCCTAATCTGCGCGGATATAATAAGCGCTTTTGAAATATCGACCTGCAGCAAGTAGTACGTTTCGGCACTGCCATTAATTTTAGTCATTACCGAGTTTTGCACAACATCGTTAACAGGGTAAATGCCAATTTCGGGGAAACGTGTCATTTGATCAGAATGAATGCAAAAGTTGAAGAACAAACGACGGCAAGCACCAACAAATAAATTTCACAATTAGTTGCAAACATTGAGACGTAGAGAACGATAGCTGCATTAATTTGGCGGACCCAGAGCATTCACGAAATTGAACTAAAGAACGAACTTTGTACTTTGCACAATAATGAAAACGCTGCAGTTAATGGAATTACGAAGGAAATATTAAGAGAATGTTTAATCAACGCATTCAAGAAACTTTTAATTCAGGTCCCCAAGCATTTAACCACGCTATGAGGCAACAAAAACAAGTACATAAATAATGTAAATATGAAGCTTATGTGGTCAAAAATTATAAAAACTGTTTGTCAAAACTGCATCTTTGAGAAATTAGTTAACTACGAAAATTCTTTCCTTAGAAATTGTTTCTCCATTGCAAATGTGTAAACTCTTAAAGTAGATCACCAAAGCAACAATTTGGCAACGCCTAACATTTTTCACATTCATCTTCTTATACACGGAATAAGCTACAACGTTCCAAAACTTTGTAGTTCTGACAATTATTCGTATGTACCATTATTTCACTTGGACTGCAGCAAATTGATGTAGTACTTGTAAGCATATGTTACCTTTCCATTTACAGAGTAGTGGGGTAGACTCCAAAAATCTTACGTTGTAAGCATTTAAACTACGTCTCTCCGTCACGATTAGAGCTCTCCCGGTCCACGATTGGAGACAAATGCCATTCCACGCATCCACATCTTCTGGTAGGGAACCGAACTGTTATCTGTTCCGTCATTCGAAGTGTTCCGTCCATCTGACATCGTGTGAGAAATGCGCCAGTAAAATTAGACAAATCGTCAAAAATTGAGTGTCGTTCGTCGTTGCGACTGAGTTTTACTTGTCCATCAATATACGCCGTAAACGAGATTATTCTATAAACATCTTTGCACTCATATTTTAATGTAATTTATATACTGACGTGTATACCATTCTTTACCAAATATTTGTACCCAATCCTTATCAAATAAATGACTGATTATCAGGTTTCATACCCGAAGTAATCTCAGACGCAATGACCTCGGATACTCGTATGTACAAAATACGATTTGATAATATGTAAAATGTTCATATGCAAATGCATTTTGTTGATCAATAGTGAACAAAAATAAAATTACTTATGTGTATTAAACATAATATAACATGATTTTGATACAGGAGAAATATAAAAAGGGGCATTGTCGTAAATATAAAGAGGAACTTTTCGAGCCTGTAATATTTAAAGGGTTAATTTTACAACAATGTCTTACATGAACTTTTTTGTTGGAAATTTTGTTTACTTTAATTTTGTATAGAACATTATTGTTTAGTAAGATTGATAGTTATGAAGGAATATGCAAAAAATGTAGGAAAACAATTTTGACGCCCCCACCCCTGGCTCATCCTCACACTTCAGAATTTTTAGTAATACTAAGATGTGGTAGGTACCGAAGAGCAATCATCCGGGATTTATTCCCTTTGACCACCAGTTTTGGGTCTAATTTGACTAGGCTAAAATGCCTTCAAAGGAATATGGACGCAATACCGCCAGTTGTGAAGCTGTTAAGCGGAAGCAAAATGTGGTCACTTATCTCGACCATACAACGGGAAGAACTCATCAGACAAACGCACGGATGAACAGAAAAACTAAAAGACGATCATTTCGTAATAGCATAATTTTTCTGTCCAAGGGACCTGTCAAAAAATATTTCCTTCAAAATGAGGATCGATCTTCTGCGGAAATACGAAACTATCTCTATTTTACAAAAACGAGGAAAAAACTTGCAATAAACTAAAAATTGTACTGGAATTATGCATCAGGAACGCGCAGGCTCTGCAGATAAAATCGCTTCAGACTCTCGAAGATACAACAAGCTGTCGTGTCCCCATCGTACAGGGACTTATTAAGCGAGAAATAAATAGGGGTGCTACAGAATAGCCTCGGCTAGCTTTTCGGTCTTGTCCCATCCTCTTGCCAGCTGCCACTTATTGCCGGCCAAAGTATATTTTTTTGAAATTTCTTGATTTTTTCGTTTTTCTAATGGTACAACGAAAATATTACTTTTGGAATTTAAAAAAACGAGTAAAACCTTGTTCTAAGGTGAAATTCTCGTTGAAAAAGTTGGGAGTCGTTATTAAGAAAATGTCGATTAAACGTTCTTGTAAATTTGCGAAATATGAAGCTCTTTTTCACAGAAAACTTTTGTTTTCATTGGAAGTCATAAGAAGCACTTCCTCTCACAAACGTAATACAAATCGCAGAAAATGTTTTAACGGCGTGGGAGATATTAAAACAATACATTTGCGTAATTTTTTAAAAAGCAACAAAGTATACAGCAAAATGCCTTTTATGTAATTTTAAACAGTGCATTTAGCACTATCCGTACAAAAAGTTTGAAGACAAAATTTGGAGCCTTTTTCGAGAAAAGGTCGTTTGAGCGTTTCTCCGAATGGGGAATTTCGAGTTCATTTTCCACGGATAAGTTTTGAGTTTTCGAGAAACTTCATACGACATCATTAGAAGCACACGCAGTCATAAACGCAACAATGTAAAATATTAACAACGTGAGAGAGAAGTCAAAAAGTAAAATGTTCGTAAACTGTGAAGTTCAAATCAGTTGCCTCCGTAAAACAATCGACAGACGTCAGCGATCGACGGTGCGCGGCTCAATTCACTAACCGACGAGGAGGATCAGCATCTCCACGGAACCGCACGCGTGTCACGGCGCGGCGAGCGCATTAGCTCGTCCGTCCCCGTCATCCCCAGTGCAGCGCGCGGGGGCTCCCGCGCCGGGGGCGGCCAGTGCGAAGGCGATCGGCAGGCGCGTGCTCGGTCTCGGTGCTCAGGGCGGAGTCCGTCGAAGCGCACGCACCGACCGCGAACCAATCGGCCCGAGTGCCGGCGAACGCAGGCAGCGTGATGCACGCGCGGGGGCCAAAGGGCACCGGCAACGGCACCCGACGCCCGCGCGGGAAGGCGGCGGCCGCGATGGCAAATCGCGGGGCTCCGATCCGCACCCTCCTGACCCACTTTCTCAAACGCCGACGCGCGGACGCCGCCGTTTTGTTTACCTACTTCGCCGCAGGCCCCGTTTCTTTTTATCGCCGCGCGTTCTTCTGCCTCAGGCGTCGACGAGGGGACCCCGCAAACAAACGTTTTTCTCGGATACGTTGCGCACCACTTGCATCTGCGGAGAAAAGCCTGCGGGCTGGGGAGGACGCTCGCCCGGCGCCCTGCTCCGAAATATGAATAGGATAGAAGATTATCGGTAATCTCGAGCATTATGAAGCTGCCACAAGAAAACAAAGTCGCAGAGA
This sequence comes from Gryllus bimaculatus, assembly GCA_017312745.1. Taxonomy (NCBI): domain Eukaryota; kingdom Metazoa; phylum Arthropoda; class Insecta; order Orthoptera; family Gryllidae; genus Gryllus; species Gryllus bimaculatus. Next base: position 381,717 of record BOPP01000108.1, read on the forward strand.
AACAAGGCCGAAGAACACATTATCGAACAAGTAAAAAGAAAATTGAAAGTATTGCAAATTTTTAAACCGTTGAAATAAATCAGAATCGCAGAATAATCCACAAGGGATTTCAAGTGAAGTTTATTGTATGTGACTCATGAGGATGAGGCAATTCCAGCACATAGAACATAGCAAAACATAGAACACAGAAGACAGCTAAAGGTAGATTTTTGCTAAAAATCGCAAAATAGTCCACTATATAATTGGGTTATAAAACCATAACTACCAGCTCTCTAGTAATCATTGCAAGCTTTTAAATAACTACTGGTGCTACAATTGCACATTTTCTCGCATTATTTCAAACTTTTGCCATTTTCGAAATTTCATAATGGTCAATGAAAATGCGCGTTTTTTAAGCTTCTCCGTTGAAAATTATATTTAAGAAAAAATTGAGACCATTTTCAAGAAAATCTTTGACCTATAAATTGAATTAACTTAAAGCAGAAATTTGGTAAAAACTGCGCCTAAAAAAATGTTACATTTTCATTTTAAATAGCTGATTTTTTAGAACGCATTTAAGCCCAGAATCTCTATCTTCAATATTGTACTTAAGCACGTCATTGTTTTGCTATTTCCAAAAGTATAGAGAGTTTGCCGAAAATGGGACTAGCATCACTTTTCTGCCGTCCTTTGATACATATGAGGAAAAATTTTAAAGAAAAACTTGGAATCGTTTTTGAAATAATAGTTGTTTAAAAGTTTTTAAAAATTGCCTACACTTCACGCAAATTGACACGAAAACTATTCATATTGTTCAAAAACTCTACATGACTTTATTTCAAGATTTTTTTGGACAACATATTTCAAAGGGGGAAAATTATATCTTTAATATTGTAGATGTAGGAAGGCGCCGAAAAAATTGAATTTTTGTAGTTTTCGAAAAATTAGGGATTTCATCGAAAATGATCCCTTGGCCATTTGTCAGAGTTCTTTACGACAACCGAAGACAAAATTTAATACAAACATTTAGAGCCATTTTTTAGAAAAATTTTCAAAGTGTTGCGGCATCATGTAGAGTACTCCCTAAAATCAAAGTATTAGCTTCAAACTCGCACGGCCCCAAGTGTCTTCAAATCGATCGGAGAATACGAATTTTGGAGAAATTCATCTGAACGGTTTAGGTGCTAGCATTGACCACAAACGAACGGACAGAACGACAGACGGTCAACGAACATGTTGCCATCAATCAATTTTTCGGTGTCAAGGATCTACAAAACATGGATTCTGACTGCACAACGTGTTGGAGGAAGTAATTTAATCCATTAAATGATTTATGAAATATTTCGTTACTATGGCACGACAAGAAGAGTTTTTCTGACGATAAATCGCCGGTCGTTTTTCCACAGCATTACAATACGTTCTCTATATTGAACAAGCAGAAAGCGAGAAAGTAACTATACTACGCAAGCCACTTTTTCGTTACCAAGGTCTGGGAATAAGAATTGATTTGTCGAAAAATCTCCGATATCCGACGCACGATTACAAAACTTTCTCCTCTTACGAAAGAGATAAAATTATAAAGACTAGTCCATTCGGAAGTTATGCCACGTAAATGAGTTTGGCGAGCGACGTAAATTCTTAATAGCTAGAATACGCCAAGAAATGTTTCAACTTTAAACAATGTAGGAGCATATCACCTCTGAGTTGAAAATAGTATATATTTTTTCAATAATCAAAATCAGTTTAACAAGATTGAACGTTGTAGAGACAAACCCTACAGAATTACCTCGTCAGCTAATTGAGTAAAAACATTACTTAATAGAAGAATGTTCCAGAATGTAGGATTGTGGTACCCTCCAACTAAGCAACTACTGTCTTCTTAACTTATTTTCCTGTCCCACTTTTTTTAAGGCGAACACTTCACACTAACGTTTCTGACTTTTCTCATTTTGCAGCCCATTCTCTCGCCAATGTTCTGATGAGTTTTACAAAAGGAATCGACTGAATTAATTTCGACAGCACGAAGTTCATTAACAAATAATGCACACTTAATTCGCATATTATGGGGGTCACGATTGGCTAAGAATAGTGAATAACTGAAATGCTTTAAGTTCGAAGTGCATCGAATGTGCAAGGTCCGTTTTGATAGCTAAAAATCTCTTCTGACTGGACTGAAAAATCTCTTCTGACACTCTAATGACTGGAGTGCAGACAATGCACAATTATGAAAATCCGACAAAAAGGACATCTTATTTGAGAATTAATTTTAAATTGGAATCCGATGACGCATGAGCGACCAACTAATTTCCTAAGGTTATTAAAATCCTATGGAGATAAAACAGGGGGAAAATGTTAGTTCAATTAGCCAAATCTATCGAACACTAATTACCATTTATTTATATTTGTATAAACTAAGACCCACACATAATTTTGCACAAAAAAGGAGTCTGAGATAGAAGGCAAATCTGGGATATGGAGAGAAACATTGATATATAGGGAAAGTTATAAAGAGCGAATTGAAGCGAATAAAGCCTGGAGAAAACTCTAAAGATATGTTTGCAATGGTAGTGTTATAGTCTAAATTTACAGAATTACATTTTCGAGGGACGATTGTTGGAGGATACTACTGTTTTAGTAATAATGGACTATTTGGATAATGTGTTTTACTTTGAAATCAGTGACCAAACAGAGGTTAACAAACGTAAAGGTAAAATAGATTCACAAGTAAGAACTCTTTATAATGTTAGATTTTAAGTTAAATGTAATAGAGAATCGATTTTATGACTAAAATAACCTTCTGCCATCCAAACATTCGAGTACAAATCTAATTATTGAGTAAATACTCTAAAACAGTTGCCCCCGCGTCAAACGCATCCTTAACTATCAGCTACGGCCGGCCAACGAACTTTTACTTCTATCTTACTACAATGTGATATGACCACAAGTTCCGGGCCAGTGACAGTTGTTATTCGAGCGCGAATGCGTCACACGCACGTCTGAAGACTTGTGTCTCGTGAGAGCAAAATGAGCAGCCCCGAATGCAAACGAAGATAGCAGAGCCGGCCCGCGACCCGAGCGGACTTCCACGGCGCGAAGCTTCGCGGCGCGGCCGGCGTGCGCGGCCGACGCGCTTTCCCGCGTGATTGAGACGCGTCACTACGCCAGTCCAAATAGAGGACGAGACTCGAGCCTGCGGCCTTCGCGTTAACATAAGACATCTTTGAGTCTGCCCAACGCAAAATTACCAACGCATTGGAGAGCACTAGCTCTCCGATAGCTCGACTCCGCTCAGCTGTTTTCGTTTACGGTCGTGGCTCTGCATTTTGCTCTAATGCTGGACCCATTTTCAGCACTGAATTTTTAAAATTGCAAAATAACAATATTAATAGAGTTTTGTTCTTAAATCAAATCTGTTCTACAAAATAAGACTTTGAAATAAGGTCACGTACATTTTTTGAAAAGACCTGTAGCTTTTGCAAAATTTCTACTTGAAGTAAATGCAATTTATAAAAACAAATTCTCAAAAACAGCTCAAAATTGTTTCTTTCTTTTTTTCACAGATTCGGCAAAACAAACTTAAAAAATGGTGCAGGACCCACTTTCGTGAACGTTTTGAATCTTTAAAAATCGCAAAAGTTAGAAATAATGCGAGAAAATATGTGCTGTTGTAGCATCACTAGTTTAGTAATATAGCAGTCGTGTTTCACCGTGTCTCGTATTTTATTGTTTATAATACTGAGCTAAGAGATGTGTTAAAAGAACGGGTACTTCCACAAGGAGAGACGGAACAATTCGCCATTCAACGAAAGACCACTGTAAGCTGATCAAATCGAGCACAATATACAAGAATCTCGCCCTTAAGCATCAACTCAAAGACGGAAACTCCCTTAAGGCCTCTGAATGCCGGTCTAATGCTCTATCTGGAACGGGTCTTACGACTGAACGTGAATTTCCTGGAAAATTGCGCGGCGACTTTGCGAAATGGTTACGGCCCTCGGGGACCTAAAATAAAGCAACACTCCCGACAAAGAGATTCTGCAAGATTCAGAGAACAATGAAACTAAAGAAGGCTTTTCATGAACGAAGCTGTAGTTCGAAGAAGAAAAAGACGGTAAAAATAAAGAAGCGAAGAAAGAAAGGTCCGGAAGGCTATCAACCTCAAGTATTCGACAGAAAAACTCTGTCCTTTACTTTCAATATGACGCATATGTAAATTTGCCACTTGAAAGAAAAGTAAATTTGCCACTTTCCTCGGCTACACGTACTGTTGCAATAGGTCCAAAAATACGAGATCGACATTTCGGGGATAAAATCCGTTTTAAAGGTCTCTGGGATGAAAAAGTATTTTCTACCTTGACGCCTGAATGTACGAATGTATGTATGAATGTGTGTGTGTGTCACGCATATCTTAGGCAGACTAGAAGCTTTTGAGCTTAACTTGCTAGGTACACATGTCAGGTCTGTTTCAGCCAATATTTTGAAATTGTGCCGTTGGCGGAGGAAAACAAGTTTTGAACAATAAAAATTCAAAAATTTGTAAAAATTAGCACTTCATCCTTAAGTGCAAGATCTGGGACAAAGAGATAAGACGTTTTGAGCTGTCCCCAGTCCTCAACGCACACATCCTTTGGCCTATATCACTTATATGGAGAAGTCCGCGATCCTTAACCTACCAATAACTAAACTCATATGATGGACCTGGTGAAAGAGGTGAGAAGTACATGAAAAGTGCTAAAACCGCAAGATGCTTCTGTGCTACCTAACCTACGCTAGGGGGGGACAGTGGAAGCAGGGTATGCGTACCTGTCCCGCGTGCCACTGAACCTTGCTAGGCCACTGATCATGAACGCAGTTACATTACTGGCATTTGTGAAACTCTTGAAACATTAGTACTACTTCATGTGTTACAAATCCGCCACATTATTTCAATATCCAAATTCTGCGTAGCAAGTACGTGAGAAAAGTTCGGCGTACCACGCATCCCTTCTGTTTAATTTGCTAACGACAGGAGTTTAAGCGCTAATGCAACTACTCGGTATAATAAATAAAAGAAAGCGATGTTTCAGAATATAAGAAAGGACATGTACAGCAACAAGATCCACACACATTTAACAAACAGTTTCTTTCCTAGAAATTACTAATTGATCAATTAGTAATTGAAGAGTTTTGCTCATAAACATGAATTGCGATCATACCCCATGACCTTGGAGTACACGCTGCCTTGTAAGATGTTAGCAAAATAACGCACTCATTTGAACATTCACAATTTTCGAAGCAAAGTTATGTATGAAACAAATGGAGGGGGTAAACTTTAGGGTGTACGTCAGAATTATCATTTACTCTAAGTTTCAGTTTATATAGTTTTAAAAAATGATCTTTGCACTTTTTATGCAATTCTCAAGAAGACATATTATCGCTCTTTACCTCTAACACCAAAATAAAATGGCAAGTGGAAACACTCACGACGCTGTCCTATGATACGATGAATGTCAGCCCCAAAATATATTTATGAGTTTCTTATACGCACTCGATTTCATCAATTTAAAACACGTTTCTTTTCTTTCGTTCCAACTGAAGCCCAAACGGCTGTAACTTCTTGTTTACTGTGAAACATCCGTTACCTAAAAATCTGTTCTCTGGACAGAAATGTCGCCATTGGCAAATACGAATGCAACATTACCCGGAAGAATTTCAAGATTCACAGATCTCAATCGCAGTTTCTCAAAATCTTCATAACCTGGATAACACAATTCACCATACAGCTCATTCAGCAATATTAACTTGAATCCCACGAAGGAAGTGGAAATATGTTTACGTTGCAATTGAATACAGTACGGAAACGCCAACATACATTGTATAAGAATAGCTTTCGCTACGCGTAGCTGCACATCCAAGCGATTTAAAAGAAAGTGGTTCTTAGTGGATTCTTTCCTCGAATTACGCAGTACTAGCGGAAAATTTCCAACCCAAACGACAGAGATGGCAAATTGAGAGAAGGTAGTAAGGTTTCATGATGCAACATACGTCGATATGCATCCCTAAGAATAATCTAGAAGAAAGAGACGCCCCAATAGCAACAACTAAGATACCATTCTCGAATCAGGAGTCCAATAGGAACCGACTCTCGCGCACAAGCTTGAACTTTCGCTAAAGGTGGGACGGAGGGCGAAATCATAGGAGGAAATTTTGAGGCACAAAGAAGCGACGTTTCCTGTTACCGTAGCGAGACCCGGAGAAGCAGACGTAACGTTACATCGAGACGAGCATCATCGGATGGAGACTTAAAATCGCATCGAGGCGTGCGGCGCAGAGACAGCCACTATTCAGACTCTGGCAGATGTTTGGGCCACTGCGTCTACCCTCGTAAAGGAAAATTGACTTCTCTCACCTCGTCCACAATTTCACGCAACCTGCGGCCTGAAAGAGTGCGTGGCACAGCACAAAAGGGAAGAGTCGAGAGGAAATGTGTGTGGGATCAACCATCGCCACCAGCGATCACGCTGATCCAGCTTGTAGACTTTCGAATGACCGACGGGAGCCGAGACGCAATACGGAGGGCGCAGTGACATGCTGCGCGGAAAAGAACCGGAGGCAATTATCCCGCCACAGGTCAGTGACCTATTCAGCCTACTACGCTCTTCCAACAGCGCGCCCAGCTATCCAGGTGTTCTGAGGGCTGCGGTTCCGAGGTAAATTCCACCAAATTCCCTGTTTATCAAATAGACGGAGAGTGCTAAGCTAGAGAGGAATCAAAGACATTTTTTGATCAAAATTCTGTAACGGTAAAAATTAAAGAAAAAAAGAGACAATCAAAGTTACAGATCAAGGAGTGATAATGTATTAAAAAATCGTGTACTGGTGTGAATGCGTATTTTAAATATGGTGAATAAAATTTTAGTGCTTGTTATTTGGCGCAGCACAATTTCTTTGATCTGATTCGTGTATTTGTAATATAAACTAATGGTGCTACAATATGGAACAGACTTTCCCGTATTAGTTTTCTATTTCCTTTGGTCTCGGCTAGCTATACGAACATGCCAGCTATCATCTATAGTCACCCAAAGCATTTATAACCTTTTTCAGTTCCTAATAATAGAATGTAAATATTATTTTAGGAATATTAAAGAAAAGCAAAACCTCGTCCAAAAAGGCAATTTTATATGAAAAATTTGGAGCCGTTTTTAAAAAAATGGCGTTTAAGCGCAAAAGTACATTCAAAATTTGAAGCAATTTTTCGCAGCAAATTTTTGAGATTTCGAAAAACGTTAAGTAATTTGAAGCATATTAACTCAAAAATACATTAGCGTTTACTAATTGTTGGAAATGTGTATATTACCGGCGTGTGAGATCTTTCAAAACAATTACTTTTGTGTTTTTTGAGAAAACAAAGAAATACGTCGAAACGAGTTTTACCTCATATTAAAGAGTTCCATTAGCACTATCCTTTCGAAAAGTTTGAAGAAAAAATTTATAGCCCTTTTTGAGAAAATCTTGTTTTTAGAACTCTTCAAAACTGCAAATATTGCACGCAATATTACGCGAAAAGGAATAAAATTTCAAAAAAATGTACATGACCTTAATGAAAGATATAATTAAGGACCACAAATTTAATTTCAAGGAAAAATCTCTATCTTCAATTTAGTATTTGAAGAATAACACCGAAAAAGTTAATGCTTTTGAAATTTTCGAAAATTTAGATTGAACCGTGAAAAACGAACTTATGCCACTTTCATAAATATATGTTATTCTTTTCTTACAAGAAATTTAAAGAAAAAAATTGAAGCAGTTTTTGAGAAAATGTTGAGAATGTCCAGACGGCTTCATGTAAAGTATCCCCAAATTTTCAAGAATATTTTAAAAGTCTCAAAGCTTTGACTCGAGCCAGATGGACAGGGTTTCTTCAATTTGGAGAAAATTCTACGCATGGTTTAGGCGCTAGTAGTGGACAGACAGAGATATACTGACAGACGGGCAGAAAACAGACGGACAGAAGACAGATAGAAGACAAAAGACAGCCGGACGGACGGACAGCCGGACGGGCAACCGAACGGACGGATGGACAGACGGATGGACAACCGAACGGACGGACGGACAACCGAACGGACGGACGGACAACCGAACGGACGGACGGACAACGAACGGACGGACGGACACGCACGGACGGACGGACACCGAAAGGACGGACGGACAACGACGGACGAGGAACAACGAAGAGGAGGACGGACCGACAGACCGGACGGACGACAGACGACGGACCGACGACCGGAGGAAGCGCGACGGACGGACGGCGACCAGAGGACGGACGACAGACGGACGGACGACAGAGAAGGACCGACAGACGGACGGACAGACCGACGAGGGCTGACGGAGGACTGACGACGGAGCGGGACTGCCAGACGGACGGACTGACCGACGGACGGACTGACCGACGGACGGACTGACCGACGGACGGACTGACCGACGGACAGACCGACGGACGGACTGACCGACCGACGGACGGGGGACAGACAGACGACAGACGGACAACGGACAGACGTTTTGAAAAAAACACTTTTTCGGTATCAGGGGACCCCAAAATGTGCACATCCGTTGAAATCTCGAAATCGATTTTCCGCAGCATTGCATAAATTTCTCATTACTACGTATATTACTCAGAATACTGGAAAGTAAAAAAAAGTAGTACATTCCAACCAGGAGCTGCCCCAGCGAGAGCCTTAAGTCTAACGTCATGACGATAAGAACACGGGTAAGTTAGTGAAATTCGATCGGAACGTGCGTAACCTGGTGCCCACATCGATTCTCCAACATCTGTCTGGCTGACACTCGAGTACTTTACCACCCACCAAAGGACTTAAGTTAAGAAGATGTTGCTGATACGTCACATACATTTACAGAGGGAAATCGTTAGCAAAAATATTCAATTTAGCAGCGAAACTTTCTAATTTCCCAGGCCCAGATTATCCCTGGAGACAATCTGTTTGGCAACCGCCAATTGGAACTTCCAAATATTTCCCTTAAATTTCATTACACCTCGAGTTGGAGGCAGTTTTCCGCGGTCTCCTTGATTGGAATTATGATTATGAATTGCTGCGGTTTGTATTTGCAATTATTTGCTGCTTTCTTTAGAGAGAAGCTAAATTAAGATCAATGGGTTTTTCAATTCCATAAATGAAGTTTTACAGTTCTCAGAGACCCTGAGGAGAAATAAAAAATAAAAGATTACTAACAGGCTCCACTAAACTTTGTACGTTTCAGGTTCCGCCATGAGTTAGTGCCATTTTCAATTGCGATATGAAAAGGCTATATAAAAGAACTGGCATCCCCACCCCGTCCTCCTATAAAGCGTCATTCACATGCAAAACTAAATAAATCCACGTTGAACTACGCGTCGCTGAATCCGCAGAACCTACGCATACCACAGAAGCTGGGCTATTATTGCCCACGCACAATGCTCAATACAACACACCGGATCTATTTTTCAAAACAAGCGACGCGATCCATTTACTAGCTTAATTATGACGTATTTGGTAAATGTGCCTCATTAAAAATGCGCCGTAATTTCCGTGCTGAATATACGTGTAAAACGTTTTCACTGCGTGGTGCGTGCCGCTCATTTGCGTTGCACTCAACTTGAATAAGCAATGCGACGAGCAGGGTGCTCTTCATCCGGTATGTTGCGGTCTAATTACATTTTAACTTTATCGGCTCGCCTTTGATACTGGATGGATTACAGTTCATTTCATTGCTGTCAACGATACTCAATGACATTCACAGGAGCAACGCTCACTGCCACACTCCAAACGTGTACGCTCGGTGATCGCGCCTCCAAGGCTAGGTCATGCCATTGCACATAATATAAGATTTACCGAAGTATCGTGGGCCATCCGTGGTGTCGATGTTTGTCCGCCCTTCTTCCACCCCTCGGTACCAGGGTATGATTACTGGTCACTAGATATGGAATTTATGGTGGGGAAAATGGGTCCGCAGCAAATTTTCTCGGGGTTCTCTCATTTCTCTGCGACACAGGAAACGTATTATTCCACAATTATTGTAAAAATGAAAAACAAATTTCTTATTCATAGCGGCCAAACATTACGTCTCCATTCGAAAATAAGCATATAAAGAATAATAAGTCTAACGGATTTCACATAATCGTGAATACATTTTTTTCGTTTGTCTTAACACGCAGTACTGTTTATTAAATCAGGTTTATTAAAGACAAAACTCCAGTGAATTTCCTCTATCTGCTGGCCATACAATGTTCATCTAATGTGTAAAACAATGTGCATATAAATAGGATTTCTAAGCCAATTTCATTGGAAGGGCGCATTATATAATCGCTACATGTTTTGGATTATTAAAGCAATCATAACAAGCGTATGTACGTCACGTAACAGAATCCTACAATTCATACGCCAGCGGAATAAGTAATGGCCAAGAAAGGCTGCACATGCGCGGTTTTCCCTTTGAAGAACGACCTCACATTGCTTGACCTGGCCTTGAAACCGCTGGGAAGTGCAATGCAATGGTTCCTAGAAAAGAAAAAGAAAAAAAAAAGAGGCGTGCGGTGGATGGAAGAGCCAATCATCCCGGATATTTAAAGTAATCACATGAGAGCGGTATTCCTTCGTTTACAGCCAAGACTGAAAAGAATCGGAGACCTTTCTAAACGAAATCCTTTAAGCTCGCAAAGTACCGTTCAAATTGTGTTTCGAAAGATTTTCAACTGTGAAACTTCTACTGTAAGTCATTGAAAACTGTCAGAACGGAATAAATGTAGACGCTGAGATTGCACACTTAAAGCAAGATTTCTTTCCTCAATGATGTAATCTGATTTGTTAGAAAGATCAGTTTTCAAAACTACCAATTCCTGCTGCCGGATGACAGAATTATCCTCCAGATAGCCGATGAATTCTACCTAGCTATGAAGCTAAAATCCTGCCAGTCGGGACTCGAACCTCAGGACCTCCCAATCAGAGGTCACAGCAAAGATACCAGTTGATCCCCTGAGCCACCGAAGTCGTTAGCTCTCGAGTAATACGTTCAACTTACTTTTTCTTTTGAGATAATTGTCAAATTTCTGACCCTCATAACAGATGAGTTCCTAAAATATGTTAAGATCATATGACGATGTTTTTTGTTTTCGTTTTTTTAAATTTTTTTAAAACTTTTGAGCGAAAATCTTAACCGGGAAAATTTAATCCTAATATTTAATTTATCTTCCCATTTGGATTACATTGCAAGATCCATTATCCTAGTTCAATTATCAATTAATACCTTACAAACTATTTTAAGTTTTCCTAGTCAAAGAGGTCTAAAGCAAGTCTAAATCTCCAGATTGCGAGCAAAGAAACATAACTATTCAGTTCAATGACTTCTGTGCACTATCATTAAGTTTATTTGCTGGCAACAGCATTACTTTCGTGAAATTCTTCTGTGTTAAGAGAACAATTTTACAATCTTCACTTTCATATCTACACTTTTCGGGTCGTTTTTAGTATTTAGATTTATAGCTCTATTAAAAACGAATTTAGAGTTTTGGAAAATATAAATTTATTTGGAGAACTACAAAAGTAAACAGGTCTGTTCGTACGCGGGAACGGCAAGGTAAGGTTAGAGCCGAGTAGGCAATGCTTAGCGTTAAAACACAGGTTAGTGCTGCGGGTTGCGTTTCTTCGTACTTGTAAGGTACAGAGATCGAGAAATTCAGGAGGTATTCCACTACGTTTACTGAAATACTCATGTTCCTTGCATTAAGAATTAGTAAATTCTGATTCGCTACCAGAGTAAATGTGTATATTTTTATATTTTTTTTTGGTAAATTTGTATTCAGACATTTTGTTTTGAAGTTCGTGCACTGGTTTTGAGAACAAAAACGTCTGTAAAATATTCAGATATGACTGTGACTACGGGGTAGATTTTGATGACCTTAAACATCGCCACAAATGATCAAAAAAAGTTCTTAAAATGTTCTAAAAGCAAAGAAAAATTAAGCAGAAAATGTGATCAAAACTAGTTCGGATGAACAACTCAGGCTGTTGGACACATTACTGATGTTATCGAGGTTGATTCTATTCGTTCAAGTGAACTCAGCATTCGAACTTTTGGTTTGAACGGTTCTTTACCAGGAAATCTGTCTTAGTTGTGCAGAAATCTGCCGAACAGACAATGGCGCTGATAGACGTCACAGGAACTTTACATTACATACTCACAAGGCTGACATTACAATTTCTGAACGAAGAAATCGAATATACAAATTAGGAATTCTATGGAGAACATTGTTGCATCTCGTAAATATTATTTGAAGCAAGTACCATTCAAATGATTTTAAGTCTATGAAATCAGCGTAAAATGCATCGAAAATGACGGGGAAAGTTAAAAAATGACTTATTAGACGACATCAACGGAAAATGCTAAACAATGACATAAAAATGGGCAATTTTCTTTAGTCATAACATAAAATTAATTTCTATACAAAACTGCACTGTTCTAAAGTTAAAAGAAACAATTGGAATTTCATTAAAATCCACTTACTAAAAATTGACTAATTATTACCTGAAATCACTCCTAACTTTTCTCAATCAATTCTTAAATTTGTTTCTCTAAATACCACACGTGCTGATTCATCAATGAATGCTCTTCTATTTAATACAATACTTCTAACAAATTCTAAGGGTTGTTACTTCTAACTATTTTGTGTTTTCTAGTAGCTAATTATACTTATTTTCTAATTCACTTAATAAAAAAATACCATAGAAACTACTAAGCAACAAGTACCCTGTTCAACTCAGAGAGATCTCAACACTTTGTTTTGCACCCACTTAGGGGGGGGGGGACTCTGCAAACAAACTGGAAAAGGAAGTTCTCTAAAATTCCACTTCAGAGTTGTTCTCTCCCTCCCAGCGCAAATATCCCAATACCAAGCACACAAATACTACTCTAAGAAGATCCTCTTCAAACTTGTAATTATCTACTACAACATTAAGTGAATAGACTCAAGGGCATCTTAATTCTGGACCACAATTTGTCTCACACAATTAAAAAGAAGTTACTCATTTTACTTGACTTCTAGGCACAGTATACGAATAGTATTGAAAATGTCAAAAGCTTCTAGTAAAGTAGGCACCCACAAAAATTAAAAGTATCTTCATGATCTGCATAATTGAACAATTACTTGTGTCTTACTTCTGATCTATTGACCAACTTTCAACTAATCTAACAGTTTGCTTAACACACCCAACCATCAATAAATATAAATACATTTTCGGGTAGAAAATTCAATGTATCTCCCTCTATCTGATCCAATCTCAACCATCTTTGGAACAGCACTAATAGACCTTAATCCTGATGTGGGTACAACGTTACAGTGATAAAAAAAACTCAATTATGGATTATATTTAACAATACTCGAGATCATATTGTTGAGACGATTCCAGTGCAGGGGCAAAAAGTAAAAATCAGCCCTCGATGGGGTCAGTATAAAATATCAGGGGCAAGATTAGTCTCATCATCACGCAGGACTGATATTGTTTTGCACTTCAAAATTCCTACATACACAGAAATTAACTATAGTTGTTGAGCTTTGTTAACATTGGAAGTTACATGCCATCAACAGCAGAGTGACAATGACAGAAGTCTTTGTGATGGAGCTCACCTTGCCCTGAAACCTATATGAAATAAATAACTTTTAATTGTAGAAAAATTGTAATTAATTGTCTATAAACTAAGGAACCCCAAAATTCTACCAGATAAGTGTTTAAACGAGATCCTATCAATTTAAAAAAATACAGTTTTTGCTCATTCTTCTAATTTTTAAACGATTAAAAGCAGTGAAACGCATGTACACATCTCATGAATTTTGCCGAAAATTCTCAGAGCAGTATAAAAAGTTAGAAAAAGAGATTTCCCAAGTGCCAGTCATGGAATATTGTTGGAATGACTTCTGACGACATAAATAAAGAGTTTTTCTGGCACCTATAGTGATTCCATGTCCAGACCGTTGCAGGCACCAGTTCATATTTGAGTCGGCGTGATCTAAATAACTACGCAAGGCGCTTGTCCCTGTTATCACACGTTTCTCGGAACGGATGAATGCAGACGGTAAAGTAGTTATGGGCCTTATTCGCACAGCCAGTGCCAGTTCTCGAAAAGACGCCGATATTACTCAAAATTTCCATAATGGCAATTTCGTAGTCTGCCGCGAAAAGTGCAAGGGGGCCCATTTCGAATGTCTAACAATTCTATATTTAGCTTTTCAACTTACGAGTAAATATAGCATAAAGAAAGAATTTAAAAACAGTTAAGTGGGCCGAAACCGACGGCAGCATTTCCCAGCGGCACCGAAGCGCTCGTTCCGAAATGAAGCGGCGGGCCGAGCCGGGCCAGGCTCTTACCTTGAGGATGTGCTGCACGGCGCGCACGAAGGCCGGGCCGTCGGGCGGCGTCTCGGCCAGCAGCTTGTACACCAGCTGCGTGGTGTCGCGCACCCACTCCGCCTGCTCGGGCTTCAGCTCGTGGCTCTCCCTGCAACAGGCCAATGCCACCCACCCGTCTCAGCTCGCAGCCTCGGCAGTAGAGAGATGTTACTATAAGAAGGGACCGATTTGACAGGCGGGAAACACATGATGCGATTGCAAGCGATAGAGATGAAGTCATTTACAAATAAACCAACTGTAAGCGAACGCACTGACAAAATGCGTGCATGGACCTAAAAGCTGCAATTATTTTTTGTTTTGACAGCAGCTGCTTGGCCACTGCTGGCATTATAACTGCAAGTTAAGCTAATGCAATCATTTTGCCAGTGCGTTGTTTACAGTTAGCTCAGTTGTAGATTTAAAAATTCGAATATCTTACAGTAATTCTTCAGAACGATTGCGTGAACCTTCCAATTAAATACTTCGATTTCGCAACTTTCATACCTCAAAATAAAAGTGATGTTTCTTTCAATTAACGTCCAAAAAGAACGGCTAGGACGAAATTAATTCCCAATGCTTCAGGGTGAAAGTCTGGAGGTTTCTAACCTTTCACGAACTTCAAGGTCGAGGACTATTGAGTTTTGGATTAAAATGAAAAGCGACGCGAAAGCTAGGCGGGTTCTAATTTTGTGAATGAGATATTCACTGCGCCAATAGGTTCTGCCTGTTACCCCTCTCAGCCCCCTCGCCATCTGAGGGAACGCAATCCCGTTTGCATACAACCCTCCTGCCTTCCACCTAAATCGCCCACTCCCGTGTTTACCGTAACGAGAGCGCACAACGGCGCGTAAAAGCTTGGGCGATTGTGCCGCTTGTTATTCAAAAGCAGGCCGATAACACGGCATGGGCGTGCTCACAGTATAGAGAGAGAATATACAGAGTGTGCTTCACGCAGGGCATATGCACAAAATACGCGGAGATGAATGGAAATTCGGTGAAAAGATTTTTTAAATTCTCTTTTTAGATCTCGCTCTATGGCACTTGCTTTGTAAAGAGCTTGCAGTCAACGTCGGCGCTAAGATTTTAATCACGGCGAACAACCGCCTGCCTCTAGGGGGCCTCGCTAATTGACTAGTTTGTGAGATTGCGTGAATATTCGCACAGAGCGGTCTCGGATGTGGATTTTGTATGGAGATGAGTTAATTGTAGGAGTTTTACTGTAAAGATCACGTTTTGAGACTATGAGCACATTTATTTCGAAGTATTTTTCTCAAAATAATGCACCTCTTAAGATCCATTTTTCTTATGCATCCTACCCCTTTCTACTTATAAATTAGAAATGTTTTTGAAAGAAAGAAAAGAATTGCCGAGATAAACGTGTTTTCTAAAAAAAA
>BOPP01000108.1:397545-459066 GCA_017312745.1 Gryllus bimaculatus
AAAAAAAAAAAATTAAAAAACAGCGCTCTTTAAATAGCTAAATAGAAATTGTATGTAATAACCATTATTTCCAGCTACATAAAATGTTGATCAAAAAAAAATATTTACTCCCTCATTACAAATGAATAATGATAAGTAAAAATTAATTTACACAAAATAACAACTTTATATTTTTTCATGCAAAATTCTTACTATTCACAACTTTCTTTATCCTTCTCATTCCATGGATGGAGGCATTTTTTATAAAAGATTGCAACTATAAAAATGAGACTTCTATGAGCCCAGCCTTTAAGAGGTGCTACATATTTTCTCACATGATCGAAAATAGTTACATTATATAAAAAATTGTGATATCTGCCATATTAAAAACTTAGTTATAACAAAAGTCTAATTCAAACGAATCGCCTCTTGTGCTTATCTGCATTTATTTTCTTCGTCAGGAAGAGTTGTCATTTCTTACTTTTAGAAATGAAAAGAACAAACAAATTTAAATGTTATAGGATTTACAGAACATAATACAGAAAAGCAAGAATAATTTCACACAACCCTACCTTAATTACAGATGAAGTGAGCTTTCAACTTTTTAATACCATAACCAGCCATTAAAACTTATTAAAGTATAGATGTGTGTTTGTTAGTTCTAAGTTAAAATTTATTACCTTCCTGAAATATATTTCCTTTCATAAACTAGAGGTGCTAAACACAGCACATACTTTTTTACCATTAGTATTGATAATGCAATTATCAATACTAATGGTACTTATACCACAATTTTTCTCGGAATTATTGTTTGTAAAACTAATTTGAAATTGTAAAACATTTGGTACAAAAAATAAGTAGAATGTAAAAAAGTAAAATATTTAAAAGTTAATAACTAATACAATACTGATAGCAGTGGAAAACAAATAGATTGAAAAAATATAATATTAATTATTAAACACTATGGTATTGTAATATTCTTCAAATAGTTTTTAGAGTTTATAATTATTTTTTAATATAGTTATATAATTATAATATATGAGTATTAATTATAATATATAATTATTATATATAATTATATAATAGTAATTAAATTAACACATACAATTTTTTACTGTTTTTTTACTAAATAAAACTAAATATATAAATGTATTCATTTTATTTCCTCGAATTAAAAGCAGCCGTCATTACAGTGTTGTGTGTGCGGCGCAGGGTTACGACAATGGGTAACAACAACCACCAACGACCGCTCATCTACTCGTTTTCTCATTTAACACAATTTATTAAAGGACACAGTTTAAAATGAAATAATATAAATATATAGTACAACCATAATAAAATGATACCAATATGAAATAATACATACATTCCAACTTACGTAGCATTCAACTGCATAAATTGAGAGCAGGTGACTTTATTTATTAAGGTAGCAATCTTTATTTCATATTTATTTCAAATAGGTTTTAAATAATTACTAAATGATTAACTTGCAAACGTGTAAGAAACGAAAAAAGAAATATGAAATACTATATACACTCTAACATACGTAGCATCCATCTACCTCATAACACTTAAAATTACGGTCAAGAAGCGCAGTATTTTCAGTGTAGGCGACTAATTTTGACTGCAAAAATACTCAGTTTCGAAAAATTCAACATCACTTTATTTGAAAATCAGTTTTTGATGAACACATTTCATTAAGAAAATAAAATTGTATCTTCATAGTTGCACAAAAGTGCCAAAACAAATTTGAATCTTTTCAATTGTCGAGAAATCAGGGCTTTCAACCAACACGAGACCTGCAGTAGTTTCTTAAATGTTCTTTAAAATATCCACAAACACAATTTCATCAAACATGACTGAGCCAGTTTTTTAAAAAAAATTGTTTGCGCAAAAATTAAAAATTGCTTATATTTCATGGAACATTACACGAAAATACTTAAATTTTTGAAAAATTGTACATGACCATAATTCGAAATCTATCTTTTAATAAGTGAAAATTTTTTTTCAGTTAATATTTTAGTTGTATGAAAACTAGGAAAAAGATGAATATCACAGTCGGCATCAAAATTCCATCAAATAATGGCAGCATTTTTTAAATTTGTGTGTGTGTAGGCACGCGCACGCAATTGTGTTTTTATATTAGTTATCAATTTTTTACTGATTTAAACAGTTTTATTGTCATTTCAATGAAGCTTGCTTCAAATAATATTTATGAGATGCTACAAAATGTTCGCCATTGAATTTTTGAGTAGCCTATTCGAATTTTTTGTTCAGTAACTGTAATTAAGAGAATATAAACAAAGGTTCTGTGACGCCTATCACTGCCATTGTCAGTTCGGCCAAAATTGTGATAAATAGACAGATATATCATGGTAAGGAACAGTCCAAACCTCAAGGTTACAATCTGAGTTCACTTGAACAAAAAGGAAGAAGCCTTGTTTACATCAGTAACATATCCAACAACTTGAGTTACACATCTGAACTGTTTTTCAACAAATTTTTTAAACATTCTTCTTTGTTTTTAAGGCTTTTTAGAAACATTTTAAGAGAATTTTATTGTAATGTTTTAGGTCATCAAAATCCGCCCCCAGTTATGACATTTTGCAGTTTCATTATTGATATTGCAAATTTGTTGGATGTAAATATCTGTTGTTGGAAATCTGAATATTCTATTGTCTATAATCAAAGACATTGATGATATTTTAAGAAAAATTAACAAGTCTTCACCGTTTATCAAGACAAATGGAATGGACCAGAAGCTTGGGTTTTTTTTTTTTAACTCTTCCATGCTTTTGCAA
Source organism: Gryllus bimaculatus (assembly GCA_017312745.1). Lineage (NCBI taxonomy): Eukaryota > Metazoa > Arthropoda > Insecta > Orthoptera > Gryllidae > Gryllus > Gryllus bimaculatus. Next base: position 400,326 of record BOPP01000108.1, read on the forward strand.
ATGTCATCATATCAGAGTTGTCAAATCTCTATCAACTAATAGTAACTGATATTAAATAAGTTACTATTTTATTAATAAAAATTGTCATCCTTGTTAAACACAATCTTTTTTTGTAACTAGTTTGGAGGTCTGCAATTACAGAAGTAACTCCTAGTCGACTTGAATATGGGAAAATGTTATAATGCCACAAGGATGACAAACTGGAATAGTACTGAATATTCACAAAACAGAAGCAAAAACAAATGCAAAACCTAGAGAGATCACAATACAGAAGCCTACGAGGTGTATGCAAACATTCTTAAGTCTTGCAACGAACTAAACAAAATAAGCGCAGAATTTTACATTAAAATTTTCAGTGCAAAATCAATTAAAATGAGACTGAAAGGAAGAGAACTGAAATACTAATAGAACAACAATTCATTGTACAAATCACAACCTTCACTTCCTTCATAACATTCTCTTATGGGAAGAGAAAACAATGATATCAAGTAAAAGAGAAATGTAGATTAAAGAAAAAAAGACATGTAAGTTCATTAGAAGCATCCGATATAAGATAAAGAGATTTGAGGTCAATATGAGGAGTACCTTGGATGGGTAGAACAAAAAATAATGAGAATCACAAAAAGCCTTCAAACTAAAAACACAGGAGAGACAACACAAAAGTACTCAAGAAAGAGACAGGCTTGTGTTAAAAGAATAAAACTCAACAGAGTCCCTAAACAGGTTTTGAATGGATCAAGAAGAACCAGGCAGGCAAAGGAAAAGGTGAGAGGATCACGAAAACCTCAGTGGCCACTTGGAATACTGAAAGGAAAGGAAGTGGACGCTAGAACTAACCCTTCAAAGTTCACAATGAGTTAGAAAATAATTACTGTTTCTTGCTTTTATTTCTTGTATTGATGACACTAAACTATTAAGAATCAGTCACTGAGCTTAATTCCTAAAGATATCCTTTGTAATTTTGTAAACCCCAATGAGATGAGAGATTTATCAAAAAAATTACATTTGTATAATTATTGAAAAATCAAAATTATACATCAGAGTGGCATTTACTCATGTTATTCAGAGCATTTCACATCCATACAAACTTGTTAAAGAAAACATTTTATGCCCTCTTTAAGAAAATCTTCTTTTTAAAATTCTCTTACAAGCAAAATTCAAAAAAAATTACTTACATTTTGGAAAAATTGTGTAGGGACTCATTTAAAGATCTAATTTTGTAAAACAGATTTTATTAGGACAAAAACTATGTACCTTTAATATAATATATGCAGTTGTAGGAAGAGATCAAGGACTACGAGGAGAAAGTAAAGAGGAATACAACAAGAAAGGTAAGAAACAATAGGAAAAAAAAGAAGAATAAGTTAAAGGAACTATGAATATGGTTCTAGAATCTTACAAAAGCCATGAATGATATTTTAATTTCTTCAATATTGCTTTTAATACTTATTTTAATTATTGAACTGATAGTACACCATGGTAAGATATCATCACTTGTGTAACCTATGTTTTTTTCCAACTACATCATAGTGCATCCAATTACTGATATGTAACACCATAATGCAAAAACCTCGTATTTTGTTATAAATTAAAAATGAGAGTTGAACGGAATAAAGTGTACCCTTCTAACCACACAGAATTTTTGGTGAACAATGCAAGTTCACAAGAGTTTTTCTCAGAATTATACTGTTGCCTTTCATTCCAAGCGTGCTCCATCTTCTTTCCCATCATAACATCATAATCATCACCCATCCATTACAACATTTAATGCTAAAAAAGCTAGAAACTGAGAGCTCAATAAAAAATATATACTTTTTCAAATAGATCATAGTGGGAACAGATATATTCAAAACCTAACTCAGCAAAACTATCCCTTAATATTCTTGGGTATGTCAAAGAACAAATTCATTTTCCTACAATAGAAAATTTTAATGAAACGGAATGAAATAAAATGAAGAACTTAGCTAGAGACAGTCTTATATATATATTTGAATATACGCTATATTTGAAAAATTTGATATTTGAAAATACGCTTATATATATTTGAAAATATATTTGAATATATTTGAAAATACGCTTATAGCACCAGGGAAGTCTCTCCACACCGAGCCGAAAAGGGGCCTCCAATTAAAAATTGCATTTTTGTTGGTAGCAAGAAGATCACTGGGAAACAAGTGAAGGGGAAAACACTTCCAGCATCTATTATTATTGCGGTGTATACTCAATTTAGTTTTCCCTGAGTTTTCAAGCTGCTGCTCATGCTACCAACATAACTTTTGTTGCAAGCCCTCTCACCAGCAAGGTTCTACAGCAGAGAGACTTTCTGGATGAACTACACTATCAGCATAGCTTGCCATATCAATTATTACATTTTTTGCAAGTTTTCGGTTGTTGGTGCAACAAATAATGCTGTATTATAGAGATGTTTCTTCTTTAGTCTGTGATAAGGAACTTGGATTTAAATCTTTCTCTTCTCATTTCTCAGAATGAATTTGATGTGGTATAGGACAATCTTGAGTCAAATCCTTTAACCCATTATCACCTGGCGTCCTCATTTGAGGACGCACTTTTCTGAACAACTTCAAATTTGCTTATTTTGCAATAAGCACTAAAAGTTGCAAAAACATGCAACCAGAGAGATAAAACAATGACTTTGCATGAACAGACGTGACACAAATGGGCGAGTGCTATGGGCACAGAATTAATTGGGGCATTAATGGGTTCAATGATCTGTTTGTCCACCCTGATGCAAACATAAAAAAACAATAAAATACATAATTAAAAAAAAAGAAAAAAAAATCATTTTAAGTAATAAATTAATAACCAAAAGAAAACAGGAAGATAATTTAATCAACTGCTCAGAAACTATGAGATGCTTTCAAATAATAAGGACTCCAAGTAGACGGGAAGATTCTGTTGAGCAGTATATTTCCACTACATAGTAAAATATTGGCACACATATTTTTAGTGAAAGCTCAACTAAAAAAAGATATAAAGAAACTATAGAATTAGTGATAGTGAATCAGCACAAGCAACATTTGAAGGCTGTATTCATCTGGTTTCCATGCCATGAACTCTGGAATACATCCAGTGGTGATTTAATACATGAGTGAACCCAGCAGCCACCTAGGGCCTCAAAATATTGAAAACAACAAGCATGCCCTTCAAGAATTATTTCAAGTTTTTTTTTACAAAAGATGCGTTGCACTGCAGGTCATAGTGGTGCACGAGTGTGCAAAAAGGTTTGGTCTCAGTTTCTCTTCAGGTTCTTAATTATAATACCTTAGTGTGCCTAAAAATGCAAGGCGTTGCAAAATGTTGTGGTCAGGCTTATCTTGAGACACCATTAAAGACAAGAGAAAATAATATAATTTTGACACCACTGCCTCTGTAACCCTAGGTGAAATCTTTTTGATTTTTGTTTTAAATGAAAAACAATAGCATGTTCTTTAAAAAATGTCAGTACACAGTTTTTGATATTCTGTACCATTTTTGAGTTAGAGTGCAATTTTTGAACATCTGAGGAAAAAAGTTGCTCTAGAGGTTTGAAAACAGTCTTTTCTAACAAATTTTGGAAAAATGCACTCTCGCACATTTTGATTACATTTTGTATGCCACAATTCACAAATCTGAAAGGAACATCTTTGGAGTTGTAGCTTGATAGGCGAAATAATTTTTGGCAAACAGCGTACTGACCCCTTGCAATGTCATTGTACAGTATGACCATTAGATTTTTGCAACTTTGGGAAACAATCTTCATGATTCATCAATTTGCACGTATTGCCCGAGAAGACCAGAAAACAATTGAAACTGGAAGAAATATTTCTTCAGAAGGTATCCAAAATACTAGGAAATATATTTGAATTTTTTGCATTGAAATAGATTCCAACGCTAGAACAAATGGTTCAATATTATCACTTTATCCTTGCTTTTGTTTGAAAAACCAAAAGCAATTAATCATAAAATTATAAAACTATAACAATTAACACAACTAGCAATGTTATGAGTGTTATTACTGAAGAAGCCAAAAGTTTAAATCAAGGCAAAGTGTAGCGGAGCTGAGATTTTTAATTTGGATGTGGCTGTAATAACACTATAACTCATTATGGTATTTTCAGCATTTTATCGGTTATCATAAAATCTCATGATTTATGCAAAAATTTGACATTTTTGCGATAGTAAACAAATGAATTCTGTGGCTGCAGCACATCACTATGTTATTGTGGGGTGTTGCTTACAAAATATCTATTTAAACAATATTCTTTTATCCTAGTTTGAGAAAAGATGGATGCAAATAATTCTCCTGAACCTAAAGAATGACGTTCAGAGAGGAAGTTGGCAAGTCGACACCTTCAGATCGTTAGTAAATATGATTGCTAGAGAAGAGTTTCATTTGGTGGAATGCCAGGAAAATGAGGTTAATTTACCTAATATATATTTTTTATTTGTACTATTAATATAACAAGATTTATCCCAAAAACTAATATGAGTTACTTTTATCCTGAATTGTTTGAACCTGCGTTGGTTTGCATATCACCATGTTTTTTCGTTAATACACATTTCACTTGAATCGATGGTTGTTTATTTACTTTAAATGTGTGTAAACTTACGTTAAATTAAAAATGTGTTCAATTTCTTAACATACAGGTAGGTACAAGAGCACTTAACAGAACTGTAGTGTTGCATGTTAACAGGGGTTAAAGACACATACGAACGATAAAGGTATGCTTTCATACTTCTGCATTGTTATCCCAAAGATTCTGCTTTATATTTATTATTAAAATATTATATTTATTAATAATGTTAACCCCATGACACATTGAGACAGTCGTGCCAAACCTCTTCTCAACAAAATACTTGTTCTAGAACTGAAATGTTCCAAATCTGTAGGTTTTAAAAGAAAATTCCACTTTGCCCCACCTTCCCCTATATTGGGGTATTAAACAAACTCTGTTCTTCACAATGAAAGATATATTCACATCAGAAATTCAACAAAACATTACACCTGCAGTGCAGTGAATAAAATTTGCATTCAATCTCGAAATCCACAGACCAAATGTATATGCTGTGATATATTAGAAAAAGGTTCAAATATGTCATAGAAATGCAAATAAATCACAGTTACTGGTTAAAATTATATTCAACAGTTATAGTCAGACCAAGAAAGAGATGTAGTCATTTGGCTACAAAGGGTCTGAAAATGTTAACAAACTAGACATGGATGTGAATTTTCAATCATAAAATGATAGGGAGCACTGTGCATTGATGTGCAAGCAGGGATTCGCCACTTGGCAAAATTATCTTCACAAGAATTGCTCTTGTCAGGCAAGGAATTTACTTGCCAAAATTATCAAAACAACAGAATTTTTTTCAGGGGAAAATATTTTGAATAGTAACAAAATTTTCAATTTTTTTATGTAAGTTGTTTGGGGGTAAATTTACCAGAAAAAATTGTAAGACTTTCACACTTGTAAGCATCTCATACAATACAATTAATAAATAACAGGCAACATCAAATGAAATTAAAACACTGGAAAATAAGTATTGAAGCAGGTGGATAAATGAGCAATAGGTGCCAATTCATAAAGAATGTTTGAAATTAAATAATATTCAACAGAAAATTGTACATCATACTTCTCAAATGACTAAGAAGAATGCTTTTCAATGCTCTTGTGATAGATTTGTCACATCCCAGATTTAAATACAGCATTCAGTACGATCCCTTAATAAGAAACACCAGTGGACAAAGACTTATGACTCTTTTAGAAAGAACTTTCCTGAGAGAAAGGCTAATGCACGATCATTATAGCTTCGCTAAAGGTTATCGCACATTCTTACAGTTTATGTTTTAATATATTAATGTTCCAGAAAAATATTTACCAAAGAGTAAAATTTCGGAAAATGGATTCAACAACATAGACAGAACCACAAACACTAAATGCACATGAAAGAACATTGGCATAATTGTAGCAACAATTTTACCCAATGCCAATCCTTTTCTGAGCTATACCAAATGGAATTTTCAAACATTATCTGCATATTAATGAGTCAAATAGAGCACTTTTTACCAAATGATCAACACAAATATTACTTTGATGATTGAAAGTACAATTTAAAGTGAAGACGAGCTTTGGGTGTAGTCAAATTCTGTACAACTCACACTGTTCCCACTCACTTGAACACAATCTGGCCATGAAACTGAATGAGCTCTAAACAGAAACAATTCACCATAGCATTTTCCACAAACAATGCACAGAATAAGTGGAAGAAGATTTTCAGCTTTCTCAGACGCATTGGGATGTGAAGGGTCTTCCCACAGATATGAATCGCTTCCAACGCAACCACAGCCAAAGGTACTATAGAGTAAATCCAATAAGTCACCTCACTAGCAATGTGTGAAAAGAAGTCAACTGACACTTGCAAGAGAGAAAAACCCATCTGGAATCAAATTTCTGTCAACTATAGGCAAGAAACTCTTCTCCAATGGGGTCTTATACATGGAATCAAAGAGCCCACATTTTATATATTACTACACAGCTTATTTCATCTCTTTAAGAAAGATTCTCAAACAAGCAGCATTCTAGTGCACTTATTACATCAACTCCTTTATTCGTGTTCCTACTAAATGAAAAAAAAAAAATATTTTTTAAATAATTGCCATTCTAGATAATACTTACGTCTTAAATTTAACTGGACTGTGCAAGTATTGAAACACAATCAAAAACTGCAAAAGCACATAACGGCGGAAATTGGAATCTGATAACTGCAGTTCCAACAGCTTCTGATTGGTCAGAAACTTGGCGAAGTAATGTGGGCGGGACGCTGTTCCACCAGAGCTGGTAGATGAAGCAGGAGGTGGAGCAAGTTGCTTGCCCTGCACATCTTCCAATTTGAAAGAGCTGAATGCCAGAAGAACATTTACAGCATGCTGGAAAAAGCATTAAAAGAAGAAAAAGTTACACAGAACAAGTAATATTTTAATAGCAAAGAACTCATTAATAATAAACATTTGAGAAAGCTGATACCTGTGAAAAGAAATTATGGCTACTATCTTACAACTGAGTGCAAATCTTAATTCCATAAAGGATTTGATAGAGAAGTGTCACTGACTGATCATTTGCTAAATGTTTTTTCAACATTTTTGAGTAATGTGCAATATTTATAATAAAAAAAGGAAAGACTAAATATTCATTTAAATATCTTATATCAATATACATTCTGTGCATATACATAGTTTATTCTGTACGAGTATAATTCTTGCTATTATAATAAAACTCACAATTACATGATTGTGCGTAACTATTATTCAAAAACTAAACTAATTTTTATTGTTAATAGTTACCTATCATTCTTATCATTGAAACATGCACAGTATTAAAGGAATAAGCACGTGAAAGGATAATTCTATATTTTCATTAGTTCAAATATAATTTTTTCCGACATGATGGTAAGTCATTTTCACTGAGAAATACATTAAAGAATTTTACCCTCTAACAATTTGACAATAATATTAAAAGCTTAATGAAGTTTTCTATAAATTTGTGGTGGCTCTACATAAAAGACCATGCCTTGTATTTGCATATGCTTAATATTAATCCTTAATTTCTAATACCTTACAATTGTCAGATATAAAGCATCAAGATAACTTCTTTCAAGTTATACTCACATTTGAACAATAATTATTAAGCAATATAATAATTATTTGTCACAAATTGTATGAAAATTGAAAAAAAGATTATAAAATCAATGTTTTTAAATGGAATTCTCTACATATACCAACTTTATAATTCAAAATTTCAAAAGAAAAATTGCAATGAGCTACCTTTTTTTTTTAAATGCATTTTTTATAGCTTCTACATCACAATCTGTAGACTTTTCAATAAACAGTTATTACCGAATGCATCAATTTTCAAAAGTAATGAAAGGGTACAAAAGAACAATTATTATCAGCAAATGTATAATCAAGAACATTATGCATTAGAACTTGCATCAATTTTGAATCACACGGTTTAATTGATTAATTCTAATTGGTACACACTATGTTCTACATACAACATCTGCATACACTTTTACTACACAACTTTCCTTCTCTCTACCATCATCTCACTAAATTGAGTAACTTTTCCTGAGAATCAAGTGTGCCATTTAAAAGGGCTTTCACTAAATATTTTTACATTGAAACATCAACTACCAAAGTTATTGTAGAACTAAACACTTACTGTGGAAAATGTTTTCCAGTTCACTTTGTTATAGCACTGATTAGGATTACGAAAGAAATCCTGCAAAGCCCAGAATTTACAATAAAGATTGTAATCGATCTTGAATCTGCAAATGTGTAAGCAAATATATAAATGTAGATATTCAAAACAACTTTATTGAAAATGATACTGAGCATTAATCTGTATTTACTTTGTATCTGGTTGGACATCTTCTTCAACTGCATCAGTTTCTGCATCTGTTATGATATCTTTTAAAGGAGATCCAGTGTCATTGCCGAACTCAGTTAAATTGTCCAAGTTGAATTCACTTACAATATTAAGGCCTACAAAAGACAACTTGTCACAATAGTTTGTCCTTTGAGACAGCATACATTAAACAGTTAACAATCTTCTTGCATGAATTAAAAATTTTGTATCAATAAAACAAATTGTAGTATTACATACCTGAACGTTCAGAGAAAGGAAAAAACTTTGCTAAAAATAATAAAATTCTTCCACAAAACACAGTATTTTGGGAACGAGATAATCTTCTTAGCAAATCTATAAAACAGAAAGCTATTAGTAATGTTGAACTACAATACACAAACACCAACATTCTTGTCAAATAAACTCACCATTACACATTCGCAGTAAATTGTTCTTGCAGGCACTGAAAAATAGATCTTCCTTCCAAACATTGACCCCTTTTTCAACAAATTCGAACAATTTTTCACACTTATCCAATGTTAATGCATCAAAAACATCACCTAAAAGTACTACTGGCATTGTTGGAGTACACATATCCTTCCGGCATGCCAGGATACAGAAGTTAACAAACGATTCCCAATTTTGAACATCCTCTGATCCTTGTGCCAGAAGTTGCAATAAACAATCTCTTGTCACTTGATCCAAAACTGTACGTTTATCAGTATCACTAAAGAACAAAAATGATCATATAAAATAATATGACTGATATAATTTTTATCAATCCATACACTAAGTTTTAATTTTACACATATACATACCCTGCTTTAATTATGTCGTATCGCTTCTGCAAAATATCAATGTTCTTGCTTTCATATGCATGTTTGACAGCATCCTGAAACATTCAAAATAATTTTTATTTTCTATTTTCCTGATTCCGGATAGTGAAATATGCACATAACCTCAACTATACTAACAGAAAATTCTGATCTAATGGTTTCGTAAGGACACATTTTGTATTTCATCAAGCTTCAAGGAAATGATGGTTCGAAATATTCTTTCAGCGTATACTGTAGGCAAATGCCTTAGAGATTCTCAACAAACACGTTGAAATACCAATCTTAAAGTTTATATCATTTTACAGCACGGTGTATTTCATACTAGCCACAACATAACCAAACAAGCAAATACGGAAGTGTTAGTTATACCCGCCTCCACAAGTTGCGCTAAAATCGCAATTCAACCAGTGGTGCCAACAAACACATATCCGTCTGGCGGAAGATTCGAATTTGGAAATTCCATCAGCCACAAAAAGAAAAATAGATAAAAAAATTGAAATCGTCGTTTATTCAAAATTTTGTTAAATTTTAAAAAGGAGGGGGAGTTTCTGTTACTGTTATTTCTTGAAGGTTTGGTAACGTTGCAACCGCTGCAGAAAATGCTAATGCAGAAGGGGTGGACGCGCTCGCCCCGCAGCCCAGGAGGGGTGCACCGCGGGGGCCGTAAGCGAATCAAGGGACTGCCAACGCAGGGGGGATCGATGGCCGGGGTTCGCAGCGCGTCAGCGCTGGGGCTCTCCTGCGAGGGGCCGCGGTTGCTTGGCGACGCGGTGCGCGGGTGGGCCGAGCCCGTGAGACGCGCGCAGGGCGGCCGGTCCGGGCGGTGCAGCGTCCACGCACCTGCAGCCCGGCCAGGCCGACGCGGCGGTCGATGCGCGCGCGCGCGGCGCGCGCCGCGGCCGCGGCGACCCGGGGCCGGCGGCCGGGCCGTTGCGCGTCAGCCCACGCGGGCGGCGCGGCGCGGAGCGCGCGCGAGGAGAGACCGCGCGGGCGGCGCGCGGCAGGGCGGGTGCGGACGCACGGGCGCAGGCGGCGCGCGCGACAGCTTTATGAGCGCGCAGGTCGCGATCTGCATCTCGTTCGCCGCCGCTGTTTGGGTCGAGGTTAAACATAGCGAGGAGCGCAAGGTGCCCCCGGGCGGCCTCCCGCGAGCGCATTAGCTGCGACAACAAACAGCCAGGCGCTGCCTGTCGCCCGCAGCACGTGCGCGCGCGAGAGCGCAGCGGGCGCGGCGCGGCGGCCGAAGGGGGGCGGCGGAGCGGTGCGTGCCAGCCAGGCGCGCGAAATTCCCACGTATTGATCGGGCGGGCGTCAAGGGCGCGCGCGGGGCGCGGACGTCGGCGGCGGAGGAGGCGGCGGTGGCACCAGGGCGACGACGGCGACGCCGCGTCGCCCGCCGCTGCGCTCTCTTATCAGGGCTCGCGATAGCGCGCCGTCGGAAACGTCCGTCAGCGCGAGAGGCCCGCAGGAGGAGCCGGTCGCTTGCCTAGGCCTGTGCGCGGCAGCGCGAGGTCGCGCTCTCGCCCGCGCCCGTCGCCGCTCGCCCGGGGCGCCCCCCGGCCCCCCGCCCCCCGCGCTCCCCCACGCAAGCGCCCCTCGCCGCGGCAACCGCGGCAGCGGCTGCGCGCGGCGGCGTCGGCTCAGGCTGGGCGCGGCGCGGTGGCGGCAGCAGTCAGCGGCGCGCGCCGACGGGGACGCACGCGCCGAGCAGCGACGGCTCAGCGATGAGTGCGCGCGCGGCGAGCGAGGAGGGGTGTGGCAGGTGCGCGACGCCTGCCCCCCCCGCTCACGTCGGAGGCGACACCGCCACGTCGCGCGCGAGACGGCCGTCGCCATAGCGACGAGAGCGGCCTATGGATTTTCTGTCCACCGCGCGCGCGGGGGTGGGCGACAGGGGCTGCTCCGCGGCGGCGGCGAGGGGCGCGGGCGTAACGCTGTCAGTCTTCATCGCAGGGCGCTAAGGGCCCGCGCGCAGGACGGTGGCGGCGTCCGCGCGCGCGTGAGGAATGCTGCGCGCGGCGCGTGCGCGGGCTGTTTAAGGGCCATCAAAGCGTCAGCGCTCGTTGCGGCGGCGGCGCGCCCATGGCGGCGCACAGGAAGACGCACTTAGCGCCCTCGCCGGCTGTGACGGCGCGGCGGCCGGCGGTCGGCGCAGGACGCTCATCGGAGCGCTTGTCGCAGGAGGCGCGGGTGGCCCGGCGTAGCCCATGAGCGCGCCCGGCCGGCTAGAGGGCAGGCGCGCCCCGGCGCCCACGGCGCGCGGCCTTCCTGGCGTGGTGGCGCTGCTGGCGGCGCGACGCTCGGTGTGCGGCGGCGGCCCCAGACGCCGCCCGGCGCGGCGACAGGCCTGTTCGCGGGCGAGGCGCACGACGAGGCGGCGGCGCGGGGTGGGCCCGCTGCCCGCGCCCCCGCTCGTCTTCGAAGCCCGACCTGCCCGGGCCCGCTGCGAGGAGATCCGCATCTCCATGTGCGGCATCGGTACACATGACGTCCAGCCCCAACACTGAACCAGAGACGCAGGAGGGAGCGCGCCTGGAGGTAAGTGGCTTGACCCGTCTTCCGTCGCCACCGGGTCCGCAGGCAGCGGCCGTCTCCCGCCTCCCCCCCCATTCCCTCCCCCGCCCGCCGCCGCGCGTGACGCGGGGGCGCATGACGCGCGCACCCTTTATCGCGGCGCCTCTCGGGGCGCCGCGCCCGCCCCGCCCCGCCCCCGCCCGGGCCCCTCGACCCCGCATCCCCGGACGCGAATCGGCGGGGGGCGGCCGCGGGCGCCTCGCGATCGACCCACGGAGCGCGGTGCTCCCGCCCGCCCTCCACATGGGCGTGCGCCCCACTGCTCCTGCGACGCGTCCGCCCGCCCGGCCCTGCGTGCGTGCGTGTGTGTACGCGTGGTGCGGCTGAGCGAGCGAAAGACGAAGAGAGATGGGGCGTGGTGGGGATGAAACGAGCTCTAACATATCCCATATTCACCTGGTAGTGCTCTGGTTTACCTTCGGGTGTCAACCCACGACTCGTAAATCAGGGCTGCTCGTTTAGGGCGTCTTCAAAAGGCCACAAATGTATCTTTACCTCGGCCCGAGTTGCGCTTCGCCAGAAACACTACTTTTCCGGGTACCGCTGCTCTGCGGTCTGCGGGAGGAGTGGGGGGGGAGGGGGAGGGTCGCAACGGGTGAGCGGGCACCTCGTTGCTGCGAACTTATTTATTCTCGCCCAGATTCATTCAGAGAATGCCTGTTGTCAAACGTTGTTCCTCCCCAAGAAAGCGATAAGCTGAAGAGATAAATCTCATAGATGTTGTCAAGACGTTATCAAAGTCCACAAAAGCTGATACCCCGTGTTTATTTTTCAGCGCCACGGAAAACGGTAGCTCGACAGATTCTGACTGCAAACTGAACATGCGTGTTCCAGTTACAATGTACAATGTCGTGAACGTGCCGCCTTTGGTGTTAAGGCGTTGGCTGTCAAGTCCCTTATCCGTCTCGATTTTCGCTTCATAACAGTGTCGTTCAGGAAGATCGCACCTTCTCTATAAACGCTGCATTCGACCGAGTGTGAGATGTCATATCGTCACGGAATAAAGGACAACATGTGCACGTATTGGAAAGGATATGTTTTCCGAAGGAGAGAAAATACAAAAGCACTGTTCATTGTGCATCAGTATTCATTTTTTTCTTTTTGATTTATATGTAACAATGATTTTACGGATTATTTCTAGACAGCTACTTGAAACATTAAGTTTGAACGAAATTTTTATTGACATAATAATTGGGTATTCACATGTTACTTTTGTCTATGACATGAATCAGAGAACGAAACATATATTCCTTTCCTCATTCTGCTCTAAGTACACATTCCGAAGTCCTCATGCTCAAATTTCTTTGAGCCCTTTAGGTGGCTGTCAGAAGGCAAAAAAACTGAAATGTTACAGATAGCTCACAGAAGTTTGATGAATGGGTTTAAAACAAGGGTGAAATCCATAAATGCGTACTCACTTCATATATTACGTTAGCTTACAGAAAGTATCCCAAGATTTACGTCTCGAAAAGTGTACATGGAGTCCTGTTTATATGAAACTCTTGACATCGGAGATACAAATTTCTTCGAAAGATTTATTTCCTAAGAAATTCTTTCCTGAGAAAAAGATGTTAGAATGAATGCTAAACATTAGTAAGCATCCATTAGATCTAAATTTTCAAATAAATTACAACATTAAAAAAAGGGTTACATCAAGAATCTTTCAACAATACGAGATGTAATTCGTATTAAGATGATCAATATAATCATATTATTACTCTCGAAATGACATAATGACATAGACGTTCGGCCTGCATATGTGCATGTTGAATCTCATACAGGATACAGAATTCTTTCTCCCCTTTTGAGAACATCTATCTTTCTGAACGAACCCATGCATCGCTTCGCAGCAAATCTGTCTTCCTTGCTCGTCTGCAGAGTTTGTTCTGACAAAATAAACTGTTTAGCGAGCGTTAGAGGGAGTCGTCCCTTTTTAGCAGGAGATAAAAGCTAAACGGCTTGTTTACTTGTCAGTGGGGAGGTGATCAGGGACAATGTTACACGACGTTGGGACTGTAAAAGGTCTCAGTGCGCTCTTTATTCTGCAGCCTTCATCTTACATTCTTTCTTCACGGTTAAGACGACAATGGCAATTTTCTTCTCGAAAATCTGCATCTTACGTATTCGAATGTTCGGGAAGATTGCTATTTTCTGCACATGTCCTTTCAGCAACACTAATGTTTTTATTAGTTATTAAAGTTTGAGAGGAATTTTAGACATAAAGAAGGAATCTAGCACATATTTCTAGTGATTTGTTACCACAGAGGTGTGTCCCTGAAAATATGACTGTTCCAGAGTCGTAGATCTTTCGATGTGCAAGGAATAAAGCGAATCTTTGAAACGTTCGTAAACTTCTAGAAGCAATGTAAGCTTACAAAAAGTACATTTAGAACATTAAGACTTTGTTTTACACTTCTTGAAATTTTCGGGTTAAGAAATGCTATAGATTTTATTATTATTGTTCCTTAAACTTTGAGCAGGGTTCCAGGAAGTCCGTCCGTACTTCAAGCCTTCTCCATTTCTGTGAATATTTTTGCAGAGAATACTTCAGTTCTTCTTGTTATAGTATATCTGATACTGGGAATACTCCTATACATTATTAGATAACGTTCTTTTCTGGATAGCAATACAAATCGGATAATTTCTCAAGGAACAAATGTGTTAAAACAGAGGTAGCCGTGAGTATTATGTACATTTACATTGTATTTTTACTATGTACATTTAGGTGGGTTGGATATCGATTATGCTCTCATTTGGTGATCAATTTTCAATATCAAATTTCAACATCAATTTTCGAATAATAAAATTTCTTGATCATTAATTTAGAAATTTGTATGCAAAAGAAAAATTGAATATTTAAAAGATTTTCAAAATATTTTGAAATTGGAAAAGAACGATTTGAGAATACCTGAGGATTTTTAATCGTTACGATAATACCCATTTTTAATGATACTTTCGAGGTTCCCCTTTGATGAATGTATGTTACATGAAAAACCTTTTTCCATGAGGACAGTCTTCATATTAGACATATTAGACCATTATATTAAATGATCAGATTAGTATCTTAAAGGGCCCTAACCATGGCCAATTTGTATCTCTTAAATAATCGTGAAATATTAAACATATGTAATTAAAATTAATAAGCAAATAAACCATGATTTTCGGAATTTAAACAATTAATATTAAAATATTTTACATTGAGCTCACACTATCCTCATACGCGAACTACTGCAAGTAGAAAAATCCACACGAACTAACGCGAACTAAAAAAAACTGTTTCCATAATGATTAGGAGCCCATACGCAACGGGGACTCTAAGGTTGTGACATTTATTGACTCACCCCTACATTACATCACAATAGAGCATAACATTTTATAACGAAAGTAGAAAAATATAAATCTACGAATGTTTCTGTAATTACCTGCGACTTAAAGTATGTCAGTAAAGCTAGTGAAAGAAATCTTTAAAAATAAATAAATAAAACAATTGTTAGTATAAAATTAAGATATTTGAAAATAAAAAATAACTCAAATAAAATTTTAAAAAACTCATCGATTAGAATAGTAAAATAATGGTATTTGAATGAAACCAGCCTGTCAAATCTAGAAAATATATGTAATCGCAGAATTCATTACACAGGACCCAGTACGACAAGAAGTTCTTCAAGGGACAATAAGACTCTGGCCGGAAAGTTCAAGAGTTCGAGTTTTAACGGTGACCGAATTTTCGACTCTAGCTACATAGCCGAATGCAGCCGTTCCATAGAGGAAAATTCTAGTGGTCGGCTATTCTAATCGGAAGTATTCCGTGATTTTTCCGATAAAAACCACGAGTATGACAAAGTAGGCCTACCCTAACAAACTGACCACTCCTTCCGTTTCATTGACCTCCTTAAACACACACACACACTTACATGTACGCACTACACTACCACACAAATTGAATGGCCAGTCGAGAGCTTGGAGCTTGACCCGGCTGGGGTGATGCCCCGCTGGGGGAGATACCTGGAAGGGGATATCTCCCGCTAGCAGACGTATAGATCGCCGCCGAATCTCCCCATCCAGCGGCGAAGGAATCGTCGCCATCTCCGGGGATAAAATGTTCTCTATACTAGCCGGACTAATTATTGTAGTTTATGTAACTGGAAACATCGGTTAACCAATCGAGAATTAATGAATCCATAGACTGTGTGATCCGAACATTTTGTGATCAATCGATGGCAATAATTTCTGAAATTAGATTCTCACAAAATATTTTATTCTTAATTAATGTACTCAGAAATTACTCAAAAATATAATTAAAAGATTTTCTATATTTATTACAACATTCAATCACACGCATTTTCCATCGGACTGAACATGTGTAATGTGAATTGTTAGTGTATCTTGTGTCAAATGAGTCGTGTCATTTCTCTTCGGTGAAAAAACAGCCACCAGTCTGGCAATCGTAGTCCGGTGAGGTACAATTTAGGATATTTCCGGGTTTCACAATTTCACGGCGTTTCCGTCTAGAATGACCACGCGACGAAACTCCAATGTTGGCACAATGTCACAATTTTCTTGTAGAATTTCTTAACGAGTGTCATTTTCCTGGTTCTTGTCTCTAGCCCTTGACATCTGCCCCGCCGTTAGTCTTCCTTTACTGGAGTACTAGTTTAGTCATAAATAATAAATACAATGTTTCTTCTCGGTGGAAAGATGTTCTACGTATGAAAAAGGCAGATTGGAGACATTTTGTATGACAAAGCTATACGTGTCAACATGATGCACTGCGATATCTCGATAACATTAATTTCTCAGTTCTTATCAGCTGGTACGAATAGGCTAGCAGGAGCAAAGATAATGGAGAGACGATGCGAACAAGTTAATGTTATCGTAACAATAAGCACATCGACAAAGTATACACCACTGATGACTGAAGCGTGTAGGACTGTATTTTTAGGCTCCATTAACTCCAACTCCATGTGAATGGTGTCCCCACACGTTTCACTTTATGTAAACAAAGTTCCTTTAGTTCCGTATACAAAAATGCCATTAACCTCGAAATCTGTTGTACTTTCTTGGTCCAATAATCACATCATTCGCTATCGGGATTAGAGTATTTTGTGTATTTGTTACAGTGTTTATTTTAAACAATAATTCTCGGAAATGCATTATTTTTCATACGTAAAACGACTAGTATGAAACATTTTCCAAAGAAGCTTCGGTAATCTCTCGATTACTCGGACTCCGATATTTCGAGTTACTCGATAGATCCATATTTTAAATATACCTTTATTCTCTATGTACGACATTAGCAACTCGCGACATTAGCAAGAAGTCGAATTATTCAAAAACTCGAACTTTTCCGTTTCGGATGTTCTTCCGAATGAAGTCAAGAATTACAAGTGTGGAGACAACCAAAGGAAATTATTTTATTACTCAGTTATGAAATAAAGTTTAACAGTGATTAGAAACACAATACTAGGAAAACTTGAATACATATTACCTCTTTGACATGCTTTTCCAAGAGTGAAATGTAGAACGTGTGTTGAGAGAGAGAGAGAGAGGGAGAGAGAGAACTATGTATTTTCTTTCTTTCTTTCATTATTTCTTGACAGAAGTTTTATAGATTGTTGAACTTGGATTAGTATTACATTTTGCATTGGACTTTAGGAGACACTGCACACTATTCACATTTTACGCCGAAAAATAAATTAGAATCCTTTAGAATATCAATATTATATATCGTTCTCTGTTATGATTTCGATGATTTGCGAGAAATACTCCAATATTAGAGATTTCTTCAATTAATAATTAATTTCTGTATAATACACATGTGTGTATACAAAAAATTTAGTCGAAATTGCTGCAGAAATATTTGCAGTAACACAAATCCTGAGTATTCTGCGTATTATTTTAGATGACAGTTATATCTTCAATAATGGTACCACTGCGCTTTATGACTAATAAAGCGACTTTTATCGCTAATAAAAGAAGGAAAATTACACGTTACGAGCCCAATTGCGTGGGCAATTTGACTGAATGACTTATAACGCGGGCGTTGTTTACGGGCGATCATTGACTGTGGCATTGTTCTGTCTGGAAGCAATTTGTTTAACATGAAATAAAATGATTCTCACAATAATTGAAATGCATGGCCATTGTTTGTTCTATTGTTAACATTTTACCTTCGCCAAGTTTTGACTGTGGATCTGCAAGTGGAGTCTTTTGAATTACAGAACTATGAACAACCAACCTAACAAGCGAGTGTATATTTTTACACGTACAAGAAATCGAATAGGATACTCAGGAATTCTGTGGTGAACATAAGTTGCACATCGTTAATATTGTTTGGAGCAACTGAAATGATATTAAAATCGATGAAATCAGTGAAAAGTGCATTAAAAAAGACGTAAAAAGGTAAAAAATTACTTATTAGTCGAAATCGACGAAAAAGGCAAAAAATGAAATATAAAAATGAATCATTTCGCTTCGTTATAACATAAAATAAATTTCTATAATAAACGGCATAGTTCCAAAGTGAAAAGGAAAAAGATGACATTAAAATCCGCTCCTTTCTTGTGAACCAAGAAGCAATTGCGACCACGTGCTTGCACTTGTTACTTTGAACCCATGAGCAGTGGCAGGTTTACCATGTTTGAGGTTTCAAGCAATTTCGATACTTATATTTATTAGGCCCCTCCTTTTTACAGTCACTAATAACATTTTTGAGACTGGAGATTATCTTCGTGGGTGCTCCGCTGGTGGGAGATACCTAGTTGCGGGAAACCCCGCTAGTTGACAATAGTTCGTCGCCGAATCTCGCCATCCAGCGGGGAAGATTACTGCCACCCCAGGATGAAAAAAGCATGCACTGTACTTAGGGTACTAATGACCCCAGTAGTTGATGCGCCTGGAATCACTAACAAAAATCAATCGAGTGCACAGACAGATACCTCGTGCGAACTCATACTGGACCGAAATCCGACAAACAGTTCTTTATTGACCTATCGAGCGCCGTGTACCACACCGAGAAACATGCATCCCTGTCAGTGATGCAGAACTGGGAACCGATTCATGAAATACCGACCGCTTGAGCTTTAATGGGAATACTTCTTTGCAATTGGGGTATTGCCCCCCTCCCCCCCCCCCACCCCCCATCCTTCACTGGCTAAGCAGAACGACTATGATCGCACACCCTTTTATGTGGTACGACTATTCACTTTCGTACGTGCTGAAATTCAAACGAATTTGTGTGCCAAATACTTGGTACGAAGAACACATAAGAAGCTTCGCGATCGAACAATAATCACCATACTTAATATAGAAACTGTGGCCAATACAAACCTTAACCCGATTAGTCCAAATCATTCGTTCATTATTCATATATATTTATCCTCCCCACGTGACAAATGTGCGAATTAACCGCTCACTTTTAATTTTAACCCAATTTCGTATTTTACCCGTAACATCCGTAGTACGTTCGTATTTAATATTTGGTATTGTTTGGTGGACACTAGAGTCCGATTTCTTCTGTAGACGGCAAGGCTCTTGTTTGAAAATTGGAAAATGCTTGTATCAAGCAATACTACCTTGCATTCATATTTAATAAATTTTCGTGAATGTAAAAAAAATACAATTCTTAGTAGAAATAAATAAAATTCATTATATGGTTTTAAATTGCTATATATATTTTCCGAATAAAGAACATTGGCGATCAGATCAGAACGGATTCGGAACGGCTGAAAGATAGTTCTACCTCTACAAATGAATTGAAGACAAGTCGTCACCACGTATGTTTTATTTGAAATAGAGAAAAAATATGTTTTTTACGAGGAGCCAGTGATCTAGTGAATAGCAGCACCGTGCAGCCAGTGACGGATCCCGGAGGGAAGAAGGTAACTGAAACCCCCATATCCCACATCGCGATAAGACAATGATCAGCAAAAACTTTTTTTTTTGTATCGAGTTACGCATAGACTCAATGAAACTTGAGCAAGTACGTGGTTCACATTACTTCTGTTTCACAAACACCCTCTTGCCCGTTCTTAATTTAGAGAACACAATTTCCCAGAAGCCAAGGGGGGGGGGTAATTTGATAATTTATGGTGAAGTTCCGGTGGTCGTAGAAGCCCGGTAGCATTACATTGCTTCGCAAGAAAGATGATTCTAGTAACATAATGCGAATTCGCATCTGAAATGTTCCTTTTCGAAGTATAATATACTTAAATGTAACGAAGTAAGTAGTTTTAGGTAAAATTAAAAAATAAAAATTGTTTACCCAGAATGTCCTGTAAACTAAAAATATATTACTGAATGCAGGTTTCTTTTTGTAAAAATACGTATTTACATGAAAATCCATTCCCTAATGATCACGTATACATTAAGCGGAGGGAGAAATTGAGAGATAATATCTTTTTTTTTTTTTTTTTTTTCCTCAAGTATGTACAACCGCCCATTTCAGCGAGCATGCACTGCCGGACGACTTTGATTTATTTTTAGCAATTGTTTTAATTTGTGACGTGTTACGGGAATGGTCGTTTAGGACCTGTTTTCAAATGCCTTAGTTGATTGTTACATGGTTGTAAACCGAGATTTTATCGACTCTAGAAGAAAAGTGCACGTTGCCAGACTACAATTATTGTGATTCGTGTAGGCCGTAGGTTATTCCGTCAATTTCCTCGTTCCCGTACTTCGGGCTTTGCCACATTCTCCGAAGCGGACATTTGGTGTCTGCGTGGTCGACGAGGGATCGATTTGGGCACAAAGCCACGGAACCTCAACTGCACGCACGTATTCCGTAGTGCACGAAACTCGATTTCGATATCGTTTTCCTCGATGGAAATACCGCGACATTCTGCATCTACCCTACTATTATCCGATATGGTTTCGTCGCCAGACACAGCGGTAATTGGAGACAGAGATGTTTTTGGAGGTTACTGAGATGGAAAGTCTCTCCCGTATAAACTCTTGCGTGTGTAGTTATTTTTGATAGATGTTTTGGTAAGAATCTTATTCACATTTTTAAAGAGAAACGCCCTTCGTAATATGCTGAATCTAATAAAACTAAGAACTTGCAAAGGAAATTACATTTTCTTTCGTTATCTCGCAGCGTGTCATGTTTTGTGATATGTGACTCTTGTATAATAGTGACGGAATTCAATTGCACTTTTGTATGCAAGTACAACTGTACTGCAACAACATGAATTCAAATTAAATTCTTTGATTCGAGATAATTATATTTTAAAAGAAACATACGAAAGTATAGTAAGATAAATATTTTTTCACTCGATTAATTCATTTTGGGTGAATTATGATTTACAAGTGTTTTGTATCCTGAGAATTAAACATCTCACAACTGCATGGAACTTTTCATGCTCAAGGAAATTTCGGTCTGTCCTTCGGCTATTCAGACAGGACCGATGACATTATTCTGTATCACTCGAGGAAACTGTATAATGTGTCATCTGTTCCGCTTTTGAAATGAGAATTGTGCACATATGTATACTAGATAAGTGCTTTGTTTGAGATATTGTAATACATGCTGGTTTACGAAAACCTGATATATGACAGTTTTCCGCTTCCACCAGAAATTGACCCCAACAATCTATTTGAACAGTTCCAAAATTCTGTTTGTTCAGCCCCAAAAATTATTTGTTCCTTCTCAAAAATCTAATTGGACGTCTAAAAAAAATTTGTGAATACAAGGAAATCAAATTTATATCATTTGAAAGAAATGATTTTTTTTAGATTTACGGGGTTTAGTTAAGTAATACATTTAACTTAATAACATAATACACAATACTTAAAAAACGGCTATGAATTACCGAAAAATTTATAGGTTCACACATCATTTCAATAGTCGTTTCCTAATACTTTCCTTTTGAAGTTGTGTCATCAAAGTAACATTACTTTCTTTTCTTATATTCTCTTTGGGATCGTAGTACGCCTAAAATAATTTGAAGGCGACCAACTTGTATAAATTCTGAAGAAAATAAATCATTCGTCTTAATATCTCTTTATAGTGTGGCATATTCCGAGAAAAACTGCATTCAATTGATGGATTTCCTAACATGACTTCTCTGGACTATGAATCACAAGCCACGAACGCTCATTTATATTCAGTGCAAAGACCTCAGTGCAGGGATGTCCAGTTGGCGGCCTGCGACCCGCATGCGGCCCGCGGTGCCATTTCTTGTGACACGCAAAAGGTTATCGGACAAACGTAAAAGTCCCTTGCATTCATGTCGGGCAAGAATATTGCCCCCAGCCCACGCACCCTGTCAGGGTCAACAACTCTTCAATGTAAAAAATGTTAAGTTTCGATCTAAGGACTTTTTCTAATAAATTCAGAAATTGAAAATCATCCCAATGTGTTTCACTGCGTTATGCATGACAGAGCCTGATATCATGTATGGTTCCACCCCTCCCCTCTCTTTAAGAGCAACCACGGAAACTGCCGAGATCGACAAAAACGGGGTCTTATGTTGAGCAATGACAATATAACACGCAACGATATTAAAGGTTTTTGTTGTGTCCCTTGAGGCCTTGCAAGTAGTAAACCCCTTTCTCAGTGTGACCAGGTGTGCTGAAACCCATCATCATTCTATTAATCATTCTGTATTTTTGACTCGGTGAAACGAGATAAATATTAATAAACTGAGTAAATAACATTTGTAGGGAGCTCAAATATACAATCTTTTTTTATTCCAGAATTCATATTCAGTGGCGCAGACAGGGGCGCCCTACCCAGGGGGTTACCTATTAAAAATTTACCGGTTCAGATGTCTCAGGGCTACCACTTATGTCACTGCAATAACTGACTGCGAAGTCTTAGGGTTCGAGTCTCGACTGTGGCGATTTTTTCAAGACAAGCTAAATAGCTAGGTAGAATTCAGCCAGTCTCGATGAGAATGCTTGTGTACGCCTGTTCTCATTGGTACTTTTCCGTAGAATCACCCGATCAATACCAGGCGAATGCCGGAGCAATAACCTAGCCAGCGGGTTGCAGACAGCGCGCTCTTTCCTTGTTCCCACATCTACCCTCCTTTCCCATACACACGCACACAATTAAAAGAACCACGTTAACAGACATGTCGGGACACCAGTTGGGCGCTTGGGAAGGCTTGTGCGCGAAGCGGTGACCTGCTGGGGAGGATACCTGGAGGTGAAACCTCGCTAGCCGTCGTCTAGCGGCCGTCGTAGAGAATCAGGTCGGCACCTGATTCTCAATCCATCATGTGAGGAACACCGCCACCTGCCGGAAAATAACATGTACGACACTTACGGGTTAATGACGTATCAGTCGACGCGTCCAAAACATCAATCAATCGTGCACTCGGATAAATCCACTAACACAAGTTAACGACTTACCGCATAATTTTCCCATATCCAATGCGGCTTCTATTTAGATTTCCTACAGAAAACACGAAGTTTTAAGTGGTATTCTCTTTACTATCAATTTTATCAATGTGGCCTTTTATCGATCTTAGTAGAGAGGTCAACATGTTAGAAACTGAATTGTGTACTACACAGAAATGTTCATGGGTAGATATTATCAGAGTATTATACACCCAACTGCGGGAATGTTTATTCATTTCGGGGGTTATCGGAATCTTGTTATAGTTCATTGGAATATTAGATAATATTTCGTTTGTCAGACTGGCAGAAGTTTCATAGAATAAAAGAGCACATGTACGCATGGAATTACTATTCAAATAAATTGGATTTGATACACATCTTATAAGTTTAAACCACCCCTCCCCCCCCGAAGACATTAAGATAAAGGATTTACATACATTTTTGAATACAAGTACATTATAAAATGTACTTATTTTTCAAGACACTCAGATATTTAAAATGATTTCGAATGAACAAATCAAAGTTAATTTCTAGTATGTTTCTTCTGCTTAGAATGTTTCACACCTCCACCTAACTGAACAACATCTTTCACTATTATTCCAGGAAGATCTAAAAGTAATTTCTTCAACTTCAGGCAAGATGTAGTTTAAAACATTTATTTAATTAACCACTTACTCCTTCATCAATCACCTAATACTACATAATTTACTCATTACACACTCACACACACACACACGCATATATATATATATATATATATATATATATATATATATATATATATATATATATATACTGCCTTGTAAAATATAAATCAATTTTTAAACAATGTTTTGGGAGGGTTATCACCCTTGCTACTCATCCCTTCTCGCATCCTCCATGAGTCGACTTAAATAGAAAAAAAAATGTATTTATTTGTATTCTCTTCTCTTTTTGTTTTTCGCAAGCTTTTCTAGACTCCTCGCCAACATTTCTATTTTCTGCAAATCTGATTATTCTTTTTAGTATATTAACCATGACTCATCGAAAGCACGACTCATCCTGACACTTTGCCCAAGGGACAGATAAAAGCGGTCGAGTTGATCTGGCGTGGGATACTAACAGCCTGCAATACTAAGTGATTCTGGAAACTGAGAAGATACAAATGAAAATTCTATATGTTTTATTAACAAATTTAATATAATACTTTAATTCTTCAATTCAAGAGGAAAATTCGTTACCTTAATCACAGCTGAAGCTATCAGAGAAAAACTGAATCAACCATAATAACGCTTACTTTTTGTTTTCGTTTTTACTCTTTAGATATTATTAGATCTCCGAGAAACATCCCAAGCACTTATTTAAATTTTAGTTTTTGAAAATTTGTTCGCTGTGTACGATTTATATTTCGTAAATGGCATCGTTTAGCCGCCAAAATATTCTCCTAAATAATTCCTTTCCGAACGACATCTAGAAACAGAGAGAAAGAAAAAAAGAAAATAATTGATTTCAGACTCAGATTGTAGTTTTCACGGCGAGCGAAAGTCGATTTTTCGACTGCTCGTTTTGTATTTTTAATAGATGACAGGGAGGATGTCGTCAGATCCGTGTACCGAAATCAATAATGGTGACGCAAATTGTTAAGATGAGTAAAACCATAGTGGAAGGAACTCTCAAAAGTCGACATTCCCAACATGGTTGGGATCTTTATTGTGGTAAGCGCGAGAAAATGTGAAATCTGATTCAACTAAATTATGTAATTTCAGGCCTATTTCTCCTGTTTCAAAGTGTTTGAAAACTGGAGCACGTATAAGACGATGTAGATTTCGTATAAGGCTTGGTTTAGTCGCCAAAATGTTCTCGCAATAAGTCCTTTCCAAACGACTTCTAGAAGGAAATAAAAACACTTTTAGTATCGTAAAGTGGAATAAGAATTTCAGAGTATTTTTGGACATTTGTGACTCGTTCTGTTTAGGTTGCTTTAAACGTGGCAGTTTTGATGCTGCGTTGACGCCATTCCAACATTTCCGAGTGAGAGAGATTGTCGTCACAATTCTCTGAAGAGTCCTCATTAATTGCTGTTACTATCGACGAGTATTTTATTTCAATGGCGATTTTAACTTTGCCTCTTATTGCGACACGAATATAAAATTTGCTGTAGATGATGGCTTCCGTGCGCGGAATCAACGGATTCTTCGCAGACTCCGTGTCCTAGGCAGTGTTACGGACTGTTAGACCGTCATACTGTGACCTTCTTCATTGCGAATGCATTTTACTTCCTGCAGGCAGCCAAAACCTCATAAAATTTATTGATTTCAAAACATTACCTTTTATAACAATCTACCGACGAACATGGGGATGGCATGACCATATTGTAGAGTTTCACGGTGTGTCATAGAGCATTGGGTATAGGAATATAAGCGAAGTACATATTCGATGTCAATTCATTCTAAAAGAGTTATATGAGTCAGATATGCCATCATTAAAGCGTTGTTCCATAATAGCTAGCACCTCAATTATTTTTCTTAAGTTTATACCATCGAAATGTGATATTTGGCATTCTATTTGTGATGTAGGTGCTCATGCGTGTATTTATCTCATCAGGGCGATGCAGATGTTTGTGATATGGGCCGTGTGTCGATCATGTAATCGTAATGTAACGTAGTTCCAAATTAAGTTATTTGTATCCTTGGATTAAAATAAAATGAAAGTCAGTTAGGCCATTTAGAAAATAGTTTAGGACACTCTTGGCCAAAGGGATTTTATTTTGTTCACAGGATTGCCGACCTTTTGCAACCTTTCCTACTAGCAAAACAAAATGCCACTTTTACCATTACCATGTAACTATTTTTTATATTGACATAAGTTGCAGCATGAAAAAGAATTTTAGCACAATGGGTAGGTTACGACAAAAGTAAGAAAATAAAGCATGTGTTAACGTCAAAGTAACCTCAAATTTTCCCAATAACCATTAACATATAAATATAATGTAACGATTATCACATAATAAATTATGATGAAACTCGGAAGCGAGCATTCACCTATTGCAACTCATTAACATAACTCATGACAATGTAATTAATAACAACAAATATTAAGAAACTCATTGAGCTACTTCTTAGAGTGAAAGTATGGATATTTAAGATGCATGAAATAATTATATGCGTCGTCATTGCCAACAATATTATTTATTAAAAAAGCAGCTTTCGATGGCTTAGCCATCATCATCAGTTTTGGTGATGACTTAGCTATCACCACAATACCTATATTTAAGACGCAGTTAGCAACACGTTTTGCTGTTTCATTGAAGTGAGAAACAGTATCATTGATCTTAACAACTGCCTTAGATGTTTACCAATTTGTCAACTATTGGTAAGATTTTGTAAACACCATTGGATTTTTCAGGTTATAAATTACGATTCGAGCAACTCCTGTGGAAAGTTAAAATCGCTTTTATCCATTTTGAATTCAGTAATTATAACACTATGTACCAGTTATACATAGGAACTCGTATGGGGACACTGCTTTACTATACCATAACCATGTGCTTGTTTTCGATTAAATCGCAGAGCAAAGATGGTGCAAATCATAATTCGTAATAGAAGCATTTTTATACGATCGTAGTGAAAATGGTTATATTTCTTGATTCTTGATTTTTTGAAATTATTATATTTTGCACGATCTCTATTGTTTTTTGTCTTAATCTCTATCGCACAAAAAACAATCATTTCATGCTTTTAATTTAAAAATAACCATTTCTTGCAAAAGATATCATATACTCTGTCTTTAGGTACTTCTCATTTGTTTTCTGAAAGGACAGCGTCCGTTAAAATTCTTGACGCGCGCCTGCTGTTAAGAGAGTCTTTTCAGAGCTATGTTTGGTGTTATGTCGATATTACACCAAACGAAAAGTACTGGTTCATGAAAGTATTGGTTTCCAACATTTTCGCAGCATGTGCATTGTAAGTGTAAGTAATTTCGTTTTTTCACACAAGACATTAGAATTTTTGGTTACTTCGCCGGATTCGTTTCAAAATTCTGTCAATGATTTATACGGTATACAAGTATAAGTAGTTTTATTTGAACAAGAACGTCAAGCCCTCTTACATTAAACTTCGTTCCCGAAAACTATTTCAAGACCCCATTACAAAAAACAAATTGTAAGAAAAATATTTATATTAATCTTAAAAGTCTTCGTTACAGCCTGTTGGCCGAACGTTGGCAAAGGTGTAGCCTGTTGGCGATCTGGGCTTTCATATAGCTCAAAAAGGCAGCATCAAATGAATTCTTCAAGTATTTGTTGTTAAAATAGTCTGATTCTCGGGTTCTGTGGTCAATTCCCAACACAGCTAGATTATTGAGCATTTTCGAATCTTTCACTTCTTGGGCGTGCCATTCTACAATATTTTGACTGTCGTGTACCGTCAGGGACCGATACGAGTTTTAATCGACCGTGTGTGAGACCGCACAACCTTTGAAAAATATGGGGGGGAAATGAATTATGGCTCTGAATTGTGTAATAATTCAATTGTCGGCCCCACGTGTCAAAAAAAAACAACAACTACTTTTATGCAGCAGAAAGTCAATCATGTGCTTTCAAATAATTGATGTTATATTGTTTTGGAAAACAATACGTGTCATTTGCCACGATTTTATGACAATGCCCATCATTTTTCATAACAGATTCATTGTATTTGAGTTCAATGTACTGTCAAGTAATTCTCGTATACATTTTCTGCAAAACCTATATATTAAACTCATTTAAATACAATGGGAAAGGAAAATTATAAGGGATGGAGTCCACAATGAAAGCGTATTAAGCAGCTCAAAATTCAAAATTTCCAGACAACTCAAATGTAAATAGTGAGAAGGGAAAGCAGTGTATGATAAAGTTGTTAAAATATTCGCCGTCTACATTTCTGTAGTCCGATTTTTATTAGAGAAATACTAAAAGATCTGTGAAAATCTAAAGGATGAAACAAAAAATTGGGCAATGATATGTCTTTTGAAATATATATATATATATGGGGGGGGGTGTTCTCTGAGCGCAAAGATGATGGAATAAAAAAGCACCGGGCTAGGGAAGCGCTAGCTTACATAACATGCAATATGTGTTGGAGTTTCTGTAGGTATGTTATACTCGTATCATTTGAAAATAATTTCAATGCTTACTCCAAGTTTTTTTGGACCTCTACGCCAAGATTGTAGCACCCACAACTGTAATTTGATTCATTCCCGTGAACGTTTGTATGATAAAGAACGCGGGGAACCAGTGGCGGCTGATCCTTAAGGACTCGACATCGGTGCCCTCCTCAGAAAAAAAAACTTCGGGAAAAGGTGCACAAAGTATAAAATTATGAACAAATCGACTCGTTTAATTTGTGCATACCACCAGCGTAATTTTGGAAGACAAATTTAGTTTTTGATGTCCGCTTAAGCAAAAGATAAAATGTATCGTGGACTATCGCAAGACCGTCCGTAGCTGGTGCATGCGAAGCAATGGAAGCTTGAGGAAGATACTGGGAATTGGGTGGGGGCAACGTGCTGCTACAAAGGTTTGTTCGTCAGAGTCTGCCTCTTTTAACTTGGCGGGAAATTCTTTTTTTTTAAATTGCTTTCTTTCGCGTGAGCACAATTGCAACTTGCGTTATCACCTTAAAAGATGTCTTATTCAACGATTGCGTACACATCTGATGCGTACACATCTGATGTGCATCACATGCTGTAGTTTTCCTCGTTCAAGAAATATTTTGAAGAGATAGGATGTATGCGAAAGTTCGTGCGTACAAATGCTGCCCCTTTTGATTTGCAATTCCTCGGCCGCCACTGTGGGGGACCCTGCAGCCGGCAAAGACAGACAATCGATCCCAAATGCCAAATACATACCGCGAAATGGTTAATGATAAGAGTACCTGGTTAACTAGTAGAACATTAGTCAAATGGAGTGTAAAATATGGCGTTTAAAGCGTCGGCGATCTCACATTCAGTTAGTCACGTAATAACTGCCCTCGTCATCGAACTTCACCTGTCCTAGCCCGTGGTGTTAGCTCATGACAACTCTAAACGATTAAAATTCGAAGTATGACACGTCTCTGCTCCTACTTCGGTCTGTATACACCCATTTCGGATAATATGTGAATATTAAAGGGATTCTTGGGAAGGGTGAAACTTCCTGCCCTAGTTCTGGCACATTCTGTCCGCTGCTGGTGCACAGGCGGCAATTCTTGTTGTGCAATACTCATTTGATTCACATTAACAATTTCCTCAATCATAATTCTTTCATTACCATTGTTAATACCCAAATCCTGATAGTGATATTTTTCTTTCATTTGTTTGTGTATGTATGTATCTATGTGCGGGCGCGCGTATACGCGCGTGCTTACACGTTTCCAAACATCAGTGGCTGGTATACGTCCTGACCAAGGGCATATGCTCTCGCTTGTACTATCAAATTCTGTAGCTGACCCCGACGCCACCTTTCACTCAGTTCCCTTTCGGGAAATTCATCTCTATTCGCCACCGGTTCTGGTGCTCTATATCTAAAGACTAATCCCCCACTTATTTAATAAAGAAAATTTTACATTTGCGTTGGTGCCTTGGCCCGATTTAGACGTGGTACGGGATGGACCCCTGCGCTGCAGTAATTCCATGTGGAGTTGGGTCGGAACGTGGATATCTTGCTGAGTGATAGTAAAATGTATTAGTAAGCGCCGATGAAGGATTCAAAACATTTCGAAAGATCCGCAAACTAATTGTGTATTCTCCTCACAATCCTGAGAACTACATCCCTCATTACATCATGGTTGTGAATTGTACAACGATTAGAACATTTTAAACATTAATACTTTCGTCCCTAGCGCTTTTACAAAAAAAATGTGATGTCTAGATTTATTTTGTGTTCTCTCTTTGTCTCTGAGGCTCGCCGGCATGTGTGTGTGTGTGTGTGTGTGTTTGTGTGTGTTTCATTGCAGACTGTTTGTGCTCTTCTGTTTTTCTGAGCCTCATGACATGGCCCGTGCCGGCGTTTGTGGTCGCAGGTGCACCAGTTCTACCCGCTGGTGCAGATCGGCTGCTCGTCCGACCTGCGCTTCTTCCTGTGCTCGGTGTACATGCCCATCTGCATCGAGTCGTACGAGGCGCCGCTGCCGGCGTGCCGCAGCGTGTGCCAGCGCGCGCGCAACGGCTGCGAGCCGCTCATGCGCGACTACGGCTTCGCGTGGCCCGAGCGCATGGCGTGCGAGCGCTTCCCGCTCTACGTGGAGCGCGGCGACCAGCTCTGCATGGAGGAGGGCTCGCGCGCCGCCGGCGACGGCGGAGCAGCGGGAGGAAACGGAGGCGGAGGAGGAGGCGTGGGCGGAGGAGGAGGAGGAGGAGGGGCGCTGGTGCCCACGCCCGCGCCTGGACCCGGAGCGAGGTGAGTTTGCCGTTGCCTTTTCCTCAGAAAAAATCTTTCGGTGAAGTAAAGCCGGTTGTCCCATGTTGTAGATTTACTGCATGTAGAACATCCTCAAGCCTGAGATTGCCTCTGAGCTAAATTCAAATCGCCCGTGTGCTAGATGGACCGGGAGAGGTGGCACAGGGCATTAACTGATGTCGCTGCAGTGCCTCTGACCTGGAGGTCTGACCTGGTGCCTCTGACCAAGGTTTGAGCCCCATCGGTAGCAAGACACTAGCTTGCCAGCTAGGTCGAATTCAGTGGTCTGGAGGATAATTCGAGAGGTCGGCTGCTCTCAACGGTAGTTTTCCGTGATTTCTCCAATCAACACCAGGCGAATGCCAGAGCAGTTCCCTAACAAACGGGCCACGCACCGCCTGCTGTCTTTCCTTCCTCTTTTCCTATACTCACTCTTTACTTACACTTACACACAAACAAGCAATACACATGCCGGGAGATCTGTCGGGAGCTTAGAGCGTATCCCTGCTGGGGCAGTGCCTCGCTGTTGGGGAGACCTGGTTGGGGAAAATTGCGGTAACCGAAGGTAGGTCGGCGTCGAATCCAGTGGGGGAAGATCACCGCCACCTCCCGAAGAAAAAAAAATGCACTTCACTTCTGGGGCTAATAAACCTAAGCAGTTGACGCGCCCGGAATCACTAAAAACCAATCAATCCGCTAGATGGGAAAAGGAGAGTAGCGAAAGTTACGTGGTCTGACGGAGATGGCCTGAGTCTCGCGACGTAAAATAAGGCAGAATTGAATTAAATTTAATTGGTATTTCTTACCGGGCATGGGTATAGCCAGGGAGGGCATCAGGTCCCTTCCGAACGCGGTGGACGATCGGAAGCTTCCAGCTGGCTACCCGTGTTTCTTACTCTTCAACGGGGTGTTACCCCCGTTGTTCGCTAGAGCCCGCGGGGGGGGGGGAGCTGACTCGGCCTCCGGGGTTCATTCGTGCGGATTCCCACTTGGTCTCAGGTTTCCACTCGGCGATAATCTGAAAAGGGATTCGTCCTGTCCCCGGGGTGCGAAATACACCTCTCGCATTACCAACCTCAGTACTTGTAACCCTTAGCCGAGATCTGCCTACAAATACCGGACTTCAGAGGTTTTGCCACCTCGGGGGAGGGAGGTGAAAATTTTGTACATTATGTAGGTGTCCAAACCTAGGGCCTTCAACCCATTGGTGCCTGGAAGGATGGCGGACAATCTCTCGACAAAAAACAAACACGGGTGTAGCAAGATTAGGGCAAGGTATTGGTTAATTCAAGAAATACATACACCGTATTGGAGCGGGGGAGAGCATCAATTTGTTACATTTTGCAATGGAGGAGTTAAGGAGAAATTGAGAAGTGTTCGTACGTCTACAAAATGCGGTATCTCATGTGATGACATTTTTGTGCAGTCAGTAAGATAATTATTTTCTTTCTTTTAAATTCTATTTACTAAACTACTGATTTTATATTTTCGTAATCCTGTCAATGTAATGTGGAAGTGTTCATAATATGTAATACGTATATGACAGAGGTTAAGCCTTATTCTAGAACTAGCCATAGCACACCCGTCATAAATTGTGAATCAGAATACTTCACAAAGACAGAAGTGACGTCGCGTGACGTTACCATGAGACTTTTCTTCCCACACGGACGATGCTTCACAGGAAAATTGGTGATGGATAATTTTATCTTCCTTTAGAAGAAAGGGAACCCAATTAAATCATAACGATTTCTTTGCGCAATACGTACTTCTATAGTGTAAATATTGAAAAAAACATGAAAACTTCCGTGTTCGTAGGCTTCCACGGCCGGAGTCATTGGATAGTTCGCAGTTAGGTTTGAGCCGAGTGAAAACTTTCGTTGCCTTCGTAAATTACGACACACCTAATTTTCTCTTTAAAATAGTTCTAGATTACTTCTTTATCTACCATATGTATTTAAAAATTCATAAACGTCTTTTTCAAATTCAAAAACGTCTTTTCTGACTCATCCATATCTTTACCAATGAAGTTTATTTCCAATGACTCATCCATATCTTTACCAATAGCGCAAACCAACCGCAAACGAAAATTCAAATGTCACTTTGCAGTATATGATTTGCAAAAATTTCTAAATATTGCACAATTTTTGCTTTTTCTACACGATTGGAACTTGTGTAGACAGTGCTTGATTTCTAAAATGTTAGATTCTGGAAAGCACCCCAAATTAAGGATTAATTTAATAGAAATAGTTGAACATTTATATTAGCATTTAATAATTATTTCCGAGGTACCGGATTGTCGTTCCGTCGCATTCCTCCGGAAATCAACCCTTGTGTGTAGTAATTTGTTGTTTTCACGGCTTTTGAAGAAGTTTTCTGATCCACCTTCCGGTACTTTTTCCTGTCATTCTCTTCTTAACCTGAGAGGTGGTTGACCGCTTCCACTACACTTCGCGATTAAGGCACTCCTATCCTCTTATTAAGGAACTGCAATCGTATCATCTTTTAATTTTAGTATTTATTTAACGCTTCCAATTTTCTCAAAACAATGTTATTCTTCTCTCATAATCATTTAAGTTTTATTAATAACTTTCTAATTTACGACATCCTATTCTTTTAAGAAACTCATTTTTCAGTTAGCTAATGCAGATGATTTCACTGGTAGTCCTTTTTCAGCACCACTGAAGCCATTCGTTTGCAAAAACATTTTTAACATGATGCCTCACATATTCATTTATCTCTGGTTACTTTCTTCTCTCCAGCCATTTTCTCCCGTTTCATTTTGTCATGGACAGCAATATATTACGTCCAAGTTAGGTACTTACTCTGATATACACATTCTGTAGACTACTAGCAATTTCATGCTCTCACGTTTTTCTCCCTTCCTTTCCTTTAATGGTGGAACATTTTCAGCTCTCCTGCAAGATTCAGAGTAGTCGGTGGTTCACCTCGAGTAGTGTGAGAAAGATTCCGCATAAAAATCAAGAAAAAGTAGACAATACAATTATTTCTCACATAACACAGTTTTTATTGTTGGGTTCTATTCACATAATAGATTTCTTCTGCCTTGAAATTAATAATACTGTTATTAATACTTTTCAAATTAATTTGCATTCACATTTGTGTCATTCATTAGCTTATAACGCATTTTTCTTTCTTTTTAAATTTTGATGTCTTGCTCGTAACAAAATGGCAATTTTGTACAAAAGGCGACACATCTATACTTAAAGATATTATGTTCCAGCTTTTTGAGAATGTATTCTGTTGGTTGATCCAAGTCTTCCATTTCTATAATGAACGGTAAATATTCATGCAGTAAAATGTTTTACGCACATTTCCTATAATCAGGTCTTGAAACTGGCCCAAATCTGATTCAAATAAGCTGATTTGCTTATTTTTCCAATTCAATTTTTCTTGTCCCTTTGATCTCCCCCTGATCCTACCCTGTCCGCACTTCGAAGTTATTACTAATGCTCATCCTTTTCCTGTATTTTCTCCAATTTTCCTTCGCCGACCTCACAACCCTCTCAGCTGACCCAAGTTGTTCGTGCGTCGGATATCTCTGGATCTAAATGTGAACGTTTTTATGACTGCGGCAAAGATGACCTCTCCATAAACGGATATAACTGTTTTCTTCCGCGCCGTTCCCCAACCTATAAATGTCAAGAATATTTTTATCAGACTCTTCCCGTAAACGCCCTTCAGCCCTTCAAAGCGCCGCCGCCCCGCATCCGCCCTTTGCGATTGGCACTCTGGAATACAACTTAGGCGAAAGCGTCGCATTCGTTCGGCCAGGAAACTCAACTGCCTTCTCTATATTTGATGAATCTCCTGACATACATGCGTTACCTGCCATATATGGTACCTGTTTGCGGAGGCTGCAATACTTTGTTACTGGTTGTGCTGTTTTTTTGTTGGTAACTGAATAGGAATATGTTGCTTTGAAAACGATCCCATGAAGTGTACTGAATAATGCAAATTCAATAAACAACCTGATGCTTAATAATTTGTATTCACATTTTAATTACGTTTAAACTGAATATTTGCATCTCTTTACATCCGATTCCATCTTTGACTTTCTTGTGAATGAATATCATTCACAAATATTGTTCAAATAGTGGTTTTAATCCTTGCAATGTGTAAAGAGTTGTTTAGAGCTGAGGATCAAATTTATACCATACAAACCGATTTGATGGTGTTCTGGCCTCTCATCTGTAAGTGTTTTCTGCTGCGCTATTCTCCGTATATATGTGAAGAAAATAGTGTGGTGGTTTTAAAGTGGGTAAAGGGGCAATCCGAAATACTCATATTGGGACTGAGCCTCATATGTCATAAAAATTAAAGTAAGACTCCAATTACTTTTATCAAAATGAATTATGTGAATTTATTTTGAATATTCAGGGCGCTCGAAATCTAATAAAATGGAAAAACACTGATCGAGAAAATCCATAAACGTCACTGGAGAATATAGTTCCAGTTTGGGTTCGGATTCTATAAAAATTCCCTGATGCACTCTCGAGTTCCCAGTTCCACTCTCCAGTTCGATTTTCAAATTATTCACGATAATTACACTTTTATCGGTTTTCTGTTCAATTCCGCGTCGTTAACGTTGCGTCCGTCCGATCCATTTGGGGGACGGGCATTTAACGGGTCGCCAGTCACAGCTCTTGTAACGTGACTCCTTTGAATACAAGCCAGAGATTACAAAGGCGAAGTTGCTTCACTGCTCTATGGTAACAGCTCACTGGACATATGAAGTACATAAGATGTTTAAGTAACTATTTTCAATTTTGATTATGTGGTAGTCTACCATTCACCAATGTAAGCACTTACAGTAACCGACCAATCGTGCTTTTAACAACAAAAATGGTTGCTTTCTTGCCTTATTTAGGAAGATGTGCATTTCTTTTTTGTATAATCAAAATAACCTACGAAAAAAACATTTTGGTTATTGAATCATGTAGTGTGTATTTTTCTTCATCCTTTCATTTTACCTGTTTTATCCAAATTCAATAATAAAAGGACGACTCGGCAAATAAACACACTGAAAACCACTTGAAATACCCAGAAATATTCCAGAACACTTAAACAATTCAAAACATCGAAAACATTTAAATAATAGAACTGGAATAAAAATGAAGTGAATGGTATTTTTCTGATTTATCAGTCTTTACATTAGAAGCCCGAAACTTTTCCAGATCTACCTATTTTAAACGCAAATCCCGCCTCTAAAATTTCACCGAACGATAATCGAAAACCTCCTCGACAGATAAAAATCTGCATAAGATGCCAGAGCGAGAAAAAAAAAAGTTAAAATATCTAAATTATTTTATTAACTTAATTAGGACAGAAGTAATGTGAATGCCAGCAGTTTTTTTGATTTATCGAATTTCCTGCCGGCGAAGCCCGAGAAGAGGATTTTAATCGCATTTCCCGCCATTAAAATTTAATGAAGCCGAAATAATACTTTCGTTAAATCCCTTGTCGGGGACAGCGGGGGCGGCGGCGCCTCAAAAAAGGGCGTGCGGCCGTCCGCGGCGGTCTGAAGCCCACTTGCGCAAGCCCTTCAACCTTCTCCCTCGAGGAACGCTTGAGGTGCGGTGGCGGCGTGCGAGAGCCCTCGCGTCCCTTTTCCTCAGAGGCGCCGCCGCCGCCGCCGCTTCCCGCCCTTCACTTCCTGCCCTCGCACGAACGCCACACCGCGCCGCGCCGCTCCGCTCGCTCCGCGCCGCAGGGCAGCGGGGCGTGGCGGGGGCGGCGGGGCGCGCGGCGGCGGGGGGGCGGGCGGCGGGCGGCGCGGGGCATGGCGGGGCGGGCGGGGCGGGGCGCGCACCGAAGGGAACGCCAGCTAATCGATAGGGAATGTAAACGAAATGCGAGACGGCCGCGCCGCCCCCCCCCTCACACCCACCGCCGCGCACGCGCAGTGTGGGATTGGCCCATCTGGGCGGTCGAATGCACTTCCTTCTGGGAAATGATATTCGATTTATCTGCGGGAATGTAACCTCTATAGATTTATTGATGAGGCGAAAATGGAAGCAGGACTTGGTTGGTAGTGCTGGGAGCATGGGCTAAATTAGGACTTTTCCAACATTCCTGTGGAATGAGCCGATGGACATGTTTCCCGAGCCCGTCACTTTTCTTTATATAAGAATATTCGTTAAGTCAAGCATTGAAAATTTACCGGAAACAAAGAAAAAACGCAAAGAAATACCATCTTGAACCCGACTGGCTGTAATTAGGTACCTAATAGAGAAAAAGGGTTTGTTCGTTTTCAATCACAATACGCTACTCTAGGCTACACCAAAATAAACAGTGTGAATTGTGAATACAAAAGAAGAAGATTCTGGGAACATTTCCAAAATAATATCTTTTTTTCGTTCAGTTCGTATAAAGAATATATATATATATATATATATATATATATAATATATATATATATATATATTATATATATATATATATATAAAAGGATTTGACATCAACATGAATCACAATACGTTCCAAATGATAGATTTACGACTTCAAATCATGATAGGAACGTTTGTCCATCTGGATCGGGTGATAACATACTGTTGAAAGTGCAACGCCACTGACGCCAGCACAAGCTGCTGTCCCTGAAATCGCTCCCCCCCAAGACCGCCCCCGCGCTGCCACCGCCCTCGCGTTTCGCACCCTCGCCCTCGTCTCCGCCAGGCATCGCCACCAGCGCCGTCCCCGCCTTCATTGCGCCGCCTCCCTCGCCCCCACCATCACAGTACCGTCTCTGCCACTCCTCCGCACCGCCACCTCCGCCGCTGCCCCCTCCCCCTCTGCTGCGCCTGCGTAGGGGTCGATCTTCCTTCAGCCGCAGGGAGGAAGTGCAAACGGCATTGGGAAGAACTCTATACGAGCATACTTCACAGAACGAACGGAAGTTGTAACTTTCAAATTAAAGACGGTAAAACAAACACTTTTTTTCGCTTTCGGAAATCTACACTGCAGAGATACCCTAAGGGATAAAGGTTTTTCCCCTACATCATTGGTTTCATGGAAAGAAACAACTCGTTGATTAAACAAATCACAAATGTGTCATGGCTTCCACAAAGTCGTGGAAATGTTATTTTACGTCGTTCAGAAACATAGTCTACTCTTCTGCCAATTGTAGGACTGACTTTTGTATTTGATTTACATTTGTAAATGTGTATTGACTTGGAGTTGCAGTTCTGTTCAGGAATTCTTTCGTTTAATCGTTATTTCGCTTGCAGATATGTATTTTCAATCAATCTTCTTTGTGGGTATTTTCGTTGCGAGTGAATTATACTGCAATAAATTCAATCGGTACAGTTTATACGTTCCAAATTTACATACATACTTGTAGAGTTCTTCAAGATCTTTAATCAATGTTCTGCAGGATTACAAACCACACGCGATTCTTTGTGTGCACAGCGAGGGCATTTTAAGGGATTCCGTGTTATAGCTGTCTTAATAAAGCAATTTATTTAAATTTAATGCATGTTGTTTGGCGTGTTCTTTAATTACTCACCTTTCGTAGCTATTCTGGGTTACGTTTTGTAGTGGGCACTTTGGTAAACATGCGAGTACAGGCAAGAAATTAAATCCTCTCTATTTCCGTCTTTTCAGCCTTTATCTTTTACTTCGTTGAGGATGTCGACTACACATGTCCACCACACGATGCCATCATCTACATGTGTTGATTTTGTAACTTTTGAAAAAATTCTTAAACGTGTGCCCTGTTGGTAACATCTTTCTAAAATAGGGTATAAACGCACAGAACATGGTAAACGTCGATGTGCTCGAATTCCATGCCATCCTTCAATAGCATCACTAATGTATGTCTTCAATATGGGTCACCCTCTGCTTTTAATTTTTCCAATTCAACATGAGCTCAACAAATAATAATTTATTCTCTTTTTATTTTTGATTTCGATGGATCCTCCTAGTTGCCAATTGAAAGAAAATTGTATTTTTTCCAATGCAAGCTTAGGTTTCTGGTTCTGGAATCAATAGGAACGTGACTGTCTGGGAGACGTTGCATCCTAAGCTTAGTTGCCAACGTTTTACCCGTTAATCCACTTCGCCCTGAGGAAGGTCGCAGTGTGATGACGACAACGCTGGCAAGCATGCCTAAGACGCGGCATTTCCCCGACAGTCAAGATACTATTGAATATTTTTCGCCCAACAACAGGAACTAATTCGTTACACAATGTCTGCAGATGGTCAGTTAAAGATGGAGGTAAGGAATGATATTTCTCTCCGATTGGTTCATGAATATCACTGATATTTACTTTTAAGTTCAGAAATGCTCTTTGAGAAAATTTAGGCTTCTTATTATCACCTAAAACATTATGTGGGCTCCAGGCACGCAATCAATTTTCGTTAATTATCTGCGATCTCAATTCTAACCCGTAGTTTACGTATCACATCCCTCAGTAGTTTCTTGAATTTGAGTGTACGCGGAATTGGAGTTAATATGTTCAATGACAATAACTGGAACTGCATTAATTCACTGATTCACTCTTCTGAACTTTGGCAAGAAATTAAGAGATTGCGAAGTGTATTATATTAACCAATAAATTAGGGGCTTCAAAGTTAGAATATGACTCTCTTACTCCTCATTCATTCAAGTGCATTTCTGCACTGAGATTGAAGGTAGCTTGTTGCAAAATCTGATACAATAGGATATTTCGCATAGAAACCAACAACTGAACAATCGATACGCCTTTATATTGGAATAACAACTATTGATACCGTTAAAAAGAATTAGAAATGCATTGTATGATATACAGTAATGAGGGGACCTGCACACTGATACTAGTAATTTCGTTAGGCTGTGCACGACATTAGTGAGTCACTAGAGAGCAGAACACAAAGAAAGAAATTCTCTCCAAACTGCCGTGTTGGAGTTAAAAAACACACTTATAAGTGATATTACAATTATAACTGATATTTTACTTAAATCATGGATTGTAACAAACTATTTCTTATACTCTATGAATCCAAAGTTTTCGTCGCCGATTCGGCTTTATATATTATGTCTATATATTATCGATTTGCCAATATCGATATTGTTTATACACAAATATCGATACAAGTATTGTAAGAATCGCGCCAGTCTTCGAGCTACGATCGAAGGCACTGTCCCATGCTGAAATAGCGAAAAGTGGCTTGGCTCTAGATTCGTGGTCATGCTGTGTAGAAAGAGTAGGATAAAGGTGGGAAGGAAGGCTCGCACAGTTCATTAGCCACTGTGAATGCTTCACTATCCACCTGGAATTAACATGCTATCGACGTCTAAAATTTTCGGATCGCTGAGTTCGCTTTAGATAATTATTTATTATCGAATATTTGCCGCCATCGAAATCTGCTTTGTAATGGAAGACCACAATGAATGTTTCCCTCGATTTCTATTTGAATGTTAATAAGAGCCTCACACTGAATTCATGCATTATCTTATGCGTTAATAATTATAAACATTACAATTACATAATTTAGGAATAACTAACTAGGGTTATGGATATAAAAATATTATGTGTTTTACCTTGTACTAACATCTTTTAAAGACTTTTCTGCCGAGAAAAAAGGGAAAACAGAGAAGTAAAATTTGTCACTCATTTTAATATATTTTACACGTTTCTGGACAAACAAACAAGCAAGCACGCACGCACGCGCACTCGCGCATACACACACACACGCGCACATACACAAGAGAGACTGTGACTCAACTACATACTCGACGTTCCTATCCAATTCTTTTGCGTAACTATTGATCGCATTTGTCTGTTAGAATTCTAATTTCATTGTGAGAATTGTAAATAAAAAGCGATACTTTTGAGCAATTCTTTGCCTTATGATAAGGCAGTTGTTTCTGCCTTTTGATTTTGGTTTATTTGAATTTCAAAATAAGTATTTCCTTAATCCAATATAATAGTTGAGTAAACTTTAGAAGGCTCCCAAGATAGGAAAAATATCCAAGAATTAATAAAAATATTAATGCTGGAAGTAGTATAAAAACGAGTGCCTAAAAAATAAGAATATTCACACTCCACATCATCTGTATGTTTTGTGTGTAATAGACTCCGCGATTCTCTCCTTATACACCATACCTTCCCATTTCCTGCTCCTTTATTACATGGCCATATAATATAGATTCCGTTCCGTTAAGATTCAATGACCTTGTGCTTCCGTTGTTTTTAAAGCGTATATACTTTATTCCTCCCTTACTGCGCTTGAAATAGCCACTTCTCCATCTGCAGTCTAAAATTGGACGAGCAGTGAAACACGCTATTGCTTCTCCCAGTACATTGTACTTTGTTTACCTTCAGTTCCCATTGCGCTGACCACACACGAAGAGCCCAAGGCCTCAACTCGAGTTGGGAGATATCCCCGCAGTTGTAAATGCAAGCATGATAAAAAAAGTCGCGTTCTTATCTGTTTTATCGGGTTAAGATATTTTATCGGTTAATCAAAAATATTCAATCATTTTCGCAGTGTTTTTTAAATTAACATTTTCGTACGATGAAAGTTTTCCTTGAGTATTCTGAAAATTATATATAAATAGTACTTTTAATATTTTCAATTTTAGATAAGGTCGAAATAACAAAATCATAGAGGAAACCGCACAAACATACAAAACCTAGTGATTGATTTTTGTCGTAACATGGCACCGTAATTTGATAACATGTTCACGTCTAATGAAATGAGACTTGCAATTCTAAATAATGACACAAAGCACTCATCATTTTGTCAATGAAAGGATCTCTTTGAAAAATGTTAATCACATCTCGTTTTATCGCCCTTCTTACCCACATCGACTCGTCACACTGAAAGCTACGTGAATTTAACTTGAAATCATATGTAAACAACTTTCTTTCGATTTCGTTATACACTACCTTCGTGATATAGTGGAAAGCTTATCTACTCCTATAACGATTTTTCATCAATCAAGACTCACACAATATTAGACGGGGTAGAAACACGTGAGGCACTTGAACAAAAAAAGCCTCTCTCTTTATTCGAGATATGCTTAGATTGACCTTGATCTTTTCATATACTCTTTGAAGATCAGAGTTTATGTAATAAAAATTCAGCTTTCAGTTATGTGTGAAATAAGTGAACAAAACAATGTCTAGGGCGAATTTCCTATGTAATTGATTAAAAATTGATACTCACTTTTATGGTAAAAAAACAACTATTTTTTGAGATTTTTACAACTGATTTTGATTTGATTTTCAGTGATGTAGGAATGTGAATATTCGTAGATGGTACTCAGCGTACCTATTGCAAAATTATATTATTGATGGATTACAAAAGTAATGATAAACCTGCCATGTTTGCATTGTTATGCTTCTTATACAAAATTAACAAAATATTGTACTTTGTTTAAATAGGTGCGTACAGTCTAGTTCTCTTTTATTCATAAGCATTCCACTGTAGTTTATAGTTCTCTTTTACTCATAACCTTTCTCAATGAGTATATTCTTATTGAAAGATGGATCATTTTAGTCATTCATTTGACCTAAAACCATACCAAACTTATGTTATTTATTTAATCAGAATGTTTGAATAATTCGAATTTTCTATTGGTCCCTTATACTTCGAATTATCCATGACCCAAGTTCCCCTACACAAACGGGGCTTATGTACATTGCAGTTTAAGCTCCCGGAAACACAATATAACCAACCAATCGGGAGCCTTTCATGTTGTCTACCTTTCGCCGGCACAGCGTCGTTTGCACTCGGTCTTAACTGCTTAAATTGGGGTGACCATATGTTCACACCACTACCGGACATCAGACATTAACTCATGTGTTGCATCATAGAAGTAAATAAATCAATTATACATTCAGAAGCGCGCTCACGTTGGCCACCGCTTCCGTTCAGATCAACGAAGTTACACAACGTCGGGCGCAGTCGGTTCTAATTGGCTGTTGGTGCTGACTTCAAGCGAACCGTTAAAGACAAATCGTTTCTTTAAGCGCCTTCATTCTGGATGCAACGTTTTAAAGCTTGTTTACTTATTAAGGTTAGCAAAGTTCCAATTACTTTCATGTGAGGCAAGGAAATCAAATACAAATGTCAATGTGACTTAAAATATCATATCAGCAAAGTATTAACCATTCTAAATTGAATTATAAGTTTTTTGTAAATTAAATTGCTAAATTTATTTATAATTATGCATTCAGGAAGCTAATTTAATTATCCGGAAGGGCTAAAAATGTCACGAAAAAAAAGGGCTTGAAGACGGGTGATGATGAGTAGGCGTGAGAGGAAGGTTATACCTTGATGTCCTCTGAGTGATCAAAGTGGTGCTTTCCCTGTATTCCATCGTACGAAGGAAAGGTAGGAGATAAATGAATAATTTTGGAGAGACTAATGTTGAGGTGGGTTACTAAATACTATCAGAAGCAAACTACACGACTAGGTAAAAAGACATGGAATACTCCAACCCGCAACATTCGACGCCATTTGACTCCGCGTATTTACTCGATGGTTCGAGCTCAGAGACACTGAGACCGATCTAGGTTCGACTTATTGGATAGCCGCAATTTGCAGTTTCGTAGTTCCCTGGCAAATACCGGAGAATAGCAGATATAGTAAACTCCCACTGTTTTCGTAAATTGAAGTGCTAGGATTAGGGTTTGAATTGTGGAATGAGATGTCGATTCTAAATTACGGTTCATGTAAATGGTAGAGGGAGTACTTTATCAAAGTCAAGGTTACGTCATAACACTATCTGTATCATTTTTTTTCTTCTTACCTTTATTTTTTACCTCATGATTCTACGATAAAATCATGTTTTAAGTACACATTGGTTCATGTGTGCTATTACGCATTGTAGATTTTTTATGCGTGATACCGAACTACTGTTAATATTTTTCCAGAACAAAACAGACTTAGATTGCCCATTCTTCGTTCCATGTGAAACAAGGTCCACGTTTGATAATGTATGTAACTCTCTGTATGAACCAACATAGATATAGAGTAACCTAATTATTTTTTGAAGAATAGGCTTTCAAATCAAACGAAATGTAGATCATATGACGCATACTCTCCAGTTCATGTTTAAAGACTAAAAATACCGTGAATAAATATTACCAATGTCTTTCTCGTTCTATTGAAATGTGAAAACTTCATTAATGCGTTTTGAGAAAAAATTGATTTAAATTATTTTTTTCGGTTTAGGCTTCAGTGTTTTGTTGAGTTAAGAAAAGTGTGGTCACGGTTCTGGCTTGAAGAGAAATCATTTAAAGATGAATTCTCATAACCAGCAAGTGTTAAGATAAGTTACATTGTAAGAAAGAAAATGGATTACAGTTACTTTCTGGATTCCTGCACTAATAGTAATGCCATCTTCATG
This sequence comes from Gryllus bimaculatus, assembly GCA_017312745.1. NCBI lineage: Eukaryota > Metazoa > Arthropoda > Insecta > Orthoptera > Gryllidae > Gryllus > Gryllus bimaculatus. The sequence goes on from BOPP01000108.1 coordinate 444,234, forward strand.
TACGTCAAGCCATAAAGTATGATGGTTGATGATTTCCAGAAGCGGAACATTTGAACAGGTGATATAAGTTCTTTACTGTAGATAACACTGCAGCGATTTTAGTTTATGCAAGGGTCGCCCGGCATTCTCAATTATCTACGAACTTTCACAGCAAAAGTTCTTGCTGTCTTTTAGTCTATTTGTTTTTACAAAGATAGTAAGTGAATAAATATTTTCGTTTGAGGCAAGTTGAAGACGCGAGTTTTTCCGCTGGGAGATAGTGAGAGCGGTGATGCTGCTTCTGAGCTTCCACTCCGTTCCACGGGTGACAGCCAACCAGAGGCGTATCTACGATATGGCAGACACGGCACATAATGAGCGCTATTTAGCCCCACATTTCGTTATTTTCGAAATTTATAAAACAAAGGTAAATTAATTATTTTTCAATTATGAAATTCAACTTTACACAAAAGATGAAATAAAATTAAAATTAAATAAAATTTTTTCGAGATACATTGTTTATGAATATGTTTGAAAATAATCATAATCTTAGTCACACTAGTGTATATACAACTCTTAGCTGTTAAAACAGTACTCGCTAAAACAACTGACGAGTCTAATTTGAAGTATCCTGACCCGGGCGCAAATTCTATGCTTGTCATGGGCGCCTGAATACCTAAATACGCCTCTGCAACCGTTACTCTCTGATATTTTACTTGGTAGAGGTTTCGTGCAGATTCTCATACAGAAACGGTACGGCAACATCACGATCTCAAACTAGAAGTATAAGAAGCCAAAGGTCGTGTTTTCACGAGCTGCACATTTTGTATTCGAGTTGCAAAGAGGCTCTGCCGGCGCCCAAATTAATTTTGCCGTCTGAGCATATTTAATACGTTCATTCGCGACTTTTGAGATCGTGCGTCCTGATCTACTTTGTTTGTAATCATTAATGAAACACGGGGAGAAAGACTAGAAAGGCTGTAATCGTGGTCTCTTCAAACATGGTTGTAGCTGCGAAGGCTTCTGCGGGTGCACAGAAAACAATGCTCCGAATGGAGGAATCGAGATTCAGTATCCTCACATTTCCAAGAGGTAGTGAAATAAACTCACCAGAAACGCCGAGAACTCGAGTCCGCCACGCCAATACACAAAATGTCAGGAATCGCACCTAACCTAACCTCAAAAGTGAAAAGGACGGAGGATTTCCGCCGTAAACAGATCCATTAGTGAACACTTCTGCCGCTAGAGGCGCTATTGTCAAACTGTACATTTTCTCTATGAACAAAACGGAACATGCGTAAAAGAAATCGTGGAATCTGCACAGCACGATTTCTGTACGAACATTCTGCAAGAAAACCGTACCGTGTAAAAGGTCTCTATGACTCCACAAACTCCATGTAGGAAGGATTCGGTGAGGCCTGAGATGCCCTGGCCTCTGAGCCATTCCGACTGCACCCAGTTCGCGTACATCAGTCTCGTGCGGTATTTATTACTTAACATCCTTCTAGCAGCAGTTTACTTATTGAAGCGGCAAACAGTACGGTAATATTAATGTCATGACTTGTACATACTAAGTGCATTGTTTGCTCTGTTACCATGAACGCCAAATTTTCTGAGGATTTCGGACACATGAAGCAATACGCCGCTACCTCTCTACAACAACTACACGAAGAGCAATACATTTAAGAGGCTCAAGTTCATTTTCGAAATCATCCCACATCTCTCTCGTGCGTTGCCCATCCGCCTCTTTTGCACAATACAAAAAAATCTTCGAACTTCTACGTCTGCACGAAAGGGAAGGAAGGAAATACGCTGTCGTAGCTACGGAATGGGGACCGATTCCGGGCGCGTCAACTGCTAAGGTCGTTAGTTCCTTAAGTGTAGTGCATGTTTTTCATCGGGAGGTGGCTGTGATTTTTCCCTACTGGATTGCGAGATCTGGCGCTGACCTACCGTCGGCTAGCGGGGTTTTCTCCAACCAGGTACCTCCCACCAGCGGGGCACTGCCCCAGACGAGAGAAGCCCTATGCATGTGTGGTAGTGTAGTGCATGCAAGTGTGTGTGTAAGGGGGGTGAGAAAAGGACGAGGAAGATGATGCGCGTTTGTTTCGGTACTACTCCATCATTCGCTAGGTGTTGATCGGAGACACCACGAAAAACTACCGATCAGAGCAACCGGACGCTAGAATTCTTGTTCAGACAGCGACAGAACTCGACCTGTACTTGGATTTAAACATAACTACACTTGACGTAAATCAGCTGTTACGGTGTCATCCAATCGGGAGGTTGAATGTCCCGATAATGACGTCAATGTAGTGACCTGTAAGCTCCCGATTGGATGACACTAACAGCTGATTTTCGTCAAGTGCATCTGTAAATAAATCGAAATATAGCTATGTGGCTAGAGTAGAAACTTCTGCCACCGATGAGAGTCGAACAGCAGGAGCACCCGGTCAGAGGCAATGCAGTGACATCAGTTAATGCCCTACCTGACGCCACTATTTGTATCCATTATAACAAGGTAATTTTTGGTTCGCAGGGGCACCCGCCGTCCACAACAGCCCGACTGCCGCGGCAGCAAGAAGAACTCCCCGGAGTGCCGGGGCGGGCGCGGCGGCGAGGCGGCGCGGGGGCGCGCGGGGGGCGGGCGGCAAGTGGCGGCGTGCCGCTGCAAGCCGCCGCTGTGGTGCCGTGCTGGAAGGCGCTGCGCCCAACGCGACTGCGGCGCTGGGGCGTCGGTGGCGGCGTGCGCTGATCTGCGCCGCTGCCCTGCCGCGCGCCCTTCTTCTCGCAGGAAGAGCGCGACTTCGCCGCCGTGTGGGTGGCGCTGTGGTCGGCGCTGTGCTTCGCCTCCACGCTCGTCACCGTCACCACCTTCCTCATCGACCCCGAGCGCTTCCGCTACCCCGAGCGCCCCATCGCCTTCCTCTCCGCCTGCTACCTGCTGGTGAGTGCGCCCCCGCCGCCGCGAGATATACGCCCGCTTCTCACGCGAACGCGCGCCCAGCCGGGAAGACGCGGGATTCCCCGTTAGTTTGGCTGCGAGGGAGAGCGGTCGTTGGCGGGCTGAGATACGCGAATACGGAGCTTCATCGAGAACATTTGAAACGCAGGGGTTCTCGTTTCTTTTCCGTTTCCAGAGGCAAAGAATGTTTTCTGGCAGAGGCCGACTGTTCTGCATAGAACAGAAAGATTCAGGATTACCGGTTAGTTTGGCGACTTGGGAGAGGGAAGTAAGTGAGATATTGAATGAGAGAGAGAGAGAGGGGACGAGGGAGGCAACCAAAACAAGAGGGGGAGGGCATAACAATCAGGAACTCCCTTTTTTAAAACTTTTTTACTTACACTCATTTTACTAGTATATAAAGCTAACAATGGTAATGGAATTATAGCATGGACGATACAGTTAATACATACGATTGATTGCCGTATGTGAGATCATCTTCCCCAAAATGATTGCTTAAAAAGGAATTGATCACATTTTCGACAAAAAAACAGTACTTTAATATGTAAAGCTACGAGACCCCTTTCAAAACTTCAGGAGAGGCATAGCACCCCTGCTCCCCCCCCCCTCCCAGTGCGCACGGCTATGCATGGGGCGTTGACTATGAGGGAGAGCGTTCTGCATATTATGGGAAGATTCGGGATTATCGATTAGTTTGACTGCGGAAAAGGGATAGTGATCGAGATAGGCTAGTGGACTCACCCCGCCAACCAAAGGGACAGATACCCATTGTTTACATTTCTCTTCGAGCGAGGCATTTCCCAGAGTTTCGTCCGGAGACAGAGCGCTTCAAATTAATTTGTGGATCGTTTTGTACTATTAGAGAAACTGCAATAAGTTTTTCATTGTTGATTTTTTTTTCTTTGAACTCAACAACCACATTGGTGTGCAAACTATTTGGTCGATGCGAAACGTACTGTTGAGAAAAATTCCACGAAGTTGGAAAGACAACCCAATTTTTTAAAGTGAGAAGTTCTATTTAGCTGTTGACAAAGGTTTGGTACACTTGCGTCGACCCATCTAAGTTAAGAGCTTCAGTCATTTGTTCTCTAAAACGTGTCATTTAATCACTCAGATATAGACGAATACTATTCCTACAGCGAGAAGATACGGGATTCCCTATTAGTTCTTCTACCCAGAAGAAATGACACAGGGGAACTCCATTAAATCACAAGACAGAATCTCCGAAAGTATTTTCAAACGACATATAATATCAGCGAGAGTGTATTTGAAACGTTTTTGAAGATTTCCTCCCTCTCTTGCTTCGAATTTCTACTCAGAAGCCCTTGTCAGTAGAAATTAGACGAGCTAACAAGAACGTACTTGTCCTACGAATATGATTAAATTATTATTGATGATGCGACGTAAAAACTTGTTATATATCTAACTTTATAATCAGTGATTGCTATTAAAATGTATTTATAAAAATGTAGCCTCTGCTATATTGCGTGCATATTTGCACACAAATTACAGAACCTTTCGCGTCAATGCATGGTACTTTATTTCGCACTTACATCTTATTTATTCCCACAGTCATAACAGTACCCTAATATGTTTTCGAAGTTTAAAATGCTTTAAGTAGATCTGTAGAACACACATTGATATGTTTTGAAGCGCCATGAGATACATTGAACTATAACAAGGATCCTTGAACTATAACGTCGGCCTTCGTGGTATTTCATGTAGTAGGAATGTATTTTGTATAGGTTTACAAAATGTTTTTATGTTGTTTCACATAGGGTTTCTTGACGGGTAAAGAGTCTAGCAGAAGACGGACGTCATGCTTAGAAATTATAGACGTTAAAGAAACGTGCCAGAACGCTCCTACAATTACACATTATTGCTTGTGCTCTAAAATTCCTTTCGCCATACTCGATCGGCCTTACTTGGTTTAAAGCTTACGATTTTTGTCACGTAGTACTTTAACCTTTTCAACAGTTTGCTTGCAAAAGTTGTATATGTGCTGAACTGCTGAAAGTGTTCGAACGACGAAAATATGAGAATAATTATTATTCAAAGCAGAATAATGAAAGAAAATCTCTTTAAATTTCTGTATCGCACATGACGGGGTAAGAACTGTCGCTCAAGTATGATACAGCAAAAAAAAAAAGACTTAACCAGACTTTGATTAATCATTATTACTAAGTACGCAAAATGTTTTGCAAGAAAAGGTTTGAATTCGATTTTGACAAATTACAAATCTTTCGTTGACGCATTTCTGACATGGATTTCAATCAAATACACCTTTCAGGTCTTGTGGTTGTCAACGCATTGACAAGGAATGAATTATTACATCGAAAATAAGTCAATCAATCACCCGGCTCTCAAGAGATGACAGCAATATCTAAGATGTCCTGGATTACTACAGCACCTCAGAATCTCAGGCATCCTAGTCCCTTGCGTCCTTCGCGTCATGCTGCCGATAAAATATCGCGCCACTAGCCTGAAGGAAGCAGTTCAATATAAATGTGAAATAATGTTTTCGAGTTCTTCTCTTTATAGTCACATTTTGTAAATTGGCGTTGACTAGAAATGCGCGTCCTCAAATGAGGTCGCTGGGCGTTAATGGGTTGAGACACGGCACGTGTGGTTGTACTTATTTAATTTAATCAGGCCATCGAGCCGTAATTAAATACATTTAAGACAATTCACATGTTTACTATTGCACTATGTTACACTCTTAAATAATACGTTTCAGCGAGTTTCTGCGAAAAATTAGTAATTTTTGCCCAGAAAATAAACGACAACAAAATTTAAAAAAAAACAACTTATCACTTGTACTATCAATCTGCAGAAGAAAGTGCTATATCAATAATTTTGTTGGAGAAGATATAAATGTATGTCTCGAAGTGAAAAAGAGATTAATTTTAAATGACACACAAAACATTGAAACGTAGCATTGACCTATTACAATAGAATTACATTTAACTTACTATCAATTGCTAAAGTTATTTTGGGATGCCTTCCAAAATGTTTAGTAAACTTACACATACGTCCCATAGAATATTCATAGATCGATTATTGAGTTGAATTCTAAGATACAGTGAGAAATTGATCATAGGGGTGAAGATGGAAATACAATAATTTTTATTACGTTTTACTGCAGATTTTCATTGAGACAAATTATCAATTAAATTCCAGATATATTCGCAGATATTACAGATTCAAATTTTAAAAGAATTGATTCAATGTGAGTACAATGAGGCCCTTTCATTTGAAGTTATATTCTTAAACTTTCGTATTTACACGTGTTACACTTTATAATCAATGGATGAAAATCGATGAAAAATATTACATTTTCATCTTTCAGTTAGCAATGTAATGCCATGGAATTGTTTTACTTCACCCAGTCGTGCAATTCTGCGTAATCGAACTTAATATGGTGCATTTCTCTTTATATAAACTTTGAAATTGGGTCGGTATCAATGGCCGCCATCAGCGTTTCTTACATCAGCTATTGAAACATTTCGCGGGAACACTCACAAAAGATACTGTAAACGGACAATACCGTATATCATTTGGAAGTAATTTTCTCCTATATTTCGACGCTTTTGAGGCACTAGCTTGCAGTTCTTCCCAATTTCTTCTACTTCATTTATTGACAGAGAATTGTTTAGATTACCTGTTATAAAAGTTTACAAACATATTTGAACATTACGACGTACTAACAACGTACATATTACAACGTAGGTTAGTACAAGAAATGACTTTTCAAAATGGATCCCTGAAGGAGTGCAAACGGTCTTGAAAGAAAGAAAGACGTTCATAGCAACCCGCAATACGGAATTGAGGTATTACCGATTGTGGGTCCGGGGCGCGTGCAGAATGGTGGGGACTGGGCGTATCATATGGGTATAATACTACAGTAATTATTGTGAATAAGTAGATTAAAATTACAAAAAATTTTGGCTTTGAGGGACGTGCCCTCCCCTTCGGATCCGTCCCTGGACCCAGGTAAGGCAGAATGAAGCTGGATGTGACGGAATGGGACAGGATGGGTATGAACAGTGAGAGAGGGCGGGGATGTATGTTATTTCCATTTCACAATCATTTCACTGCTCATACTCATAGATAATTCTTACAAATAAATATCCGGGCAACGCCGCGTGACTCAGCATGTCCTGTGGATAGGAACACCTAAAATGTGTTTATCATTTGACAAGCCTAAACACACTTTAAACAGTTAACGAAAATCATTTTCGATTATTGTATTTTTAGAAATACAAGGAATTATAATACTAAAAAGGACGAAGTTTTTTCAATCAATTTCCTTAAAAACAGTAATGTACGCCCCAGTGTTTCACTGTTCCCGGCTCCATCAGTTTTCCTTTTACAAGTACACTGTTTGACAAACTACGCAATACAGAAATGTACCAATTTTTACTTGTATATAATATTTATTTTCTGACAAGCTTTTAGTGGTTACAAACGACCGCAGCGAAAGACAGGCGGTTGAATTTGGGCGATAAAATGTCACACGGAACCTCAATGCTGCATCTCTTGAAAGGGAAATGCTTGTGGCCGAAAAGGAAAGAGTAGGTCTTGACATAATATGAATGCAGCATTCAATAACTTCTTCTGACAAACATGAAATCCTGTACTTCAATCTTAGAATGCACAATTCAATGTTACACTTGTCGAAAGAGTACCGAAGTGAACTGCGTTGAATTGACTAAAGTAGAGTCGTCTAATCTCGAGGCGGCGGGTCATCGCCGCTGCGGCGCTGGCAACGATAGGAATTGAAGTGAATTGATTAATAAGTTAAGCTGATACTTGTACACGCATGTTGTACTGAATTGATGTGAACTGAAGCAAATGGCCCTGTTGGGGAATTTTCAGGTGGCGCTAGGGTCACAGCGCCACGATGGGAAATGAATTGAAGTGAATCGATCATGTCCCTTTAGCTTGTTGTATTGTTCTGAATGGACTGTACCGTATTGTACTGAATTGTTGTGAACTGCACTTGCAAATGGCGCTCATGGGGTCACAGCGCAACGATAGGAATTGAATTGAATTGAAGTGGACCGATGTATCTGTTGCTTGCCGTGACGTGAGGTGTGCTGGTGCGCAGGTGGCGCTGGGGTTACAGGGCTGTGAAAGGAATGGAAATGAAGTGAAGTGAACCGATGTATCTGTTGCTTGCCTTAACGTGAGATGTGCTGGTGCGCAGGTGGCGCTGGGGTTACAAGGCTGTGAAAGGAATGGAATTGAATTGAAGTGGACCGATATATCTGTTGCTTGACGTGATGTGAGGTGTGCTGGTGCGCAGGTGGCGCTGGGGTACCTGCTGCGCGCGGCGCTGGGCCACGAGGCGGTGGCGTGCGACGGCGCGGCGCTGCGGCGCGGCGCGGCCGGTCCGGGCCTCTGCACGCTCGTCTTCCTGCTCGTCTACTACTTCGGCATGGCGTCCGCCGTGTGGTGGGTGGTGCTGGCGCTCACCTGGTTCCTGGCCGCCGGCCTCAAGTGGGGCAACGAGGCCATCGCCGGCTACTCGCAGTACTTCCACCTGGCCGCGTGGCTGCTGCCCACGCTGCAGGCCGTCGCCGTGCTGGTGGCCGGCGCCGTCGACGGGGACGCCGTCGCGGGCGTCTGCTCTGTCGGTAAGGGCGCGCGCCGCCGTTGAAGGCCGGATGGGAAGGCGGTGTGGGCCGACTGCATCCCGGGCTCGATGGTTGGTGGTGGGTTGGAAAGGGGGCGTGGACCGACTGCGTCCTGGGCTCAATGGGTGGTGAAGGCGGGCTGGGAAGGGGGCTTGGACCGACTGCATCCCGGGCTCGATGGTTGGTTGGTGAAGGCGGGCTGGGAAAGGGGCGTGGACCGACTGCATCCCGGGATCGATGGTTGGTTGGTTGATTAATGATTCCGGGCGAGTCAACTTCTCATGTCATTTGTCCCCTAGGGGTTAGTGCATGTTATCAGGGGAGGTGGCGCTGATCTTCGTCTACTGGATGAGATCCGGCGCCGACCTACCATCGGCTAACGGGGTATCTCCCACCAGTGGGGCACCGTCCCAGTCGGAACAATCTTGAAGCTCCTGACCGGTTTCCAGGCACTTGTCTGCTTAGCATTAGACTAATCGATTATAATTGATCCGCTTCAGTTTTCAAAAAATCATTTGAACATAGCACTGCCAACGTTGGAAATCACACTTAAACGTGTGTGTTATAACAAAACTTGAAATATCTATCACGACCATCGTCTTACCCCGCTGACTTAACATACACAATTCTATTTGCGCTACTTTGTTTTCCGTTGGCATTTCCAGCTTTAGGGGATGCCGATTTCGTCTATCCGCGCCGACTACCCACTATGTTCCCCACGAGGACCTTTACACTAGAAACTGCCACACATGCGAGCTCCTTGGTTTGTGGTCAGCAGACTCACAAGACCTTCCGCGACAACACACATGAAAGACAAGAAACAAACAACCATGCCACGGCGGGCCTCGAACCCGCTATCCTTCAGACGGAGGCACTTATTCGGCCATGCTTTAGCCACCTTGGCTAATTAGGTCGGCTTCTATAGGCGCTACTTATGAATGGAAATTTAACAAAAACGAGATGCTGACGGGCCATGCCTTCTCAACTAACGAAAAGTGAAAAGGGCTTAGCAGGCATGCGGGGATGACGGAATACGGACCGCTGGATGCAGTCGAGTGATTCCTTCAGAAGGCCGTGCGTCTTGCAACATCTCGACCGCGATTCTTCGACCAAACCATAGGATGCCAGAACGAGGGTCGACCCGTAAGGTTGGACCGCTCACCTCGACGATCGAAAGGAGGACTGCTCGATCGATCATTGGTTAGAGCATAACGTACTGTCGATTTCACTCATGTTTGAAGTGGGACCCTGTCAGGGACTGTCAATGACGTGTTTTTGTTTGACCTTGGGAACAGCATTTTACATATTTCGCAATCCATGAGTGTGTGATTCAGCGTAGGCTCTACAACTGGTTGAACTCTTGCTCACACTCAGAAATGGTGCCTAATGGGAAGTTGTAAGACTGGTCTATTTCTACTTTATGGACCGCGGTTACAAATTTACTGCACCGGAATTCTTTACATTCCTTGAATTAACTCTTTAACGAACGATATCATTCTGTGCGCTCGTTCATTGTTATTGCGTGTGCTGAGTCATTGTTGGACCTCTCTGGCAGCATAAGTTTGCAACTTTATGTACTATAAACCAGGGGTATGTTGCTTAATTATATACTAGAGCGCATTCAGGAATTCCAAAACTGGCTTATATGTTTCGTTCATGATGTCTAAGTTCATAGAAAGAAATAAAATTCGCAAAGTAAAGCAATGCAAGCGAATATGAGTTGTCTGAGGAAGCTGGGCTAAGAAGTTAATCGGTTGTAGGAGCTTTTCTTGTGGTCCCGAAGAGGTTACATTAGTTCATAACATAAGGCTTAGTTAAACGTGCCATCGGGGTTAAGTGTATTCGATACTGGTCACTATGTGAAATTTATAAAAGCGAAAATTTTCCCACAACATCGGCTCCCGACATATATCAGCAATTGCTCGTATTATTTGTAAAGTTTATACATTCCCCCAATCTTTCACGTTGTACTAATATGAATTCTTGGAAGGGAAATTTAAAGGAGACACATGACGCTAATTTATGGCGTTCAACGACTGCGCTGTTTTCCATTAAATTCAGGAACCGTTTCCATCACCCTCGAATTTCAAATTAAGTGGTTAGACTGTAGGGTTATTGCCTGAGAGCGCCACTTAAATTGTGGCAACATCAATTACGTTCAGTTCCTGAAGGGATGTTGAGATCAGGGCGCTACGAGATCCAAGTGTATACAAACATCTATCTGAATTAGCGTTGCATACTATTCATTTCGAAAGAGGACAATGTAAAATGAAATAAAAATAATGTCGATAATAAGAACAACCAACACCACTACCACCAGCAACGTCAATAGAAATAATAATAATAATAATAATAATAATAATAATAATAATAATAATAATAATAATAATAATAAGAAGAAGAAGAAGAAGAAGAAGAAGAAGAAGAAGAAGAAGAATATCCGGCGTTGCCATATATTTATTTATCTATGTCATCTTTTATATAAAAAAAATAGTTCATACTGTCTCGCATTCTATCTGTGGCGAACTAATTGTACTTACATGCGCGCCCGCCCTTCATTCCTCTTCAGCGAAGCGCTCTCAGTGCGCAATGCGGAGTGAGCGCACGCGCAGAGGGTCACGCCTTTCTCCAAACCCCTTTCGTCTCGGGAGGAAGTGTCCGTAACCGCGTGGCGCAGAGAGACAATGAATCTCTTTCGAAATACCGTCGCCTTACTAGACAGAAAAGGAGAAAGGATGCGCAGTTGAAAATGAATAAATTAGTCTCCTTATTACTCCGAATATCAATATTTACATTAACAAATGAAATTGCAATCTGTAAAACAATCATCCAACCTGTTTTATTTATGCCTTCTCAATAGCAACGTTTTTTTAGAATGGTACGTTCGCCCATTCAAGAACAAAATCAATAATTGGAAATCTGAGCAAATCGAGGAAAATTTTGTTTTTGCTTAAGGAGGTTTAATTTTGTTCGTGAAGAAATCTTGAGACCTATATCTGGCTCTGCTTAGAAAAGCGTAAGAAGCAAGATGCAATGCCTTGCTGATTGCAGGGTCCAAGGGTCCTTGTGCGTCAACATGTCTCAACAGGAGATCATAATCGCCCCAAGAGCAATTGACCGAGTCCGTTGGTAGCGTTCATTTGTATGAGAACGTTCTGTCATTTCACTGAGAAAAAGGAAACTTGTGTGTACTTTTGATGGAAGAAAGTACGCTTTTACTACTTAAAACAGAAATATGAATATGAAATAAGATGTACAAAATTATATTCGATTTCAACCTTACATATCAATGAATTATATCATAGAGGTGCTTTAAGCCCATGGCACATTCTTTAGCCGTAAGAGATTTAGAGAAGAGAACAGTAATAATAAAGGGTATAGTATTCCTCCTTTGATTTGCAGAAATAAACGTAATTAATTATTGATTATAAACAGTGGGGGTTGGTGAAATCAGTTTGAGCATGTTGCTAGAACCACAGGCGCTGTGAGGGAGGGAATGGAGTCAGTTGTTCTCTTCCCCCCCATCCATATATATTAATTTTCATCATTATTCAAAGGGTTTTAATATATGTTAATATAAAATGCCATTCATTTCAAAAACGTCTGGAACACTATCAATTAATATTTATAAATGAATGGAAACGTTTAACAACACAATAAACAAAAGAACAAAACAAGAAATAACACGAAAGAGTTGCCTTTCCGCTCTAAGGGATTGTCTTACGAACTCAGGGCAGCGCCACCGGTGTCCAGTGCAGCGGGGCTGCAGGGCGTGTGGTGCAAGAGAGAACCGATCAAGAGTTGGCTAGTGTGGACGTGTCGTCGAAGCTCATGTACAGAAAAGATGTGCGGAAGTCACCATCCGTCATTACATTTCGTGTTACATTCAAACAATACGTTCGCCTCAGGCAATTATTTTATTTGAAAAATTTACTCAGAATAAGAAAGGGGGAAAATATGATTAATATGCCTCACGTAAATATGAGTCGCTTCTATTTTACTCACGTCATTTACTGTTTAAATTAATCATTTGTTGGTGTCTTCATTGTGATCTACACTCTATATACTTCTTCACAGTAATTAAGAATCGAGGGCAAGAAAACTAGAGTGTGGATGTGTAAGTAAATTATAATGTGGAAATGAAACTAAACCTACACTTTCTACCTGATGCAGTACTTGGCATTACGAAATAAGTATAACGAAAAGAATTACTGGGAATCGTGAGATCTGTTGGGAAAATCATGAAAGAAGACTATTTATTCTTTGTAATTATTTATGAATATAAGTAGTAGTCTACCCAAATTATGTTCTTTCTGATTTAGCGTATTCAAAGACCGCGTTGAAATTGCTCATTGAATGGCAATGTATTTTCGTGGGTTTAAAGAACAATTAAATGCCATGGTTTTAATGATGAAAGAAAACACCGCGAGTTTACAGGAATATTGACTTAAACAGATTTCCTTGAATTTATAAAATGTGACTTGTACCGTTCTGTTTTCACTCATTCATTTCTTGACTTTTAGGATGTCCGGGTGACGCCGCGTCGTTGGCAGACAGGCCGAACGTCACCCGGCGTCACCCGGACAGTCTAGAAGTCATGACCTCGTGTTCATTCATTTCTTGTAGCATTTTATGCTTGTATGATCCACGCAGATGAGGAAAGGGGACTATTTTGTATAAAGTAGCCCCAGAGTAGCATGTAACCCAATTCCTTGCCCGTGAATGTGACGAGGAGGCGTTGTGCGCGTTGCAGGCAACCAGAGCGCGGCGCACCTGCGCGCGTTCGTGCTGGCGCCGCTGCTGGCGTGCCTGCTGGCCGGCGCCGCCTTCCTGCTGGCGGGCTTCGTGGCGCTGTTCCGCATCCGGCGCGAGATGCGCGCGCAGGGCGGCGCGGGCCGCAGCAAGGCCGACAAGCTGGAGAAGCTCATGATCCGCATCGGGGTGTTCTCGGTGCTGTACGCGGTGCCGGCGGCGGCGCTGGCCGCGTGCCTGCTGTACGAGAGCGCGCAGCTGGACGCGTGGGCGGCGTCGCTGGCGTGCCCGTGTGCGCCGCGCGCGCGCCCGCTCTACGCCGCGCTCATGCTCAAGTACTTCATGGCGCTCGCCGTCGGCATCACCTCGGGCGTGTGGATCTGGTCGGGCAAGACGCTCGAGTCGTGGAAGCGCCTGTGGCGGCGGCTGTGCGGGGCGGGGCGCGGGGGAGCCGCGCCCGCGGGCGGCGCCGGGGGCGGGGCTCGCGCGCGGGCGCCCGCGCGCCGCTTCAAGGCGCTGCGTGCGGGGCCGGCGCGGGGCCCCGTGCTGCCCGCCGCCCGCGCGCCGCCGCGGCCCCGTGGCCCGCCCCCCGCCGGCGGCACCCTGCTGCCGGGCGCACGTGGCCGTGGGCGGGCGCCGCGCCGCTCGCTGCACAGCGCGCACACGCCCACAGCGCGCACCGCCCACAGCCACGCGTCTGCCCACAAGCCGTCGCAAAGTGTGACGCGAGGCGCAGCGCGCGCGCCGCCGCGCCACCGCGGCCGCCGCGCCAGCGCCGCCGCCCCCGCGGCTGCGCTCGCGGTGCCGGCTGCCGCCGCCGCTGCGCCTGCCCCCGCGTCCAACGAGTGCGACATCTGATGTGGACTTGCTAAAGCACTGTCTCTTTCTTCGTGTTTCGTCTGTCTGTGTGTGTCTCGTACTTTAGCGTTCTCTACCTTTTATATCGACGTCGTGTGCGCGTGATTTGATACAAAAGAAGCGTCCGTCGATGCGTTCCTCGCCGGGGCCTCGGGCCGCCGCCGCTTAGTGTTCAGTTGGCGCCGCGGGGGGCGCTCTGGTGCCGAGCCGCGCGGTGCCCGTCTTTTCTCATTTAACTATTACAGGGTATGTGTATTTATACGTATGTTTGTTTCATATTATATTAACATATCAAGATCTAAAATCAGTTATGTGTTGTATTTTTTAACGAATGCAGGGTAGACTGTTGCGTTTTGATACCATCTATGCAGTTATTGTACTATGTATATATTCCCATATCTGATACGTATAGCCCTTGGTAAGAACGCAATAAAATTTGGATGAATAAATTTGTGAAGTGGTGTTTGTTGTTTCAACCCGCCTTTCCCGCGCCATGGTGCTCTTTCCCCGTTCTTGCCCAGCGCTTCCCTTCGTTACGATAGGCGTGCGCAGAAGAGGCCAGGGGGTCCGTCGCTCTTCTGAAAATTTTGGAATGTACTGCATAATGCATTGTTATATCCCATATAAATTATATATATAT
>BOPP01000108.1:466934-563290 GCA_017312745.1 Gryllus bimaculatus
AAATATTTCTTTATCATCATGGGTTAAGCCTATTGGCCCGTTCCTTCTCAACAATATTCTTCCATTGACTTATTTCTTATCTCGTTCGGGTAATTGTAAAGGCCTTTTGTCATTCGATCTTCCGGCACACTCATTAAATGATCATTCCAGTTCTTTCTTAGTATGCCTATTTTTTCAGTTAGGTTGAAGATCTTGAATTCATCTTTGATGTCCGAGTTTCTTTTATGCTCTAGTATTGCATAGCCCTTTAAAGGTCTAAGAAATCGCATTTCCGCGGCTTCTATTTTGCTCATATCTGCTCAATTAAGAGCATAATTTTCAACAGAATAAATATTTCCACCCTCCCCCATGTTTTGAAATACTATTTTTTTAAACTGTTAGGATGAAGTGGTCACTTGGATCCGCCACTGATTCATAAACAAACACGACTTTAGGGCTCCTCATAATTATTAAATAGTATTTAGTAATAGTTGATAAATGTTAAAAATATTTTAATGTTAATTTTTAAAATATCAATTGTTGTAGGGTATTTTCACAAACGTATTGATTACTTGGGATCAATTTTTCAATATTTTTAGGGGATCCTACAGTTGCACGCTTAGGGCCCCCGAAAGACATTAATCTGGCCATGAAGCCAATGGAACATGTGAAGAGTACAGTGGAGAGATAGATGGTATAGAGATACAAAACCATGTAACACCCAAGAACTACAAAGCTTTGCAATATCCATACAAAACTTACAATGTAAATCAAAATGTCACTGAGGTAGTAAGTGCACGCAAAAGTTTATATAATCCAACGGTTGTGTGATGGAGAGTTTCCATTTCATTTACAACTGAGAAGAAATACATTAGCAGTGTTTACGCGAGCGCAATCGTGGCCTTTCTTGGGCGCTGGCGTAAAATGCGTTGGCTACTCAACACGTCGTTTCTGGATAATCATGGAGGCCGAGCGCCGCCGCCTCGCGTTGACGGAAAGATGTGCGAGCGGAGTGCGTAAAATTGGCGATTTTTGATTAGAGAGTGAATTTAATCCAACTCTCTTCTCACGTACAGCGTTTTGAATCAGCGCCCATTTCATTGCTCATTCCACTCATGTTTCCTTTACGTGTGGTTTCGTTCTTTGCCGATGCAACAGTCGCGCCCGGGGCACCGGTTGTCGGAAGCGCGAGATTTCGTGCAGCGTGAAGCAAGAAACGGCGAGCTAGCTGGTACAGAACGTAGCGCATTCCGCCGGGCCTCCAATACCGCTCCCGAACCCAATATTAACGTTTTAATGGACGTGGCTTTCCGGGAATGTTCCGATGATCCCGGAAATTTGGCGATACCAGTACACTCGGCCGTTATAATTTAATCAGCGTCCATTAAAGTGATGGCCTAGAAGGAAAACAGTCGCAGATCGCAGCCAAAATGTTCGTCCAATTGTCCGTCCTCCTGTTTTTAGATTATATAGTCTTAAGAATGATCATTTTTTAAAATAAATACAATGAAATATTCATTTCCAACAACCCAAATTAAGTAAAATTGTTTACTTGGTTTATGTATGCACTGTAATGTAAGAAAAATGTTGTAAATATATGTAATGTGCAAGAGTAAAGAGTAGTATAATTTATTTATATTGTTAGTGTACTTCTGTATGTTACACTTCGGGCTACAATCATATTCAAAATCTAATAACTCCATTCATGGTAATGTAGCGATATGTGATCTGGGATACCTCTTTTATCAGTAAAGGATTCGAACATACATTTTTATTTCAGGAAACTAAAAACACTAGCATTGTACAATACATTGAAATTGAAACATCGTTTTTCATTTTATTGAATTACACATGAATTACTGACCCTAATTGTTAGATTCTTCTATGTAAGATAAATCGCATTGCTTAGTCTAACTCATAAATGGGGTGCACTGAAAGATTTTATCTCGTAATCGCACTATGCTTGCCACCATTTCAAGTCTTTTGTTCATTCCATAAAGACCCTTTCCTCCGATTTTTGCACTCTAGATAAAAGCAATTAGCAGTCTAAGACTAATGTATTGTAATTTTGAAGATTCTGTATTTAATATTCGTTCCTTTCTTTTAATGACATCATTCATATTTCACTAATGACCTGCCGTTCTCTCGAAAACGTCAGAAACTTTAAAGGATCTTTAACGACTTCCTAAAATACTCTGGGCGAATTTCCAGAAAACTTAGGATCTTCAAATGCGATAAAATATCAATTGAAAATAATTACAGTAATTAAAAGACAACGATAATGAAATAGAATATTAACATCACTTCTGAACTTAGGGATAAAGCATTGATGCATTTGACAAAGAAAAGTATTTCATTGGCTTATAGAACACACAAAATGAGATTTCAATCTATCGAAGGAACTGAACAGGAAAACGGAAATACGTTTGGGATAAAAAGAAACATAATTCATTGAAGTAGAAAAAGTTAAATGATTTTTTGATACTAATTTTCTTTCCGTATCACTGTAGGAGACAGTCAGCAGTGTGTCAATTCGTGTACATATCACGTATAATATCTAAAATGATTTAGTGCAGTTGTTCATCACATTTGGGTGATTTTCCTTTCCCGAAAGATATTTTTAGTAAAGGCAATTTTTTGTAGAGTTTTCCGGCCTGTCTTTCTTGTTACCGTTTTAAACTTCTCTAGGGTCTTTTGTCCGAAGATGCCATTCTTTTTTCGTGTATATATGGCTTTTCTTTTGTCTTAAGAACTCGGCAATTTCTACTTTAGAAACTATCGATTCTTTGTTCCCGTGGACTAATCTCTATTATATTTACGACGTGACTTCGTAAACAACGGGTGGGGTTGGCTTTTCTCTAAAGCCCCGCTATAGGGAATATAATCCAGACAATTACGTTTCTCGCGTATTTCGGATAATGGCCTATCTCTTACGCCGGAAACTCTTTAACGATATTACCCTCGAACACTGTGAGTCCTGGATTACCTTTATCTTTCATATTTGTTTCGCCGGTAAGTTTAAATAACGTGCATCGCTTACAATGCACCGTAATTGCGTTAAACATCGTTAGTTGCAACGTTTATGCTGCATTGTAAAATCGAACAATGGCCGAACGCCATGAAACGCTTTTCGAAAAAGCAGTTATAATAAAATAGACTTTGATACGAATTGTGCTTCAGTTTACATGAACTCATGACGCGCGGTAGCATTAACACGGAAATGATTGCTATTTTTATTGAGTCCGATGTGTCTGTCGTGCTATGATGTAAATTAACATTTAGTTCCAATACGTTTTACGTGTTCAATTCCATCTGTGAAGATTTGACAACTTCACTGTTTAAATGATAGGGAAGTAGTGAGTGATATTGCCTTCCACCTTGAATTTGTATAATTTTGTCTTGGAGAAAGCAAGCTTTCAAATGATTTTCTCGTTTCTCCCTTCAGTTCAACGTAATGCACATACATTCCCCATGCTCCTTTGAATAATCCTGCGCCCCTGAGAGGTGGGTGATCCTGAGCAATACACACTGAAGAAATAGTATTAAAACACTCTAACGAAAAGAAATAGCTTCTCGAAACAATTTTCTAGCATGTTTAAAATTTCAAAAAAAGGTTTTTTAATAATTTGGAGGCAAGGAAATAAGAAAAAAAACATTGGATAGGACCGCCTTAGTCTGATCAAACGTAAGCTTGTGCTTAGAACAAAAGATACAAGAGACAATTGCACGTATAGTACGTAAAACACAGTTTTAATTGTTTTGTGATGTGTGTTAATAAAGAATACCAGAAATAGTTAATGGGTCACTTAATTAAGCCTAGATTGCGGACGTTTCGGAACGTTATTGGTCCCTCCTCCCTATGGAACACATAATTACACTGCGATCCGATTCCTTATCAGAATCTAGCAGAAATTATTTTCATTTTGAGTCATGGCGCTTCTTTTTCATGTAACCCACCTGTATAGTAATCGTGTAATTATGTTTTCCATAGCCCTGACGAGCGAACAAGAAGGTTCCGAAAGGTTTGCAAACTAGGATTTTAGCTAAGTGATCAACACCCATTTACTATTCCTAGAATTAATTGTGTGGTCGTGTATTCAAGAAGTAATAAATAATATTTATGCACCAAGTTATTGTAAGGGTTCTAATGATCGAGCGCTCATTAGAACCCATCATTAGAACAAGTTAACGCATGTGGTACATGATTTTATTTTTTAGCGAATTTTAAACATTCATATTTATTTATTCACTAATTAACTAGTTGTTAACTTTACCTGGTTTGTCATTTCATGTATCCTTCTCATAATTCCCTTCTTAAGAGAACACGTAGATTCAACTTAATTCATATTTCTCTCGTCACCAAGATCCTCTCAATCCAGGTAAGTTATGCAGTCAATATCGAACTTCTGGATCGAACTTCAATATCGAACGTATGGAAGACAATAACAAGTAATAACGTGTCAGTAAAAATGAAATAGTTTTCACAATGTCCTGCGCACAAGAGCGCAATGACAATGAACGCGCGCGCGACGTGCTACACAATTAGTCCGGGCGCTGAAGGGTTAATACGAGGTATTACTAGTACGTGTTTCACATAAACTTACGGGAGATCACATGAGCTTTTGTCGAATAAAAATGGGAGGTTGCGCTCTGAATACCACAGAGATGAACTATGCAGTTCTGTCTGGGGCAAGGTTTATAATAACATCCAATCAATTTAGGAAATGCGAATTCTTCAATTGCGTAATCAGATCACAATTTGCTGGGGATTCCATCTGGACAAGTTTTTGTGTTTAATCCAAGGCTTAATTGCGTAGGCTGCTTTTGACCGATATCAAATCAAACGGCTCTTGTGTAGTATAAATATCACGAATATTTAATGGCATCCAAATATATGAAATGTGCTACTTCGTGGGTGAAGGATCGCGAATTAATGGATGTTATTTCATCTTTAATTCGTTTATTTCCATAATTGTCCTCCCCTGATCGATTAGACTTTCACGTAACTTCATTCAGTTATTATTTGTGAATGAAAAGAATTCCCTGTGCAAGCGGTAAATATTTGTATACGTGTGTGTGTGTATGTGTGTGTGTATGTGTGTGTGTATGTGTGTGTGTGTATGTGTGTGTGTGTGTGTGTGTGTGTGTGTGTGTGTGTGTGTGTGTGTGCGCAAGCGCGTGCGCTAGTACTGCAGGAGAAGCAGGTGCTCACGGTAGCAGCACGGTTCGATTTAATAAGACAACTTCTGAAAATAATGTGGTATTGAGTCTCCGATCACCTGATCACAGATTTTGTGACATTGCTTTTTTCTATATTGATGCATTAAATTATAATAGGTTCAATAAGCATTGGCTCACCTCTGCCGCCTCCTCGTTTCCTTTGCGACCAGTGTGTGCAGATGTGACCTTTGCGGCTGATTGTGCAGGAGGTGGGGCGGGGAACGAATTATTCTTCATTCACTATTTCGAACATGTTTTCTTCTAAAACACACGTGAGTATCAGATTACAAGACAGGCTTCGGCAACCGGAGTCAGTAGACCTTGGCTGTCTGAAAGATGCCGCGCCCGAATTACATCATTCGAGAAGTTGGTACTGGTTGCCCGCGAAATTCGGACACGTGTTTATTGTGTAGGATGTGCTCCCCTCCACAGCCTGTCGACCACATGTCCAACTGATAAGCAGCTCAAATTATAATCGATTCATTCAGAGTTCCTCGGTTCCGTGGAATGCCAATATCTGGTTGGTGTGCTGGTGTGCACGAACTGCACGTAGCAGTTCGGTAGCACAGCAGTTTGACTGAACTTCCACGCACTGAATTTCGTACGCTTTGTAGTTCTTAAATGTTTCTAATTATAAGATGGTGGCTTCCACAACCAGAGTCAGTAGATTCTTGGGGGTCCTGGAGACGTAAAATGCACAGAGGTGGGCTACGCGCGGGTTTGCTTAGTCTTTGCTTTCTTTTCCGGGCTTGCCGATCAGCCGGCCATTCGGCCAAGTTCCGACCCCTTGATCACATTTAACGCGTGCGTGTGAGCAGGTGCTGCACGAGCGGTTGGTGCTGGCGGTGGCGGAGCGGTTCGCGCGCGAGGCGGGCGCCGCGCGCATCAAGGACCTGGAGCGCATGGCGCTGGCCCTGGGGCTGTTCGGCGTGGCCCCGCCCCCCGACGCCCGCCCCTGCATCTTCGACGCGCTCCAGCGCGAGCTGCGCGATCCGGCCCGCGCCAAGGAGCTCGCCGCCTACGGCAGGTGCCTGCCCCGCGTGCTCTACTTCCTCAGCCTGTGCGGCGTCTACCCGCTCGACCTGCTGCAGCGCGCCATGCACCCCGACTACCTCGCCCAGCACTTCGGTGAGTACGACACTTCCCGGGTTTCGGCACCGTTCCGGTGCAGAGGAATACTATAAACTGCCTTTTCACCGGATTTGACAGTTTCCAAAGCCTGCGGCCAGTTTCCAATGCCAAATTCATGATTTAAAGGACTTAAAACTGTCACTAAAAAATACGTAGCTTAACTATGAATATGATGCGATAGAAAGCAATGGAATTTTCGCATTCCGAGAGACGGCATTCGTAAAGCTGGCCAACTTTTTCGCCGACATGAACTTCAGAGAAGGCGACTTTAAGATGACGGATATATAGATTAGTGAATAAAAGCGTGGTCAAAGAGCTCACAAGAAACGATGGTGTAGTGGACATTGTACGTAATTACTGTAATTTCTCGAGACTAGAAATTCTAGATATACAATGTGTGTACACTAAACCATCGATATGAAAAGTTGATTCCAAAAATGTCACGTACGGAATTAATTGCAATGACTTAAAATGAACTTATCAATGTGACATTTTGCAGCAAAACAGTATTAAGACTCGGATTTATAGACAACCTAAGGAATTAGGAAATACTTCAGCTAAAAGCTTTTCTAAAATGTGGCCTTTAATAGAGGTGGGTATTTCATATATGTTCCTCATGACCTGGAATTGTATTCTTTTTTATGTTCCATAATGCGGCAACGATCCACTAACTGTTTCGTGGTTATGTGAGCATAAGTATGCACATTCAATTGTTCCTTTATAGAGAGCCCCAAATTTTACGTGTGCGATTTTAAAATAATACTGGATATACATCACTGGTTATATTTCTGTGACTCGCGTGTTAGTTTATGTAGTACGGATGATGTGTTACACATCAAACTGCAATTATTGTTAGTATTACGCATAACTGAAGTAATAATTGTTGCATGAGAACATAGCTGAACCTTAAGAGAAGACCGAGTGAGGAAGTTCTAAGAGAGCACGCGATCGCCCTTATAGGAATGACTTGTGACTTGCTTCTTTCGGAAGCTGCCTGGTCACTTATTGGCCCACTCACTTGAGAGATCTGCGTGAATAAGATTCGGCCACTTATAGAACACTCATTTTTAAACCACCGCCCCGGATTTAACCTATCGCGTTTCGAAGCCGATAGTCGACATTGGCATCCGTGCTCCACAGTTTTCGGGCATTTTCCTTCCTCTCTCCTCGCGACCCACATCATCGTCGCCCCCCTCGAGCCGCAGTCGAGGGGCGCGGCGCGGTGCAGGGCCGGAGGGTCGGGGTCGCGACGTGCGGAGGGGAGACGGGAAGCACAGGGTGGTTTGCCCGCGCACTCCGTCCGTCGCGCCTCGCCCTTTGCGATGCGGCGTTTACAGGCTTTATGGAATCCCAAGATGCCATGTTTATAGGTTTTACGCCAGTTTTCGCTGTTGCACGCATTCATGTGTCGGTTATGAAGTCAGGCTTCGTGGTTTTATGTTGTGTGTACGCGCATTAAAGGTAAATGCAACCACGAGATTTTGTTTGGGGTATTCAGTGTGAAATTTATGAGCTATGTGCGCCAATGCTGCGCATTCTGATAAGCGTCTTGCAATGTAGGAGTCATACAATGTAGGAGTATATATTTGCTATACAAGTCTTAACATGTTTTATTTTAGGTCAATCAGAAAATGTCTGAGAGCACTCTAAATTTTGTGCAAACTTCTTTTAATATCTGTTAGTTCTTTGCGTAGAAAATAATTTTGTTTTTTTCGAGTAATTTGTTGTGTCTATTCTTTTAAATAGGTTTCCCAAACTTTTCGCTATTCTCCCCCTTCCCTATTTCCCAGAGCGCGTCCACGAAGTCATGTGTTATTCCGAAGTATTTAAAAGTCTGCTCTACATATTTGCAGTTGTCGGCAACACCGCCTCCTATATTTCGACGTACACATCCTTTTCGTGATAAAACCTAGTGTTTTAATTTTATGAAGCAAATACTTCGGTTCAATCCCCAGAGCTGAGATGCACAACGTGACAACTCTCACACTATCCAGTTTCCATATTGTATTTATTTCCTCTGCTAGATTGTGTTATTTTGGTGTTTACCACAATGCTTTTTGGGGGTTGTAAGCAAGGGGTAGAGCAATGTCTGTCAGTTATTGGTATCTCTTCACTCGTATTGGTTAGACTACAGGGGTAGCTCCATCCCCAGAAAAAGGATTGATGTTCAAATGAAAATATGCGTAAACAGGCATCCCATGAACGATCGAATGCAATCGCAGTTTACTCGTATTCCCGTGCGTTCCGCGCGTCCACCGGACCATCACGCGGACTTCAACCACGCGCGTTTGGTGCCCCCTCACGCGCCTCCCCCCGCGCGGTCACGCCCCCTGCAGCGGCCCCCGCGCACCCCTCGGCGCGAACCCTTCCCCGGCCTCCAGCTGCGAGCGCCAGGGCTCGTCCACGCAGCGACCCGAGACACCCCCCGAGGACCAGTGGCAGCGGATAACAATTCTTTTCGCACATAAAGCATTAAATTGGCACATACTTCTAATAATTTTGCTGCTTCTTTTAGAACTCCGCAGCTGTTCTGCTGGCTTTAAGAGAAACAACAGAAACTCGTGTAGTATCGAAAAGCTGTGTGCGCAACTATTTTGCTTTCACACGTATTTAGCTCCACATGAGCTCTAATTTTGGATCAGATTTTAACTCAAGTTTGCAGCTGTGCTCGAACGTTTTCTCCTGGCTTCAGATAAAGCTGACAAAACCAGAGAAACGTAGAGAAAGCAAATGGAACTTTGCCAAAAATAAACACAATCTTCTAAGGCACCTAATATTTCGTTATCACATTCGCTTTGCTCTAAAAGAAAAAAGTTCTGGATTATTTCGAAGAGTAAATTTTATAGTTGCCTTACACCCGTTGGATATGTATAATTTATTCGTATAATATTTATTCTATTTTTATGATACAAACAAGTGGTGTTCAAAAATGTTTACTGTGTTCACTAAACATTTTGGTTTTATTGCTAAGTCATTACTCACTTAATTTTATTGCTTGGACGTACACCATCATGCTCTTTATGATCATATTTTATTTAGTAATTTAATGAGTGTGATATTGATGTCAAATAATATTTTTAATTTTTGTTTTTACTTGTTCTAATATCATTGGGGATTTTAAAATCTCGTATATATTTACTCGTCACACTAACACTCGTGAATTTGTTGATATTTTTGATATATACGTGTAAAAATGGTGCACTTACGAAGCGACGTATGTTTTCTTCTGAAACAACTTTTGTTAAACAACTTACATTGATATAGCTGAGAACTGAGGACACAGAAGTACTTTGGTAAGAATTGTAAATATTTTGTTTTGATACATAAAAAGGATGACAAACGCGTCGTGTGTGAACTATAACTTTAAGTAATTGAGTTTCACATTCCAAAAAGAGAAAATGGGAGCCAAAAAGTAATAGCATAGCAAAACCCACAATTTTGAGGGTTAACCTATTTTACGGCTGAGTCCTCCTTTTGAAGAGAGGGTCTCGTGCTATTCGCAGTCTGTGCGCCCGTAATGACACAATCCAGCCCCACTTGCGTGCTTCTCTTCTCCTCGCATCCGACCGTCCTGTCTGAACGCCCTGCAACCCCCTACGTCGTATCTGGGGCCTTATTTTCCTCCTCCCAGAGGAGAAAGAGAACGGTGCGTTGTCTTCTTGCAAACTTTTCTCGTTTCCTCAATAATTTTCCATGTTTTTCTAATTTAAAGAAACTTTGCCCCTTCCGCTGAAAATATCTTCCCATAAATTTGTATTAAATTGAATTTATATTAGGGAGATCTCTATGCGAGATTATACTATGAATTTTACCAAAGGTGGAGCAAAACTCCTTTAAAAGTAACTCAATAGCGTTTCTTCGATTGACGTCGCTTTTGGCTGATATTCGTCTCAATGGTGAATATGTGTTTGTGGGTCCGCCTGTAGGCAGACGGTCTTCTTTTATTTACATTATGGCAAATTTCAAATTTTGTTAGACTTCATTTCCAGTTAGTATGGTACTTCGTGTAAAATCATTAATCACGACTCTTAAATGACGTGAAATCGATCTCGTGAGCGCTGAGTTGCACGCCGTGTGGCACTTTCATGGCCATTAATAATACTAATAATACTAATAATAATAATAATAATAATAACAATAATAATAATAATAACAATAATAGTTAATAAAGAGGCACCTCGAACACAAGCGGGCGGCTGCAAACAGCGTCAGTGTCCATGTTAGGGGCAGCTTCATCGACAGCGGGAAGTAGAGAAGGAAGGGCCATGCACCTTTGGACTTGGCGGGCACAGGAGAGAAACTGGGTTGGGACATCAACCGCGAGGTCCGAACCTTGCATTAGCCAGCGAAGGAGGCTGCCTTCAACAGTCAGTGAAAATCCCGTAGGGTCTCTCGTTTGGCCCTGCGGGGGGATATCGCAAGGCCACTGTGAATCACCGTAATGAATGACAGAAAATAACCCGTGGATTAAGAATTATCTGTGGGCTCCAACTTGCTTCCTGCGAAACTCCAATTAAAACCAATGAGCAAAATGGACAGAATATGAAATCTAATCTTAATCTTAAGTGTCTTGCTCTTCCACGTCGCAGACCTGCTCCGAAACTACGCAAATGTCACCTTGTCGACGTCTGGCTATCCCACGGATATTAGGCCCAGGGGCCCAGAGGCAGCAGTAGCTCGAAGTCAACGTCAGAGATGGACATGGGATGTGTGAAAGGAGGTGATGTGGTGCTTTTACTATGCAAAAGCGAAAAATCAGAAATAAAAGTTTACACGATATGGAGAACCCAGGAACCCAGGTACGAGACCTACCCTAAATTCAAAGAGTTTGCCAGTCAACGATGATACATACTCTTCAGTAGAAAATTCACAGCAGAACAACTTGCTGACATGGAAATGCGGATTATGTTCTTCGATGGAACTACCCCCTAGACTAACATTTAGAATATCTAATGCCCCTGAAAACGATCCTGTTAAAGATTAATGTATTTCCAATAAATCTTCCGTCGGTGGTGAAAATTCATCTGGCTATGAATCACATGGAAAACATAAAATGTGTAAGACAAAAATGTTCAAGAAATCTCTTTAATGGACTGGCCTGCACAGAAGAGTCCTGACTTGAATCCTATCGAACACCTTTGGGATGTTTAGGATGCCAGACCCCACCGACCTACATCGACACCTCTCCTTAGTGCAGCACTCCATGAAGAACGAGCTGCCTGATTGAAAGTATGCCTGCGAGAGAGGAATCTGTTATCTAAGCTGAGGGTGGGCCAACACCCTATTGGATTCTAGCATTACCAAAGGAGGGTGCCACGAACTGGTAAGTCATTTTCACGTGATAATAGATCTCATAGTGTAT
The DNA here is from genome assembly GCA_017312745.1 of Gryllus bimaculatus. NCBI lineage: Eukaryota > Metazoa > Arthropoda > Insecta > Orthoptera > Gryllidae > Gryllus > Gryllus bimaculatus. The sequence goes on from BOPP01000108.1 coordinate 478,627, forward strand.
ATTGAAGGAACGTGCATCAACTTACGTTTTTGACTGCGAAGCCAATTTTCATGATAATTTCGTCATCGCTTGAATGGAGTAATGATATTAAGACGGCTACAGTTGCAGAAGTGTATCTGCAAAGGCTCTGTATTAAAATAGTACACGATTTTTTTCCGATAACTAGTCACATGTAAAAATGAATGATGCAAGAAACATACGTGATTTTTAAAGCTAATTCTGTACAGCTTCTACAAATAAGCACTCCATTTGGTTATCCATGTAGCTTTTGGTTTTAAGGTGAGGAATGCAAATATTTCTAGTTTGAAAATAGTAATTATTACCATTCAGTTAAAGTATTCTACATTTTTTCTTGTAGCAAACCCCTTATCTCGTTATAAGTATCTGCGTTTTGTACATATTGCTTTTGCGTACCTTATCTAAATTCCCCCCAAGACGAAATTTCCTAAACTACGGAGAAGATACGGAGGGAAATTTAATTAACGATCGGAATTCTAATTAACCCTTACGCCGCTCCGTTACGAATGTTCAAGCAGAAAGAAAATTACTTGACTTGATAAGATCTCAGGCGATATAACGCATAGCGATCATTAGATTAGGATTTGATAATTCGCATAAGCATGCTAAGCAAATACGCTTAATTTCATTTCACATTATATGTAATATTCATGGATACTCCACTGTAACCATACAGTTTATGTGCTTTATTTCAGAATTGTATGATTCCCTTAGAAATTTATATCCCTGCCCACAATTTTGAAATATATACACTATGTACTGCACTTCAAGGATAACTTCAGAGAGGGTCTATGGGCCCTGGTCCGATGAAAATATTCAAGATTAAAATAATATTTGTACAATAAAAAGGGCTCAAATTTGTACACATTATTTGTGAATTTATTTTAATACCATTACCGATTAAAGTATTTTTAAAATATATTTTAAACGTCCGAGATGAAATGCAAATTATTATAGAACGCGAGACTTTCTTTCAATGAAGCCATACAGACTAGAAATGAAAGAAATCATGACTTCTAATACAAGCATTTTTATACGATCACAGAAAAAAATGTTGTTCGTATTTCGTTCGTGAAATTGTTTGTTTTCTTACAATAATTTCACGTACCTAATACCAAAATAACTCAGGCTAATGTCTGGTCTGACTCATCACAATTCATACTTTCATTTAACAATATATTTAAAAGTCTATCTAAATCGTTTCCTTTGAAAAATTGAAGGTCAATAATTTACTTTTTTGGTTACACATTTTTGTTGTAACTCGACATTTCTGTATCCGGATAGGGGTCCGGTTACCCCGAGTCCTCTTACGATGGAGTTGACACTTCGAAGCTTGGCTAGAGATTACGCGCCATCATCCCTATCTCAACTGAGCGCCTTCGCGCCAATGACGCTCTCTGTACTGTTCTCTTGTCTATAAGATGGAATTACCCAGGGCTTTCACACGTCGTTCGAAGGCAATCGCCGTGTTCCATCTGTCTTTCTTTTACCTTGGTCGGGTTCGAGCTGGGATAAGCCCTTAACCACTGCGGAGGCAATCACCTTGTCCCATGATTCGTTCGCTCACGGCCTTCGCAGACGTTGTATGGGGACACGTGAGTGTCTTGGCTCCATGCCAAAAGCTTCCGGCAGGGTGAGTCTTTCTTTCGTTTTCTCACACTCTGCTTTTCTTTTTTCTCCACTTTAAGATTCTCCTCTTTCTTTCCTTCTTCTAGTAAGTTTCTTCCATTCTTATTTGGCGCTATTTATTTTCCTCTTTCCGTTCCTTTCCTCTTTGCTTCTGTTCTTTTCTCTTGTCTTTTACACTTTATGTTGACGTCGTTCTTCTGTCTCTCTTGCCATTTTCCTTTTTATCTACATTAAAACCAGGAGGTAACGCATCATTTTGTAATAACGCTTCGATTTCCATGTTTTTACTTGGAAAGAATAAAACGCCTCAGTGAACAGCCAGTTTCTAGTCTGCGCCGGGTCCAATTTTGATTCTGGTTTTAATTTTTATTATTTGATTGCTGAACAAAGCAAAGCAAATATCAAAACATTTATAGAATTTAGAGATAATCTTTCATGTTGCGTCGTTAAGGAAAATATTATGATATATTTAATAGTTACTATATTACCCGACGTTGCCCGGGTATTTATTTATTACAATCATCTGTTAAGCAGTCTCTCCCGCCTTCCTCGGACGCCTTTTCTAGCCACCTTGGCCGACCTGCCCACACCTTCGCCCGCCCGTCCAGCCCCATCCCGCTCGCCTCGGTGCGTCCTTTTCTCCGTTCGGTTCGCTTTTTCGTTCCGCCTCCTCCATCTACGCCTGCTCCTTCCACCCCCACTAGCCTAACCACCTCTACTCACTCCACCCGGGCCCGCTAGGCCTCGTCCCGCTTCACCCGGCAACCCTGTAGCTGCGTTGGGAATTGCTTTTAACTAAACATTTAAAAAAACACACATTTTGAATCGCAACGCGTTTTTTCTTGGGCGCTCAAAAGTATTCGTGCCAAATTTTGGAACAAACACTTCAGTGGTTCTAAAATCTATACAGCACATAAAAACATACATTTTATGTAGTAGATGTACTAAATAGAAGATCATAGCCATGCACTACACTTACGGGGCTAAGGACCTTAGCAATTGACGGGCGACCGCCGTTGTTCCGCAGGGGACAACCCGCACGCGTACGAGCTGGAGCTGCTGGCCCTGGACATGGCCGTGAGCCTGGAGCGGCCGGACTTGGACGTGCCACGGCTGACGCCCAGGGCGCGCACCATCATCGCCAAGGTGAGTGAACGCGCTCCACCCGCCGTCCCTCTTGCTCGCTGGGCAAGGACGCAGGTGTTAAAATTGGATTCTTAAACAAAGTCTTCTACAATTCTTTGACAATATGAGTAACTACATATTTTTAGTGAAATTGTTACAACTTTTGAAGTAAAGGGGCTACATCAGTCTATACTTTGTCGCATTATTGGAAATAGTTATGTAATGTTGTAATTTCTGCCTTACTAAAAACTACGTATGACATGAAGTCAAATTCAACCAATTCAAACGAAGCGCCTGTAGTACATACCTGCGTTTATTTTGATAGCCAGGGACGTCTAACGTTTTTACAAATGGAACAAACATGAATAAGTTGTATTGTTATAGTATTTGAAACATGTAGTACAGAAAGGCAAGAATTATTTTACACAAGCTTGCTTTGATTGTATTGAAATTATCTTTCAATTTTTAAATAACATAATCAGCTATTAAATTTTTTTAAAGTAAAGAAGTGAATTTACAATTTTCCAAGTGATGCATATAAAATACTCCCACCCGAAATTTAAAAAAAAAAATTCAAAGCTTCGACATCAGCGAAATCGATTAGGGAATATCATTTTGGTGAAAATTCTGTTTACTGTGTAGCCACTAGCGTTGTTCACAGACAGAATCGATTTTTCGGTATCAAGGACCTACAAAACATTTATTCTAACTACACGACGTGTGAAGAAGCAGTAATCTATACTAATCAAAGTGAACTCAGTGACACGTAATCGGCATCGATTTCACAACAAGGAGTGTATGAGTAGATACGAAATGTTTACAGGCTCTTCTTCAGGATTTTACGCAGTGTCCATGCAAAGTTTGATAAAGATTAATACAACTTTAATGCGGAAAATAATTTAAATAATATGCTGGTAGATGCACCACAATCATTATTTTTCGCCTGTCGCTAAGAGACATATTCCGCCAGAGGCCAGCAGTTGTGCGGTAGAACCATGTGTACGATCTCCATGGAAGATATCACATTTACTTGTTTCTCTACTACCATGCTCTGAGTGCTAGACCCAAGTATTATCGAATCCTATATGCCGGCAAATATTTTTACGGGTTGCCAACATTTCGTGCTTAATAGTATTATGAAATTAAGTAGCCGTTTCAAAAAATGCGACAAATTTATCCTTTAATTGCATTATTTCTTCCATGGAGTATACCGTAATATGTTCAGGCATACATCTTAGGTATGGTTATGCTCTATTCAAAAAGATGTTAACGAAAAAATTGGGAGCCATTTTTGAGCAACTTTTAAAAATGACCTAGCAATTTCTGCTAAGTACCCTCCAAAATTAAAATATCCGCTTCAAATTCGCAAGTTCTAAGAGTATGGACAGGTCTGTCGGGCAATATCCGTTTCCGAGAAAATCCTGTGAACTGTCCACAGACGGACAGCCAGCCGGAGGATGAGAGTTTTAAGAAATAAATAAATAAACGTGTCAGAATCTCCCCAAAGGTGGATTTTCTGTCTAAATACCTAGATTGGCAACATTACACAACTTTCTCTTCACTACATATTCGAAAAAGTAAAAAAAAAAATTAGTAATGTAAAACAGGTTGCCTAGAACAGCAAAATATACACATCAATGCAATACTGGTCGCTGAGAGGAAAGTCATGTAGCTGCATAAACAAATAATTAATCTGATTCAGAAGAAAAAAATTCATAATCAATTTAAACAATTGAGCGATTGTAATGGGCAATCATGTATCGTAGCAAATAAGCAATAGTAAGAGAAGGGACGTAATTTAATTAATGCGTTTTCTAGTGAAAATAATCTGAGCCCAATGATTTTCCCTAGTAGATGCGATCTCTGAAATAGCGTGTCAACTTCTCTCTGCGACGATTCCCACACCATAAAACCTGACATTCTCGTTAAATAGAGAACACCAATTTATTCGCACAATTACAACTTCCGTTTAATTGCAATTATAATGGATTAACGCGGCAACTACATGTAACGGTATTCATTGTCGAATAATGAGCCATTAAATTATTAATCACATTGTAATCCTAATTAAATTACAGGTATATCATCATTTTAATTGCATTTTCCTCATTTTGCTTTCCATCGATAACAGGTTTATCACGCACAACTGTCCCTAAATTCTCGAATGTCATTTGGCGGCGAAACCAAGAACCAGAGAAAGAATTATTAGACCTTCAATTACCTTCATTCGAGAGGGCGGGGCGCACGCCATTAGGCCCCGCTCGTTTTCTCCGCCACTTCATTTGGGATGCCGCGGGGGAAACTGCAGCAAAATTTTGTTCACGTCCTGCTTCTCGAACACACGTTGGGAGGAAAGGTTGCTGCATTTCGGCGGGCTGGGTTTTAGTACCTCAAACAACAGTAAACATGTGTAAAATCCGAAAAGAAAAAGCAGCTCTTACATGAACAAATAAACGCTGCAAACTATATTACGTCCATTTCGTCGCATAATCATAAACCGGAGAGGTTAGTATTTTTGGAATATCTCATTAATCAAATACATTCAAAAATTCTCATAAACACAGCAAAAATCAGCCCTTTAGAGAAAATGTACGTTTTGAAGTGAAATTATATAAATAGTAACCGTGATTCGGTCACTCGGTATAATCGGTTTTCGCAGAGCGCTTTAGCACTTCCTCAGCCCTTTGGAAGACTCAGCATCTTAAATTGCAAGGCAAGATTTCGGCTATCCCCGTGTGGTCTTCCCCGCAGCAAGGCTGTCAAAGCTAGGAAGAGTAATGTAATATTGCTGAAACATTGGCTGCAAGCCAAGGTCCAAGAACCAAGGGCACCAATGGCGCCGCCAGAGCTCACGACGCCTGAGGCAGTCTTGGGAGTCCGCAGCCCTTCCACCGAGTAAAAAACCGAAGCAAAACAAAAAGAACACAGGGCGCATCGCTAAATCAATATGAGAAGGGTAGAAAAGGCTGTTGTCAACATTAATGCAGCACCATAAGAAGATTCGGGATGGGGAGCGGGTCCCCACACTTTTCGTCCTCTATAATTTATTATTTGTATTGTATATTATTTATATTGTATTTTATCATTATCTATACTGTATCTTATTATCTATATTGTATTTTATTATTTTTACTCTTAATTTATTTAAATATTCCTTATCTTTAATACACTAGTTTTATATGCAATTTCCTAAGTATCTGAGACAATTTCTAAACATTGCTATACTAGTTACAATTTTTATATTTATGACATCCCCCGAGAGATTTTATATCCCTCCAGATAGAAATTATTTGTGTTCATCTCTGGTAGTTTTTGAGAATAATTAATCCTGTGAGATATGCACGGGTAAGGGCCTCAGTTCACGAACGAAATGTGCACCGGTTCCACGACTGCATCTGAACATACACAAGTTAAATACAAGCTAAATACAATTGAAGGGCTTGGCATTGCCGTATATAGGAGAGAAAAAATACAACCGGGTTGAGAACAAATTTCAAAGTTCTTTCAAAATGAAAACCATTTGTGCATTAAACATTAAAAAATTAGCAATTTTCTACATACATACTGTGCGTACTATATACATATTGCACATACATACAATCCGTACATATATTCATATTGAACTAAACATAAATAATGTACATGCATACGAATACATACATCTCTATTTTGGGGTACAAAATTGCATGCATCTCTTGCCACCCTCTCCACCATTGCTATCTTTGGAACAGCACTATCAGACCTTAATCCTGACGTGTGTGCGGAGTTACAGCTCTCCCATATTACGACAAAACATCGAGCTCGTATTGTTGAGGCTTAACCATGTGTGTCTCCCGGTCCCCAGCGGTTCCGCAGGGCCGCGCCGACGCTGGAGCGGCCGGAGCGCGGCGCGCTGGCGGACAAGCTGCTGGGGCAGCTGCAGTTGGCGGCGGTGGAGGCGGCGGGCGGGGCGGAGCGCGCCGCGGCCCGCCACGTGCTGCCGCACCACGCGCGCGCGCCCGTGGTGGTGCGCGTGGACCCCGAGGCGAGTCGGCGCGCGGGCCGCGTGGTGTGCCTGCCCCTGCCCGAGGACCTGCTGCAGGGCCCGCCGCCCGGCGCCGACGCCCGCCCCGCGCCCCGCGACGGAGCCCTGTGGTGCACCCTCGTCGCCGCCGGCTGGAACTCGTACGTGCACGGCGACGGCAACGGACGCTTCGTCGGCGGCGCCGCCGCCTTGCTCCGGCAGCTGCCCGCCGTCGGCTACCGGCCCGTGGTCGTAAGTCGACAAATTTTCGATGATTTACTGCGTAGCCGAGAGGCTCGTTTACACCAGCGGGTTGTGTAAACTAGTGTCTAGTAGCTGTTGCTCAGCTCACCCAATGACTATTACAAAACTCACACTGTCCCTGTTCGTTGATCAAGTAAACCTCACCGGAGAACTAAATTACTAGAGGTATTTTTTCTCGTAAACGTACGTATATACGAAGTAATATACGTAGTATTTGGAAAGATATATAATACTGCGGAAAATCGATTTTGAGATTGCAGATACACGTTTTGGTGTCCCCTGATACCGAAAAAGTGGTTTTCAGTGTCCTTAGTCTTTCGAAGTGTCCGTCCGTCTGTGAACACCATTATTTTTTCTTTAAATTTCTTGTAAGAATAGAGTAAAATACGCTTATGAAAGTGTCATAGTTCCGATTTTCACAGTTACCTCTAAATATTCGAAAATTGCAAAAGCTTGATTTTTTTCTCAGCGTATTCCCACAACTACAAAATTGAAAATAGAGATTTTTCCATCAAGTAAACTTTTTGAAAATTTTAGTAGCTTTCGCGCAATATTGCGAGCAAAATGTGCAATTTAAAAAATAACAAAATGAACATTTTCTCAGAAACGGATCAATTTTGTTTGGTAGGGATACTAGTAATTGAACTCTATTAGGTGGCATCAAAGCCATTTTCTCTATTCTTTTTTATTACAAAAATGTGCATTTTAATACCTCACATCGTTAATATTTACAGAAGCGGTGATTTGTTCACATTATTTTGCTTATGAATACACGTGCTTGAAATAATGTCACATAAATATTCTCGAAAACTCAACGTTTTCTGTGAAAACGATCTCAAAAGTTAATTTTCAGAAACGCTCAATCGTCATTTTCTCAAAAACGGCTCAAATTTTTTCTTCAAACTGTTCGTGCATATAGTGCCAATTGCACTATTTGAGATGATATAAAATTCATTTTGCTGTATAATTTTGTTGTTTCAAAAATTACACTAACGTATTTTTTTAATGTCTCACGCCTGTAATATGCACATTTTCAGCGATTTGTATACACTATTGCATTTGTGGGTGGAAGTACTTCAAATGACTTCCAATCAAGGTTTTCAAAACCTCAAATATTTTCTGTGAAAAATACTTTTAAATTTCGCATTTATAGTAAAGCTTAAATGCCATTTTTTTAAAAACGGCTCCAATTTTTAATTGAAATTGCCACTTACTCTTCTTTTAATATTCTTAAAGTAATATTTCGGTAAACCGAAAAATTGAGAACATTTCAAAATACGTTCTTTGGGCGGCGGTATATGTCTGCTGGCAAAAGTATGTGGCAAGACTGAAAAGCTAGGTCAGACCAAAGAAATTAGGAAACTAACTAATACCAGAAAGTCTGTGTGTCTATATGTGGCACCACTACTTTTACTTGTTGACTGGACTCTTGCCTATTTACACCATAGCTGATTATTTTTACGACCTTTAAGTTAATCTTTGCTAATGTACTCGTGAAGTGGAAACTGATTTTCCCTGCTCTTTAACCAGTCAATGTCACGAAATGGCTAATTTACTTAATTATGAACTCTTTACTTTCTCTTATACGTAGTATAATGCTCCTAATAATGATTGAAGTTTTTATATGGAGGAAGTTTTATATATTGGTAATACAGGTAATGTTTATTGTCCATATTTCTGTTGTGGACGTCATTTTAATTTGTAATATGAAATTTAATGTTTAACCAGAGACCATTCACCTCATTTTTCCTCCACAGAATTTACGAGGTTGCTATGTTTGATCATTTCCTCATTCTCATCCTCCATCCAAAAACCTCTCCCTAGTCTGATATCACTTACAATTGTATATTTTATGTAAATGATATACGGACCATCAGAAATGGCGAGAGAAAACTTAAGTTTGTGGAAAGACAAGAAAACTGTAAACTTACGTGTGAGAGTAATACAAAATAAAGTCAACATTTGCTCGATTATTAATGAAATGATTTAATTATGTCCATGTCACAGATTCTAATACCTTAATATCTAGAGAAATGAAAGGACATCACTAGGATTTAGATTCATTAACATTAATTTCTTCTAATAGGATCTCCGAGTCGTTCATGGTGTTCCTATCATAATCCTCGTACAAGTCAACGGTATGAAAATCCAATGCAGCGCAGTGGCATTAATCCTGTGCCCGTCGAAACGGCTTTGAGGCGCTTGAATATCCGCCCCTGCGCTGACCCGGCAGCGCGCCATTGATCGCGAATGGTCGCTAAGGGCTCATAAAATCTCCACTGCTTCCAGCCGTGAATGAAAGCCTCGTTGACTGCCAAGCCTAATGCCCGTGAAGAAGCGGATGTTGAAACACAGCAGTGGGTCACTGGGAAGGGTAGTGTATTAGTACTATGTTTCTAGAAATAGATGCGAGTACCGGGTTCATGTATTTGGAATTGAAATGGTTTGAATGCAATGTGAATGCAAGGTTTAGTCAACAAACGGTTTGTAGATTCACTTGATGTGAAAGTAAAGTCATGTGTATGCAATTGAGATGGTTCGTTACATTATTTTTCTCAAAATATAATTATGTACTACATTATTGTGCTTTATTTTCTGGCGAAATTAATACTACCAATCCTTTCAAATAGGACGACGCCAGTACTCTATCGAAATGTGAATCATCAAAATTGATTCAGTACTAAATGTGTTTCGAAATAACAGTTTTCTAGAACACTGACGGGAGTGAACGAGCAGAAATTAAAAAAAGTAAAAATCCACCCATTTTAGCCAGAAAATCAATGTCTGTTGGAACTGAAACATATCTTGTCGATAGACAAGTAGTTAGTTCACTGCCTTTCCGAAGAGTTAGGAAGTTGTTTACTTGTTACCTCTTTCATCCCAGGATTCGAAGACTGCTAAAGTTGTGAAGACCTTTCTATTGATGGTTTGCTAAAACTTGGAGTAACTTGCGCGTGGATGATGAACGAAATTCGACGACTAATCGATTCCTTTTCTTGTGTGGCCTAGGTTTTTTCTAGTCTGATGACACAAGTTCTACAAAATACGTACAAAAAACAAATTACTTCAAGTGTCAAATTTCAGAGCTATCTTTAAGTATTTTTTACTTCTAGTCCAATTATTTTCGTTTTCGGTAAGACGCATGAGGGAGGGGGAATGGTTAGAATTTCCCAATGAAACAGGTTTTAAATAACGTATATTAAAAGGATTGCGATCTGCGAGTAATTAATGAGATAAAGAACGCAAGTAATATTTATCCCTTTGTTAAATAATATGTAAGAGATTGGAAAATCCGTGGGCAAAGTAAGATAAATTTTATGCAAATTCCTTGGACCAGTCATTCCAAATGGCATTCCTTTCGCATTTCGTATGGAACAAAATATGAGCCGTAATTGGCAAATGCCTCTCCCTGACGTCGTTTGAACAGGGAGGAGAAAATGAAAAAGAGAGTGTACTGCAAAATTGTTCGTAAAAGAGATGCTAAATTCTCTCCACTCATTTAAAATGGTAATGCTTATAATGAAAGGTTATGTGAATACATGTACATTCATTAATTCTCTCTTTTTCATCTCTTTTCAGGAATTGTTAACTTTTGTATTTTCGTAAATTTCAGCTCTACTTTCATCACGATCACTAAATTACACTTATTCGCGTCACACTTTAATGAACTTCTTGATCTTTAAGACGTGTGGGAGGGATGAGTCTCAAGCATTTTTGATACCCCGTTTTCAAAAACAAAAAGACGATATAAGTGGTGGTTAGCCATTATCTTTCACGGGGCGTATGATGGTTTGGGTAATTATGAGGGGCAAAATAATGCAGCAATCTCCTCAAGCAGCAATATAATTGAAAGAAAAAAGAAGTACTGAAATGTCATTTTATAATGTAATTTTTTTTGTTAGTTTAATGCTTCGCAAATAAAATCATTTTTATCATAATTCTGATCATGGATCATATATGTACGTACGTTTATCGAAAAAGTCTGTTTATTTTATTACCTGAATTGCATTCCTAAGTATCATTTTGCTATCGCTACGAACTTCTTGAGCAAGAAATTTTGCGGCTTTACTGCGTCCTCCCCGATGACCCCAAAAGCGCTGACAAAACTCGCTAGGCTCTTCCCCCGGAGACCCCTCACCGGAAGTTACAAAGCAGGCGGGTGCCCTGCGGAAGCCGGGAAGAGGAGAATTCTGCCGCCGCAGCTTCCCGCGGGAAATCTCCAAAATCGAAACTAACGGTGCAGGGAGAAAGCCTACAAAAAGACATCCACGCCCTCGCGAGCGGGATAACTACCCGTGCGCAAATCCGTGCTGGAAGCGCCGAATGTGGAACCGGATTGCATCACAAAGCCCTGGGTATTACACAGAGACTGAGGACCATTCTTTTATTCTTGGTTACGCGGACTATTAATAAAAAAAACTCCGCATAAAGTAATTAATGCTTTCTTGGTTCTGGAATCAGACAAGTATTAAAACCTTCGGAGTTTGTAGAATAATTTTAATCATCGCGTAAATGGTGAGGGTTTTTATCAGCTCCATCAAAATAACTGGCCTTATAGAACTGATACTGTAAACCTACCATTGCTTTTCTTCCTTTGTACCTTGCGTCTTAAACCGATACCCTGATAATGTCAGATTTTGTTCTTCGGAAAACTTATTAAATAAATCCACTCCTAAATTGTACATTATGAATCCAGTTTAATATATTCTTTTATTTATAATGAATTGTTTTAGGAATTATTAAAAGCATTGCTGTATTTAAGTGTGCTATCTTTCAAATTGAAAAAAAAATCTGCACTCCATCGTTTGGTTACACCCCTTTGATGGCTATACCCTTTGCAGGCTCCCCGGCCCCATTGCGTCGCTCTCAGCGGATGAAAGTAGGCTTATTTTTGGAATTTCTATAATTAGGCGGCTGTAATAGCTTCATGTTGAGGTAATCGATCACCTCACACGGTCAGTAAAGTTAATTTGTAAGACAGTGGGTCCCACGATTTTTCTCAGAACGTGTCCCATTTTGTAGGTAGCGGCAATTCATTGCTGTTCAGTTTATAAAACGTGTTATGTGTTGAATGATAGACTATTCGACTGCTATATCTGTGCTGCCCGACGAATCACCCCAATCAATCATACAACAAAAAGGCAGCGGTTTTTACTCGTCACTCGTACATAATTTAGCGGAACTAACTGTCCAAAATACATCTCGGAGTTTCATTTTAATAATTACATTATTAATGTGTGTCGTTCACAGCAATTGTCGAATTCATTACAGTTTTGCAAGTCTACATTGAATACCCCAAATTAATATTCCTCCAACACATGTCCCGCAGTGGTATGAAATTCTTAATGGAATAGTAATTGCTTCATTTGGCAGTAAATGTGGCACCTATTGCAGCGGAGTTTATGCAATAAATGAATGTGCAATTTTTTCTGGTGTTTATTTTTGCGAAATTTGGCATTAATGACAGCAGAAGACTGACTCGAGTGCCTTTGCTAACAGCACAGTGTAATGCTTGGCCTCGATTTGCCGCAGGTGCCGTGGTTCGAGTGGAATAAGGTGCCGACGACCGGGCGGGCTGACTTCGTGCGGCAGCTTCTGCGCGCAGAGCTGGACCGCGCGGCCGCCGCCGCCGCCGCCACCACCGGCGCCCTTTGATCAGCGCCTTCGATCGCCGCACGCTGGGGGATCCCTCGCCTCCCGCCCACGCACGGCCGCGCGCCCGCCCCGCCCCTCCCCGCCCTCCTTTCGCATCGGCGGGTGCCTCATCGCGGGCGAGGGGCGGCGGCGCGCCCCGGGCGCTGGGGCGGACAAGATGCTCCGCCCGGCAACGTACGCAAGCGTACGCAGCACGTGCCTCACGTGACCGATGACTGGCGCCCCAACCAACCGAGTGACTCGTCTCGAACTCTTTACTGTACAGACTGATGTATGTGTCCGTATTGTGTGGAAGACATTCAGATGTTTAGTTCCTAAGGCAGCTGTAAAACGCCGTGCGTGGCTAAAGGGCTGTCTATTCAGAGGGAGCGCGGCGCGAAGGCGTCAATGCGCCATTCATTGAAGCCGCGGTGCGTCGCCGGCGTCGTCTCGCGCCCGCCCGCCGTGCGGTAGGGCCCTCGCTGACGCAGTACGGCGCACCGCGGCCTTCTCGCGGTGGCGCAGCGCCGGGCCGCTCCGCGCCGCGCCGCGCCTCCCGCACCGCCCTTCGCCGCTTCTGTACGTTCTCAGCCGCAATAAAGAGCATTTCCTACTGAATGTTGACGTTGAGTGTTGAATGGCCTTTGGGGACCCGTCCTACCTTTCACCCCCCTTTCCTCCTCCGAACCGCCCACTTCCGTCTCCCTCCTGTCGCCCTTCCTCGCTCTCTCCCCCTCCAGGGCAACGCCGTATCGACCGGCAGTGTTGACGCGTCGCCATAGAAACGGCGCCGGGGCGGGGAAGAGGAGGAGGGGGCGGCGGCGGCGCGGGGTCCGCCTGCCGGCGGGGCGGCGGCAGCCACGTCTATCGACGCAGGTCCTGGGGACCTGCTGGCGTCGCCACCGCTTCGTAACGTCCACCGCCGCTTGTCCCGCCTGTCGCCACTGCACTGGGCATATCGGTCACGCCGCCGTGCCGCAACGGCCGCCGGGCCGGATGTCGCCCCACGCCACGCAACCGCCGCTCGCCATCCAAGACGGCGGTGGGCCGCTGGGCAGAGGCGCGCGCGCCCTCCCCTCATCGTTGTCTGGCAGTGAGGGCAGCGCTGCACGCCGCCCTCCGCGCCGCGAGAGCCGCCGGCATCCGAACGCGGTACGAGCGCAAGGCTTCCGCACCTCGCTCTGTCGCTCTACGGATCGCGAGGCCTTGGCCCTGTTTCCCGTCGCCGCGCTCCTCGCCAGTGCGTTCGCACAGCCTGCGCTGGTCGCGCGTTACCGAGTCAAATCTAGGAGTGGAGACTGCCAGCAGACCAGGTAGGCACGCATGAGCGCGCCGCTCGAAAGCAGCGGCGGGTAGCTCGACCCACGTCCCGAGCCACAGGCCACCGGCCAACACGGCCTGCGGGCTAAATAGAGCGCTGGTGCCCACGCAGGCCGCGCGCGGGGGCAGGCCCCTCGCCGCTCGCCGCCGCGCGCACGCCACGCTCCAGCATCGAGGACCTGAGCGAGTACACGGACGCCGACGAGTCGCTGTCGTCGGCGCCCACCGAGTGCCTGGCCGAGGTGAGTGCTCGCCCCCGCGCACACGCCGCCCCCCGCGACGGGCGACAGCCTCTCCTCCAGTGTTAGGCGTTTTTGCCACCCTGTTTCGTGGTTTCAGTCGTGCTGACATGCACTCTGCTTGTCATGAAAGCTTTTTGGTGAGTGGGTGTACCCTCTACGACACGCCGCCATAGCTGTTCTAGAGCACTAATGCAAGGATAATCGCATGAACAGTCCTTCTGTTCTAGATATATTGTCAAATTTTTAGAGAATAAATATAGAGTATCTTTGATGGAGGGATTTTTCTGAACATGACAATGTCATTTTACTGAAGGAAATATGAAATTGGGCAGTGCGTGTTTTACAGACACCTGCAAACTCGACTCCTCCGTTTAATTTTTACATTTCCTAGGTAGGCTACACCGATGTATTGTCAGCTCAGACGTGTATAAGAATAATTTCAAATTGTTTTGTATACGTACGAACCGGTGTACATAAGTGTCATGATCAGAAAATTTGAAGTTATCACTTCAATACATGATACAATCCATTATCGAAACTACGTATCTAACTATCGAAATTAGTACGTACCTACATTACTCATATTTGTGTAAGCATGGCTCATTAATTGTGAAGAATGACAATCGGAGCATAGGTTGTAATGGCTCCTGAAATCAAACTCTTGTAGTCTTCTAGTATTCTCGGACTGGTTCGAATCAGTTTCACGTGTGTTTGACATGTTTCGTTAGCTACCTTAGTAATCATGATATTATTGCCTGTACAACTGCTAACTCGTATTAATATCTCCTAATTACTTATGTACGCAGAGAATGAGGATGTATTATGGCGCTTTTTTCTGTCTCCGCTCAACCATCAATGTTGTAAGAAATTGGAGCCGGGTTTCTTTGACACCGTTCTTGTCAGTACGAGAAATGACATTAAAAAAATTGGCAACAAGAGAAAGGACATTTTGTCTCCCGGCGAGAGACGCCCCCGCCTGTCAAAGGCCCCCGAAGGCCGTGGCTCCACCCGCGTGGCAGGCAGCGGTGGAAGGGGGAGCGCAGTGGCGCCGCGCCGCCATCATGTGGCGCGACTTTCGCCACGTTTCGACTCGGCCGATCTACGCGCCTTGGTTAACATTTTCTGCCTTCTGCCACTTTGCGTAATGTTACTCACGTTTTTCTAAAGATTTCAATAGCTCTTTGCTTAACGCAAAAAAGAAATAGATTAGATCAACCTAGGAAATAAGCATTTCAACATTCAAAACAAGTTATTTCGGACAAACAAGCACGCTTATCCCTTCCTACATTTATGTATTCAATTTTTAGCTTATTGGACTTCGAAGTTGCTGACTGCGAGGATTGTCTCCCGTAATAGTTGTAACGTGAATGCCCTAAAAGTTTGAAATCATGATTCTCAAAGAAGATTCTAAAAAATGGCGATAAAAGGTGATTAAAGGCGATAGTGAGTTTCAAATAATAAAGTTTTGTGGGAATTTTTGCACTTCTGACATATTCTATGGGCTCCAATAAAATAAAATTTCCATTCTTTTACGTCATTCAATTAACATCATATGTCTTCGCTATTGCAAGATAAGTCATTCGTGCCTCTGTCTGCAGGTGACCGTAATCAAAGGTCACTGACCTATGTGGTCTTACAATATTCCTAACTACGAGTAACCCGTCAAAAATGACGGAGCGAAATCAAACTCTCATATTAATCATTTCTTTAAATCAAAATTCAAGTTTTTTTCCATTTCAGAATTTCCGCATTTACGAGTATCGTAATAGGTTCTGAAAGTAAGAACCGTTGTCCCCTTGAGGATATAGCCGATCCTGGGGGGATCATAGATGTTTGTTAAATAATAAATATTTGTTATTGTATTTTTGTAGCGTGTATATGATAGTTGATAATATTATTTTTAAATAATTTAATAATTTTAACATAAGTAAATATTAAATTAATTTTGGCAAATAAAAAGGTAAAAATCGTTTTTCTCTAGGGCTTTTGGGAGGCCATGCCCCCCCCCCCCCGGATTCACCACTGCTTAGGGAGACCCTGAAGAGATCGTGTGGTGAAATGTTGCACTATTGCGATTGTGCGACTGAGAAGGAACCGGATTTAGTTATCCTGATATTTGTTATAGTCATTCAGACACACTGCGTCCTAGCAATGCAGTAGCAGCAGCGGGTGTATCAAAGATTACGTGTACTATGTTTACAAAAACCGCTCCCGTTCGGACTTCTTCCATATCTCTGCCATGGGAGCAGGTGCTAGCTCGCTATTTTTGGTATTTTACTAATTGACAGTGGTCTTAATCGAAACTGACAGGGCCTGTACAATTCAGCTTCTGTAGCTTTCCCCTAATCACCAACGACGTGCATCCCTAGCGCGCAGCCACGGGGATGTAAGCCCTCTGCCTCTGCAGACCTCCAGTGCCAAAGCACCATTGCTCGGACGTGCGCGTGGCGCCGACAGCACAAACGTGCAAGAGCGTGTGCCGGCCTCGACACTCAAACAGTGAAACCGAATTACCAACGAACAACCGAATTATACCGTCAGATGACGTTCTAATATCCCAAAGCATGTACTATTAGACTGGGAGCCAACAAGAAAATCCACGTACGATAAGCTCAATGGTAAAAAGGTTTTGAGAAGTTATGCGTGTTATGAGTAGGGGCGGATTTTGATTACCTAAACATCGCCGAAAATGATCAATAAAAAGCTATTAAAATGTTATAAAAATGCCCCAAAAGCAAAGAAAAATGACGTAAAATGACGTAAAATTGATGAAAATCTCAAGCTGTTGGATACGTTATTGATGTAATCGAAGCTTCTTCTATTCGTTCAAGTGAACTTGGCTGTCATACTTTTAGTTTGGGATGTTTTACCAGAAAATCTCAGTCTTTAGTTTTCCCAAAATCGGCTGAACCGCGTGATCTTTAGATTACATACAATGGCAGACATTACAACCTCTCAGCGAAGAATCGAATAGGCTACCAGGAAGGTACTCAGGAATTCTTTGGATAACATTTGTTGCATCTTGTAAATATTATTTGAAGTATTAAAATGACATTAAAATCGATGAAATCAGCAAAAAATGCATTAAATTGGACATCTTTGAATCAGTATGACATCTACATAGAGACGTTCAAAACGTTTGGCGTGGTCATAATCGGCAAAGAAAAAGAATTTTATACCATTAGAGCAAAACATTGAGTTTGTAATACAAGAGAGTATTGAAAAAAATGACATAATATGGCGTATATTTTAAGACGCCACATCGGTATGGCATACAAATGCTTCACACTTTGACTATCTAACGACCAATATCCAACAAGAATTAGTTGTGTACTCATTACCCAATGACGCCGTTTTCTTTCGACTCATTCAAAAAATTGTGCAGTGAAACACAAACACCTCCAGGCCGCCGTTCTTGCATTTCCCTATCCCTCATAATACTGGCTAACTTCTCTGAAAGTTTTAGCTCTAAACTTACCATACGTGGATTTTCTTGCTGGCTCCCGGTCTTATATAATGATCTGTAACTATAGCGATCCGGTCGATATTCAATTTTTTAGTTTCTTATGGAGACGTTCTTTCCGAAAAATCTTGTTTTTTACAGCATATTCTTAAATAATACGTAATATTATAAAAAAAGATTCTACTTTGCTTCAGTTGCTGAAACCTTACGGGACAAACACGGGAACGCCGGAAATTGTTTTAGAAGATTCTGTAGTCTGTAGGAAAAAATTGCAACGTTAGGAGCATGCAGCTTACGAGTTGTAACTTAATAAACGGATGTTTAAAAGTTATTTCCACGTAACTGTCACAAAATAATTGTTTTGCTTTTTGAAAATAAATATTTGCTAGACTCCACGAACACATAAATTTCTCTTCGCAAACACATGTTTGTGATTAAGAACAAGTTCTCATTTGAGCCCTTGAAAAAATATTCCGGAAACGTGAGTTTCCAGAATGGGCATTGCTGAAATAATTCTTATCCTCGCTGGTTGACTTAATGAGGCATTAAATATACAATATTTATCTACGTCTACATTAGTTAGTGTTGCTTACATGACATACATTCCAGAACAATGTCATGTCTTTTAATACGCTTACTTAATAATTAGCATGTGAACTATGCCCGTGACCTTTTCTATATCGTTTCAACATGTCAGTGACATTTTTTCTCAAAGGGTGAATCATCCATGGTGTTATGTGCGATGTTCCCAACAGTAAATCTAAGAGTTTTCGTTCGTGATGTTGATTGCAAAACTGGCCTAGGCCCTAATTGTTTAAATTACAACTTAGTTCTCTCATTGAATGGGATCTGATGGAGTTATCAGTTATATTCATTATGATCGCTAAAATGAGTAATCAACCACAACAAAATATTGATAAACGGAACCATTACGTAAATATTGATTTTTTTTATCAATAAATAACATCAATTCAGTCAACTATTAACTTCTTAGTCGCTTCTAACATTTTTCTTTCCTGTATACGTACGTGTATTGGGAAAGTTATATAATATTGCGGAAAATAGATTTCGAGATTTAAATGGAAATATACGTTCTACGGTTCTCAGATAACTGAACAAGTGTTTTTTTTTTGTTTTTTTTTTTCAAAACGTCAGTCTGTCCGTCCGTCTGGTGTCTGTGAACACTACTCGCGCCTACACCAAGCGTAGGATTTTTTTCTAAATTGAAGAAACCCCTGTCCATCAGGTTCGAGTCGAAACTTAGAGATTTTGAAAAAACATTCTTCCAAATTTGGGGTACTTTACATGAAGCCCTCCGAACATTTTCTCAAAAACTGCTCCAAATTTTTTCTTCACATTTCTTGTAAGAATAGAGTAATATATACTTATAAACGTGCCATTGGTCTGATTGTCCGGGTTAACTCTAAATTTTCGAAAAATTCAAAACTATCAATTTGTTTGGTGTCTTCCCACAACTACAAAATTAAAAATAGAGATTTTCCCTTCAAATAAAATTTGTTTTCCATAGTGAGTTCTTGGCTTAAGGTCATGTACATTTTTTTTGAAAACTTTAGTAGTTTTCGCGCAATACTGCATGCAATATGTGCAATTTTAAAAAATTACAAAAACAATATTTTCTCAAAAACGGCTCCTAATTTTTACTTTAAACTTTTGGTATGGATAATGCTAAGTGACATAAACGCCATGTTGCTCTGTTCGTTTATTTTTCTCAAAATGCACAATAATGTGTTTTACTTGTCTTTCTAGTCGTTAATATTTATACTAGCGGTAATTTGTTCACATTACTGTTTTTATGAGTACATGTGCTTTAAAGTTTCTCTAAAACTCTACCGTTGACTGTGAAAACTAGCTCAAAACTCCGCATTTTTAGAAACGATCAAACGCCATTTTCTGAAAAACGGCCCCAATTTGTTTCTTTAAACATTTAGAACGGGTAGTGCTAATTCTATTCTTTAATATGACGTACAGTTCAGTTCGGTTTATTTTTTGTTTTCTTAAAAATTACACAAATGTAATTTTTTTGAACGATCTCTCACGCCGTTGATATGCACATTTCCAGCAATTTGTAAACTCAAATGCTTTTGTTAGTTAAAGTACTTAAAATGACTTTAAACGAAATTTTTCGAAAACTCAAACATTTTCTGTGAAAAAGTGCTTCAAATTTACAGTGGCGCTTATTCACAAGTGTTTTTAAAAAAAAATCTCCAAATTTTTCAAAGAAAATTGCCATTTAGGACGAGATTTTACTGTTCTTTAATAACCCTAAAATAATATTTTCACCACACAATTAGGAAACAGATAAATTACGAAAATATAAAAAAATATACGTATACTTTTGGCAGCGATAGATGGCAGCTGGCAAGAGTACGTGGCAAGTCCGAGTAGCTAACCGAGACCAAAGGAAATAGAAAACTAATTCGGAAAGTCTATGCCATTCTGTAGCACCACTAGTTATTTGTTTATTTAAAGATTGACGACTACGTCATGTAATCAATACATTTCAAATTCTTCCCCAGATTCAACTACAACATAGTATCTCTGACTATATCTACCAATCAGTAATAGCCTAATGACCTATCAGTTTGATTTGAAATCTTAGCTTTCAAACCATTTTTATTTCATTACTGACATTTTATGCAGTTATGTGTGAGTCTCTTTAGAGCTGTGAAAATTTTTGTTCAACTATTTTGTTAAATTAAATTTAACATAGTAATTGTAATATAATGATAATTACCTCAACTTATAGAAGACAACTGAGAATACTTTATGTCAAGCTAAAAACAATGTGGTGTTACTAAATTTAGATTATTAAGTAATAAGTTTTAAGAGAGTGCATGAAATTAAAAAAAATATTATACAAAATATGTAAATTGGTAAATATTACACCAATAAACATATAATGGCGAATGTTCATAATTAATATTATGAAAAAGAGTACGAAGTTCAAGTTTGTACTGAAGATTTGAATAAAACGAAAAATTGATGAATCATTTTGAAATTATTCATTATACAATTTTTTTTTCACCAATTTCGACATATTTGTATTGCGTTGTTCGACAGTACCATTTAAGTTTTAAAATGTGAACAACATTTTGTACTAATGCCATTTAAACATTTTACACGATCGAGAAAATTATACTGCTGAATATATTAGGGAGTCTCATTCACCCTTTGGTTACCCCTGCATCATCTGATTGAATTTGTTTATGTTACCACTGATCAAGTTGCAAAAAGTCAGTTATATCCAGTAATTAGCAGTCGATTACTCTCTATTATTTCGGAAAGTTGTGCTATTATGTACAGTTAATTTATCATTTTTAGGTTACATTATCTTTGTCCCGACTGGTTAAATTCAATTTTTCAATTAATTATTCAAGTAACATTCAGTGACCGAATTAAAACAAATCTACAACTATTGATATTCATCTACAGCGTAATTTTGAAGTAAACGACATTATGCAGTATTCCAGTCACTTTTTATGACATTAGAAAAAATTCTGATCAAATTGTGCAATGCCCTCATCCAAAATACATTTCTGGGCTGAAGTAACAAACATGTACGGTCTCTCCCTCTTTTGTTTTCGCCTGTCAGTAGAAATGCAGAAACTCTCAATCTCCAAGAATTCTAGTGCAAATTCAACCCCACCTACTCTTATGTGTTTTTCTTGTCCACAGTTTCTGTCGGCGCTCATGAAGCGCGATTACCCAGAGGCGCTGCGGCTGTGCAAAGTCAGTGAGTATCTTGCACTGCGTGCTGCGAATGGGGCTTTTCTTCCTGACAGTTCGAAAAATGAAGCGAATTGACACATGTAATCCAATATTCTTGTGTCAACATTGGTGAAATGTTGGATTAATGCAAGAAAACAATGATGTGAAACAATAATTGACATTCATATCCTACATAAATAAGTTCGCAATGACTTCGTTGTATTTTTAGACATCAAATTTGAGTAATTTAGATGTTTGAAAAGAAATAAAATTATATTTTCATCTGACTTGAATATCGTAATTTAGGTGTGGTACAGTTCTCAACAATGAAACTTGAGAAATATATAATTGTGTACAAGAGGAAGAAAACTTAAAAAGATTATGTAGTTCATATATTTTCATGGTCACGGACATTTGTAACTATCAGCTGAAATTTGTACCACTTTTTTCTGACGATTTATTGTGGAAAGGTGCAGGAACCCTCAGACGGGTTTTGGTATTCTTTCCTTTCTTTCAGGTTAGGTAAAACTATTCCACTTGTGAGGGTTTCTTCGGAAACACGTAGCCTTCGTTCCGTTCAGCACGATCTCTGTTGACATTTACCGACAGAGCCAACTTAGTAGTTGTACTATGAACCACGTACAAAAAGGTAATGATGAAGGTGAATCACATTCTCCTCTCTCTCTCTGACACACCGTGTGTGTGTGTGTGTGTGTATAAATGCGCGTTGATAAGTTCGAAATGATCAACTCCGACACCGATTGACCGATCGTCATGAAAGATGGCGCTTCAGTTAAATGCAATTCACCTAGGTATGAATTGAACACAAAATCAAGTACATTGTGCTACGCGTTCAGAATTCTTTCAAATTCAATCAGCCTCTGTACTGCTCGTTGTGTCTACCATTACCTTGCCCCTTGATTTATGAATCAGTGGTTTTGTCAAAAATGACTTACTCAAAGATGGGAACATATTTTCAGCCAATGGAGATGACTATAACACTCGACGTAGTAATCATATTCATCAGGTGGCAGTATCAACAGCCCACTACAAAAACTTCACACACAACACTTGTACGTTATTTTACAACACACTGCTAGATGACGATAAAACGATTAAATTCGATAAAAATGTTTGTGCCAAGTAAAATCTTTTCTGTTGCGTAACTGTTTCTAAACAACTAGACACCATAAAGCGAGCATCAAAGAGGAGAGTAATATTAATTTTAACAATGGTTTGGAATGTGTTAATGGCCATTTGGACAGTAAAATTCTAAACACCCTGTGGCAAGTAATGTACCTCAGCTTCTGGATCAATGTCATCCATCTCGGTCAGGTTTTTCGTTTAGTTTCGCTGAACCTTCGAAGAAATGCTGACATGGCCTCTTGTTTTGCTTCTGAGCATAAATGTAACTTCACTGTGCACGTCTTTTTTAGAGTACAGTGGGTAATATAGTTATTTAAATTTATCGCTTTGACATCGATTCCTACATGAAGGACACGATGAGAGATAGCCAAAATCTACAGTTGATTTGCATTTGCATATAGTTTTAATTACGCTAGAGCGCATTTTCCTTATGAATTTTTGCCAAACGCTCATTTCGTCTGCATTCAGAATTCCAACTTGTATATGGGTTAAGGTAGGAATTCCAGAATTTCAGAAAACGTGCACAAAATACACGTCTCTCCATAGCACACCCCAGTGTTAACTCTTTTGGCGTTCATTAAATAACAACCCAGCTTCACTGTTGCTGGGCGTTGCCGTGTGGCGCGGGCGAGGCCGAGGATAGGTGAAGCGGGGAGAGGGAGGGAAGAGAAAAAGAGGGGAAAAGTGAGGGGAGAGAGAGAGAGAGAGAGAGAGAGAGAGAGAGAGAGAGAGAGAGAGAGAGAAAGGAAAATGAGAGAGAAGGGGGAAAGAAAGAGAGAATGGGGAAAAGAAAAAAAGAGGGGGAAGAGAGAGAGCAAGGCGTCAGTCGGGTCCTGCTAGTTACTTATAAAACGTCTCGACAATGGATCTTCCTATTCGCATGAAATCCAATATTTTATTATATATTGAGATATAAGGGCCCTTAAATTGCTACGAACACTGAGACCCACGAGTTCTCAGTAGATGATCAGGTAGAAGATAGAATCACCAGATGGCAGCAATAATGACGGAAAAATTGTGGAATGAGAGGTAGGGGAAACGGGAGAAAACTTGCCAAGAGCTAGCACTGTCTACTACAAATGCCAAATGGATTGGCCAAGGATTGATTCCAGGTCCCAGCGGTGAAGGCGTACGCGCAAGCCATTACTCTTTCGGTTTCTAATGTTTCATGTGAGTATGATAGTGGAGATTTACCCTAGGATGTTAGTAATGTTAGGTGCAATGCACACTAAACGTATACATCAAATTACAATTAACGAATTCATTACAACTTAAGCGTAGCAGCCTTTAACATCAAATGACCTTCGCATTTCTTTTGATGATCATTACTTACACGTACGAGTGACATGACAACGCATTCACTCGAAACCGGCACGGCACACAGCTCGATATTCACAAACAGGACAACGGTCAATGACCTTTATATGTGGAACTTGACATTGCTTACTAAATCTAATATTGAATGATTGAGCTCATGTACTGTGTCAAAAAAAGCAGAAAGTAAAGAAAAAATACATTCTAAATGTCTGTACTACTCAAAAACCCCTAGTGAAGCAACGACAGCACATACTTTCTCGCATTATTGGAATCAGCTCCGTAATATTGAAACTTGAAAACTTCCAATTCAATCAATTCAAATAAAAGCGTATGATACATATCTACATATATTACGATAGTCAGGAACAGTAATCATTTCTTACTTTTACAAATGAAACAAACAGGAATAAATTTGACTGCTATAGTATTCGCAGCAAATTATAAAGACGATTTGGCCACGGATGGAGATATTAGAGGTATCTAAACTCACCGCAGACTGATAACATTGTGCCAGTGTATCTTTCAATGTTAGTGTCACTACCAGGTCCGGCGGATAAAGTGGGTAAGATGGGTACACGAAAAATGCCCAGTGGATACAATACCCACTCGGAATTTGGGGTGAGACAAATATTCTATAAACGTGATATTCAAGAAATGAACAAAGTTTCTTGGTATTGCGTCGACTCAAAAGTACAGCAGGACATCGCGAATCCGAAATTTCATATAATCGGAACAAAATTCGGGATGGAGGGAAAATAAACAAAATAAATAAAATGCTTATTTGTAGTGTAGAGGGCGGATTTTATAATTACTGTAGAACTGAACGACTAATTATTGAAACACAAAATTGTCGAAATGAAACATTTGTTGCACTGGTAACTACAGTAATTTTCACCTAGAGGAACTTGCAAAATTGGTAATCTTCTTTTGCCGAAAGGAACGTAATCTGCTTTTCGATGCGATATGATAATGCGATCGCTATGCGAAGTTGTAATTTTCTTACATCGCACGCTACGTTTTATTGTCTGGTAATCCCCTAGATATATTTGTATAAGTTCGGTACATTTTTTCGGATAATAAGAACATTTCCGAATCCGACCAGGCCTCATCCCCCAACTAGTTCGGATTATCGTGGTTCTACTGTACATGCGATCAACTATGTTGCAAGATCGGCTCAACAGTATTGCAATTTTACATGTTGAAAGCGACATGGCCAACAAAATCGATTTGCATAATAATGTTAAATGAGTGATATCAAAAAATGCACTGGTGAAGTTATATAAAATAAATATAACAATTTGATGTCAATTTCATGATAAACTTAACAATTTGAAAATATTCTGTCTTATATTTTCCCCTTCAAATATATTTTCGATACGTGTTGGAGGAGGATGGGGGATCCCCCCAGGACATGAACCGCCGGCCCTGAGCACTACCTCAAAATCGTGGGTTGAGAAACGGGTGTACTTGCATTCTCTGACGCACAATCTCGTCAAGATCTCCGGGTATAAACAAAGGTAGCTTCCACTGCACTCTTCTTGAAATAAGGTAAAATTCCCTTTCAGTATTATGAAAGTGATAAAATGACGTTTTGATCGGAAAAACCGCAAACTGGTACCGCCGATGTCATCATAGAAGTGCTGTGACACTAACCGCAACTCAGCGATTGAGTTCTCGGTGACACAATTATTCCGCAAATATCTCGCTCTTGCACGTGCTCACATTAGACAACCACATAGGGACCCTGTGATGCTACCTACTCTACCCATGTTGCAACTACACCCGCGGCAGTTTGAAGTCGTGTGACCCGCGAATCAAGGACTTTGCAATCCTAAAGCATACGTACGGCATTTTTCCTAGTACCTACTTCAATTCTAACTCACAATTATCGTGTACTGAATAGAATCACACACTTAACTGAATACGATGTCATGTGTGAATTTGTGCGAAAAGTTGTCGATAAATCTGGAAATAACTGAAAATCCGTTTTCAAATCCAATACCCGTTTTTTTCGGTTCTTTCAGGCTTTTCCTAATTCCCGGTTTTCAAGGATTCCAGGTTCGCTGGTACCCCTGTACATGTGACAACGAAATTAATTACAAATATTTTATTGTCAGTTGATTTGTTTTAATAAACTGTCTTTCCGTAATCATTGTGACGAAACAGGGAGCCTTAACCCTCCTGACAATTTTGAAAGGAGGCCTAATGATATGATATACTAATTCAATGATATGACAAACAATATTTTATGTATTAATTATCATTTGGACTGTGTAAAGTAATTCTAAACAACATTAACAAATATTGTACCCTAGCTTCTGAGTCAATGATACTCATCTCGATCAGTTTTTTCGTCTAGTTTCCCTGATCCTTTAAGCAAATGCTGAGAGGGCCCCGTGTTTTGCCTCTATACATATATGTAACTTCACTATCTGTCTAGAGTTCACGTTGTCTAGCGAAAAATGGTTATTCAAATTGTCATACTCCATATTGGCGCAGCAGGAAGTATAGTCCTTCACGAAGAACATAATAAGGGATAAACGCTTCAAACTATAGCTGATTTGCCCTTGAAAACATAATTTATTACACTGGAGCGCATGTTTTTTTTATCAACTCTTGCCAAAAACTCTCAAATCTTTCTGAATTAAACTTGTATACAATTGTATGGCTTAGGGCAGAAATCCCAGAATTAAGAAAAAGTGCAGAAAATACACTTCTCGTAGCACGTTTCACACAGTTTTTTAACGTTAAATAAAATAAATGCATTATCACCAAGGAGGGCACAAATAATCAAAATCCTTCAATATTACTGCGACTGTAATAAGCGGTACACGAACTATGCACATGTGCAGTGATTAATACATTTTTTAACAATCAAGACTTTCATTTTGACGACGATTTGGACAAATATATTGCAGAAATATAAAAAGACAATATATTATTAGTATCAGTAAAAAATATCGAATTGAGTAATAAATACAGTCGACTCCGGTTGAAGTGAACTTGTGGGGACTAACATTTTTGGTTCGTTGTATTAGAGGTTCACTATATCCGATGTCAAAATTAAATAGAATTTCACTTCAATGAGTAGTTTTATTAATATAGAGATTCAGAAAAATACGTTAACAGCACGAACTAAAAATTTCAATATCTTTATTTGTCCTTTAAAAAATCAACTATTTTCAATTGTTTGCTTCATACACAAATTTCTGTAGATCTTTCTCCAGAGTTTGATTCTTCACTGTCCTCTGTCTCTAAGTATCACATTGCAGTCTTGACACCCTTCAGTGTCTCTTACACTGTTGGAACACTCTCGGGGGAGCTTCTTCGATTATGACCTTTGTTTAACGATATTTTTTCAAGCTGCTTAGTGTTAGAATTTTTGGCACTGAGTTAATTGATTATTTTTCAGGAGATAATTAATTTCCAAGACGTAATTCCTATCTTCACTATAGCCGAGGCTCAGGTTTACTAGAAACCGAAACTTCTTACGCTATTTGTAATGTAAGTGAAACGGGTCCAAGGACTTAAGTTTACTATAACTGAGGGTTCGCCCTCTTTGATTCACTATAACTGGAGTCGACCATCTTATTCGTTTTCAGATGCCTCAGCACAGAAGATATTTTACTACGAAGTGCCAAGTCAGCAGCTATAAATCTTGGTTGCAATATAGGCACAGACTGTGAAGGGGCGAAATCAAACGGGAAGCCATTCAGAATGAAAAATCGCTGTCTTCAAAAAGAAATCGAGAAGGCGAGCTCTTAAACATGTTGAGTTAAAATGTTGAAACCTTTTGTTTCTCTTCTTCAGCAATTCTATCGAGACATGTTCAATGAAGATAATTATACTGAATACTCAATTTCTTATCATTAATCCAGATCTAAAAAAAAAATTAATAAAGTGGCATGAGATTTAGGAGTAATTTATTGATGATATACAATTCAACTATGTAGAAATTAATATAAACTAAATGAAAATAAATAAGGAATAGGACGGTATTTAAGAAAATAAGAAGATTTACAAGTTCATAGACCAGCACCTCTTCTCACCTTCATTCTTATCGCAATATCAATCGGCTTCCAAGCAGAATCGGATTTAAGTAAGGCGCTATCCCAAGCACATGTTGGCGTTTCCTTCCGAAAACAAAATTCAGATTTTCTAAAAAAGACATTATAATATATCTTTTTAGCATAGTAGACTATTTGATTCACAAAACTTTTACACATTTAAACATATTTTATGACTTTTAGAATATTTTAAGAAATTTTTCCAGGGCGCTAGGTTTTCCGTGGATGTGATACCTAAGTAACTTGCTTTTTACTCGATAAATACAGCCTTGGTTCCAAGATCTGCTTCAATATCATAATGAACGCCAAGTAACATGTACCTTTTTTCTTGCAGTTCTGCGCTACGAGCCTCATAATACCACGGCGAGAGACTTCTACCCGCTCATCCTGGAGAAGATACAGCTGAGTAAGTTACGCACGCTACATATGCGACCTCTTAAAACACATAGACAAGTGTTATGTTACGTTCGTGTAGAGTAAATACAATTACGGAAATGTTGGTATGCCCAATCTTCTTATAGGACGGGATCAAAATTTAATAAAATT
Source organism: Gryllus bimaculatus (assembly GCA_017312745.1). Taxonomy (NCBI): domain Eukaryota; kingdom Metazoa; phylum Arthropoda; class Insecta; order Orthoptera; family Gryllidae; genus Gryllus; species Gryllus bimaculatus. The sequence continues at coordinate 507,130 of BOPP01000108.1, forward strand.
TAGAGTCATTTTTGAGAAAATTTTAAATGTTCTAGCGGATTAATGTAAAGTACCGACAGAAAACAAAATATCGGTTTCAAATTCAAGGGACCGCAACATGTGTCATATCGACAGGGAAATATAAAGTTTGGTGAAAATTCTTCATACACTTTAACCGCCTTGTTACAAAAAATAACACATAAGACGATTTTCCATAAAGTTGGTTAGATATCAAATCTAGTTTCTGACTACACACATTTGAAGAATATAAATAGACAACAATAAATGTACAATTTTTTTTCGCTATTGGGGATCTACAATACGAAGTCTTTTGCAGAAAAATAGCAGTTTTTCGCGGCAGCATTACGTAATTTTCTCTATATTACATATGTAGTATGCGAGAAAGTAATAATTTGTCTCAAATATTGTAATTGCAGTAACAGGCCGAGCATTTTTTGAACTTTCGAAAGCATCGAAAAATCAAGGATTGCAACGAAAATGAGACGTGCGACATTCTTTTAAGCTCCCTTTCCGCTAACCGAGTTAATGCTTAATGAAAACATATGGTTTGCTTTTGAGACAATATTGAAAATGTTTTTGAGGTTCCATGTAAAGTACCCTCAAAAATCAAAATATCCGTTTCAAACTCAAAGAGGGCGCTGAATTTCTTTAAATAAAATATCAATTATTGATCGAGGAATGTGAGGTTTGGAGAAATAGGTGTTTTGGCGCTAGCGTTGACCACAGACGGACGAACAACGTTTGCTATCAATCGATTTTTCGGTTTTAAGGACCTACAAAACATGGATTCAGACTACGCAACGTGTTAGAAGACGTATGTGTGTGTAAGATTTATTGACTTTTTCGTTACCAAGGCCCGACAATAAGAGTTTTCGGCAGGAAATTCGCAGTTTTCCGGCGTACGATTACAATACTTTCTCTTCTTACGAACAAGAAAGTTAAAAAATTGTGCAATAATTCTTGAAAACTGTCTAGATAACGTATTTATGCCAAATGATCCAACCAGAAAAAATTAAAAACTGCTTGAACAGATGAACATTTATGAATTAGGAAACGACCTCACACGAGATTTCATTTGACAGTTCCTGCAGCATGACCATTCCATGCTTTACTGGGCTTGTGACCCTTGTCAGCTATGCACATACGAGTAATACAGAGAGCGGAGGGCAATAACTGCTGATGCACGCAGCACAATTGATGCAGGCCTATTCTGTTTCGGGGAGAATAAATTACTTTTCTAACAGGCTTTTTCCATTCAGAGGCCGTTAATTGACGCGTTACACCAATTTGTGACAACTGCTACTGAAGATAAATTGGCATTAGCCCTGTCAAATGTAAAATAATGATTAATTACTTCAATGTTAAAAAGTGATCGATGCTTTGTGAGCTTGACGTTTCATTCATCTCCTATAAAAACAGCTGGCGTCATCATTTTCACGTCTGGGAGGCTAATGCATCGGAAGATGAGTTTATTTCGAACAGACATATTGGAGGAGAATAAACAGAATTTGGTATCGTAAGACGGCAATCAAAAAAGTGGTCGTGCAAACACAGAATAGCATATTTGGGGATAAATAAACACGTCTATATGGAACTCTACTAAAATCCACCAGTGCACCATGTTGAGAACGTACGCGGTGGTTAGCCCCAGGATAGGATACCAATTTATCGCCCCTGCGCCTAATACCGCCTACTCGTGTTTCGAAGGTGTCATGCGCTCCATATATGGTTTCTTATGTGAAACTCATAGTTCGGGCGTATGTGAAACTAAAACTGCATACACCAGAACAGTGTCACGTAAGAAACCATATATCGAGCGCATCTTAGAAACACACGTAGGCGATATTAAAGATAAAATTTATTTAAACTGCAATTGGGTAAAACCCGGTGGCAGCTAATTACATAAATAAGTCATATAACTAACATAAATATTATATAATATAAAAACTGATTAATGAAACATTAAGTTCGTTTCGCACTGAATATTTGTACAATTTAATTTGTAATATTTGTTCAATTAAGACCACACTGCACTGCACTTCACTATGACTCTTAAATCACTTCCTTCATTATGTCTCTGCTCGACACCTCACTTTATAATGTAACACTTAAGCATCGCTATATAACCTACTATTCTTACATAAGTCCTTCATTTACTTAATAAGACCGTAAAGTAATTTCCTTAACTGTTGAACGCTTATTGGAAAGGGTTGAAGTCTTTGGAGGCAATATATTCCATTCCGTTATCGTTCGATTAGTGAAAGAAAATTTCCCGACATCTGTTCTTTGCGGCCTTAAAATTTTCTGCCTGTGATCCCGTCTACTGATGTATATAGGAACATTTAGCCGCAGATTAATTTCTGTCCAAGCTGGATGACCGCTATAAGATTATTCAAACCGGTCTTGCTACTAATCTCCTGTTTTTGAGTGAATACCACCCTGTCAATTTCTTGTCACTGAAAGTAAATTTAACTGCCCTACGCTGAATCCTTTCCAAATTTATTAGGCACATGGGCGATAATTGGTTCACTGATCCTAATAAATTATCCCAAATCAATACACATATCATTGCGAAAGTAATTATATTGATATAGTGACACGTCCAAATAACAAAGCATGCAGTCCTCCCAAGGAAATATTCACAAGGTCACACTGCCGTTTATCAAGAACATCACGGACCGTATTGGCAAGATTCTAAAACGTATCAAAACCCTTTTAAACCTCACCACTGAGCTCCGCAATCTCTAGATCAATTAAAGACTGTAGGGACGCTCTAAAGACAGCAGGCGCCTACAAGCCACTGAGGATGTCCACCGCAGACGTGGACGAAACGTTTGGCCCTTCAATGCCAACATGACCACGGCCTACCCGCCCGGAAAATTTATCTTCCCTACCATTATTGAAGCGAGTAATTTTGTTCTGAAACCAACAGATTCTTGAAAAATACCTTACATGATTTCATGTAGTTTTGAATAAAATTCTGTATCGATATATTTTTCGAAACTCTCGAGCATCTTAAATATTTGCATTTCAGATGCATCTTGTGTTTCAATGTGTGTAACCTGATCCTCAGAGTCGAGCGCACGACCGAAGATACGGTACCTACCTGTTATCGGTAAAATGATCTCTAATATTTCTTTAACTATGTAGTCTCAAAGAAAGTATCTCAAAGTTTGAATACTAATGCCCTCAACAGGGCGCTTTCTTGTTCTTCGATTTGTTGATTTTAACCCTAGACACAGTCCATTTACATCTCAGACCACTGGAGCACTCTTCAAACGATGTTGCAATGTACCAGGCACTAACAGGGCAATGATGAAGTGGCGAATGTACTAGACTGACGTTCGTTCTCCAGAGGTTAATCCGTCTTTACTGATATTCATTTATGTAGCACAATTGCTACCAACGTTTATACGGTGTTGAAAAATAGCTTTACGTATATCAATTTAATCAATTGGATGTAGCAAATGGGATCACTAAAGTGTATCGAATGAAAGGAAAGTGTGTTAGGGATCCTTATTTTAGACACTTGTAGATTAATTTTCAAGCATTTATATACTATACATTTTGTAATTTTAAGTCCGACTTATACAACTGAAGAGGGCGTAAACAACTTCAATATGATTGAAATACACGATGATGGCATTGCGCAAGGGTTGTAGAATTGTTGGTACATTACGTGCAGATACCGAAACTGGAAAGGAATGAAATACATGGTGTCTGTGTTGTTTCAACGGTGTAAATGGAAGTAATTTTACTTCCGTCTCAGCGTCGCCGCAACATTTATAAAATGCATGTAGACCTATTACGCAACTACGATTAATTGGATCTAAAACAATCACCAAAAGTCGCTATTGAAATTGAAGTGAGATCAAATTAAAATTTAAAATAAAAAAAAAAACGCGTCCACGAACAAGAGAATTTCCAGAATACGGTAAGGTTGTAAAACGTAACCAGGGAGATGAAACAATTAACCAGGAGACAGTATTGTCTTATCTGATGGGACCATTGATACTTCAGGGACATCACACACTCAATTTAGAGATTATCCCCTTCAGAGATAGAAAACAGAATTTTCTAAACCAACCATTCATGAAAACACGTAACATTGAGAACGTTTTTCATCTACTAAACTACTACACTTGATTACAAAGCATTTACGGACGGTATGAAGAACAAACAATATACAGCCTTATCAACCTGCAGTGGAACGAATCTGGTGCTGAAGAGCTTATTGATGTATGTAGTATGTGTGAGAGAAAGTTCGGTGTTATTCACCAAAAACTTTCAGAAATAAACGGTCCAAACAATTAAAAACGCTTTGAAATCCATTAGGTAGTTGTAGTTTTGGAAGACGTAGACGCGAACAAGAACTTTCTGTTACATTATCAACATCAATTAACTTATGACTTAACAATTGACATTCCATACGTGAAGTAGTCAACATCACAATTTCCCTTCCAATGAGAAGAAAGTGTTAAAAGCCGTTTCTGAACCCGCGCTCTGCTCACCTGCGCAGTGCGAGCGGCCGCGGAGGCCCCGAGCAGCAGCAGCAGCGGGAGCGGCAGCGGCAGCGGCGTGGACGACAACGGCAACTCCCCGGCCGCGGCGCACCACCACCTCCTGCGCGCCGCAGCCGCCGCCGCCGCCACCACCTCCAGCTCGGGCGGCGCGGCCGACAGCTCGGCCAACAGCTCCTCGTCCAGCACGTCCTCGAGCAGCGAGTCCGACTCGGAGGGCACCACGGCCAGCTACTCCAGCCTGGAGGACGACGAGGCTTCGGCGGGGGCGGGGACGGGTGCGGGGACGGCGGCCGCGGACGACAACGGCAACGTGAGCCGGCCCGCGGCGCTGCTGGGCGCGGGGGCCTGCCCGACGGCCGCCCCCGCCCCCGGGGCGGCGGGCTCCGACTCGGAGTCGCCGACGGAGCCCGCGTGCGCCGCGCCGCCCCCGCCGCCGCCCGTCGTCCCGCGCGGCTCCCGCTGCGCGCGCTGTTGAGGCGACACGCCGCCGCCGGTTCGGAACCGGGCACACTGCCTCCTGCCACATATCACCACCGCCGCCGCCGCCACCGTCCCCGTTTTCGCTGCGGATGGCCGGTTCACCTCCGCGGCTTCGTCAGCCGTTCTTACTTGTGAAGCCCAACAAACCCGTTTTGTAGAAAACGCCCCTTGTCTGCGTTCGTGTGTGTACCTTTGTCGTCCGGTGTTCCGCAACTGAATGGAAATGCGAGCTAGCGAATCTTTCGCTCGTCCAGGCCTTTAGAACGAACAGAAAAAGTTGGTGATGGAAGTGTATACTTTAATGGCGCAACGCTAAAATATTTAACTACTTATGTATGTGGTGAAGGTTTTCTTATATGTCCGTTCTCTCATATGTCAATAAATTTGTATCAAATTTACGTGGCAAATTTCTTAATCGCCCATCGCTTCAAATAAATTGCAGGAAGCTACCTTCATCCAGTTCTAGGTGGAAGTAAAAAGGAGAAGGAGGTAGCACGTTCAAGTGCAGGATTTTAGGAGCAAGAGATGCAAAACTTTGCACATGTGTTCTACAGAGTGTAATTTAAATTTTTATATTGACATTATGTAGCAGTAGAAAGTTGCTAAACAAAACCTAAAGTACACAGATAATTATACCTCATATGCATTCTCAGAGTAATGACAAAATATGAAGAGGCTTAGAAAAAAACAACACAAAAATTCCCCATACATATCACACACACGTATGCATACAAATACATACTTACATACATACGTACAAGAAATGTTCCAGTTAATTTAGTTTTAAACATCTTTTAACTTTAAGTACCTTTACAAAATGTAAATTCAACAATACTACAGCTCAGCAGTGAGGCGCTAGACCTGTGGAACTCGGAATGATGGGTGGAGCAGTGAATGGCTGGAAGGGGAGGTATCCGTTGGCTTGTACTTGGCGGGAAGCACCCTGCTTGGGAGCTATGGCGCGAGGCTGGGCAGGGAGGCCGACAAGACACGCAGGGCCTAACTTATACATAGGACTAGGCAAACGGCAACTGCGTCGGGCTCACTTCAGTAATACAAAGTCTGCATTAACAATGCAACAAAATATCTATACATTGCATTGGTAATAGCTGTTGGTTTTTAGTTTCTCTCAGCAGTATGAAAAAGACATTTCATGATTACAAGTCTATGAAAATTAGTTATCTAGCTCCTGTTATTTGTAGTGTTTGTAAGATAGTTGCAATACAATTTTTGTACAATTTTATTAAAAACTGTTGAGATCCTTTACTATTAAAATTCTTTTAAATGTAACACCATTGAAAAACTACCTAGAACAATATAAAACAATTATATGAAACTTTAATCAAAACAATCTGAAAAGACATTATATGTAAATGCATAACAAATTCATATCAAAAACCTTTGTATTTTTTGTTCATTATATATCAAATTGGAATTTACCTATTGTATGGTATATTGAGATATAAACGTCATTCATTAAAAAACAGGTTGTGTTTTTGAAGCCCTTAAGAGCACTTTTGCCTCCGGTCCATTAAAATTAAATTAGGCCCTGCGAAAGGGGAGGGCAGAGCATGGCAAGGGACGGGCAGGGGCAGCCAGCCGCCAGTCAAGGGCGCACAACACAGACACACAAACAGCCACACACATAATACTATTGCATGGAATACTATCGCCCAACTTACAACTACACGAGGTATTTCAATGGCATCCTGAACTATGCTGATAATATCAGTTGGCACGCATGACAAAGAAACAGAACATGGTCAGTGGTGCCATCCAGCAGCATTGCGGTATACAAACAAGTGCACTTCAGCAGGAAGCACGTTTCCAGTGGTTGGCACCACTGTCCCAGCACCATTCTAAAATGACATTCTCCTGAATTAGTGCACAAACTTGGTATTTCATCTCCAGGAGTGAGACTCTACAAGTGGTCAATGAAATAGGCACCACAGCAAAGTATGGCGAGCCTAGTGCTCCAAACCAGGAACTGAATAAAACACTGTCATGTTAGAATTGTGCAGGAGGGAACCGTCGTGCTGGCCACTGATTGCGCCAGTTCTGCTGCCTGCTGCCCTCCCTGACGTTTGCTGGTGCACCATATTTTCAGTGCATGCGTCACTGGCAGGAGCCAGCACAGGAAATTTCTGGCTGGTGCATGTCTGGTGACGCAGGGCAATAGGAACGCTATGTGCCATGTTGCACAGGCAGGGTGTGCTCCTCTGGACACACACAGACCTTGTTAACTACATAATGGGTCAAAGACACATTCAACATTTTTTAAACAAACAACTAAAATTATTGCCATACAGACAAGGGACTAAACTGTAGACACTTTAAAATAACCATTATACTAAAAAAGAGCTCAATTGATACAATGCTTTTCTTTACATCAATTACAAGAAACTTCCACCTGGGAGAGCCATGGGGAGGGAGTGAGTCACTCCAAAACCATGGGAGCATAGAGCCTTGCTATGAATAAGCCCAAACCCCATGGCTCTCCTCATGCCTAGACAGCATAGTGTTACTACCAAGTACGTGAATGTGCTTTCAAATAAGCTGCCACTCCAGAAATACATATCAATTATTTATAATTTTCTAAATTTGAAAAAATATCGTGCATTTTTTTGTTCTTTTTCTTAAATGTATGTTGGAAAATTTCTTAGGCTAGTGTTATAAGAAAATTGTTTACATAAAAATAACCTGAAAAACTTATGACATAATGAATGCAAAAATGTAGTTTTTGAACTTTTAAAGACGATAAAGCACCATTATTATTATTTTGTTGTAAGGATGTTGACTTGACTGTACAATAACAATGTTATGTAAAGTTGCGAGTAGTGTCTGCCTGGGGGCAGAATGGGGCTGGGGCTGACTGGGACAGGAGGTTCGTTGAGCAAACACATAGCACTGGGCCATGCCATGGGAAGAGGCAGAATTCCCCCTTGCGTCCCACAGGTGCCACACCCTCAAAGAAGAGAGGCACCAGGGGGGAAGGGCAGAGGAGAAAGGGGGGCCGGGCGGCAGTGGAGTGCTTCGAACAGCCCAGGTCCGAGGCCACAAAGAGGCTGCAGAGCCAACCCAAAAGCCCTCATTTGAAACATCTCTAGGGAACAAGACAGAGCCCCAGACTCAACAGGCTTACTAGAAAATATGAATCTCAGAGGCACTGCTGCCTAACGTTAATTTAAAGTCCAAGTACAAATAGCAATTTCTAACTTGTAAATCTTGCACCCTGGACTACTAACTTAAAAAGTAGGGAAGAGCTTCAAAAGCCATTTTTTTTTTTGAAATACCTACACAACATGGTAATCTAGCACTTAGCATGAGCTAATGTACTAACAAGATTATGAAAAGCCTTAAGCTGCCGCAGAAGGTACAATACCACCCTAATGACATAACTGTCTATTTGTGCCAAAGTTACTAATCACCTACCAGTGGACTGACATCACTTCAGCGTCCAGCTTCCGCACGGCCCAAAGTAGAAAGGAGCAACAGAGGGCTGCGCTGGGAGAGGAAGAGGTCTGCAAGAGGTGAGCTCAGCCATAGTCCCCGATCCACCCACTCCGCATCCTGCTTGCACTCCACCCACCCTTTTGTCCTTCCACCTAGGGCTTAGTTTAAAAGAGCATGATGAGTGCAAATCGAGATGAGCTGAGATGGTTCAGAACAGGGACTAGAGCCCTAGATATTTTACTGTCAGAGATGATTATCTCATCAATCAATGGCTGACATGGCTGAGCAGAAACCCGAGTTGAAAGGAACTAAAATTATGAATACATGATTGTATAAAAGGAAATGTCATGTCATATATGTTACAAAAGATAAAAATTTAGCACTTGAAAACATCTTCCATCACTTAAAAATGAGTGACATCTTTCGATGGTTAGGTAGTGGAGTATTTGAACAACTACTATACACTTGTGTTCAATTTAAAAACTACAAAATTTTTCAGTTTTTCTCAAAATTATGAAAAATGCACAATTTCCGTTATACAATCACTAATTCATTTACAAGAAAAGATCATGTCAGAAACAAAGAAGAGGAAGAGCATAACAGAGAAAGGTACAACAGGCAAGAAAAAGAAATAAGAAACATGCAAGAGCTGACATGGAACCTGAGGTAATTGACTATACATTAAACCGTTACAGTAATTCTCATGGAGTTTTCATCTGAACCTGTAAAAGTCTTAAAATGACATCTCACTTAGTAATTAAAAAATTAGGTACAAGAACAACTACTGTAATAAAAAAAACACCTATTACAATGTACTTGTAAAGCTACAAATTTAAAAACTCTACGTAATTCTACATACTTCACAGAGTTTCCTCTTAATCTCGCTAGAACTAGCCAAGCTGCTGCTTGGGCCGGCCTCTACCTTCGAGAGAAGTTTCTGACTGTCATTACTCAGGAATGACACGGCATTTGCCAAAACACTCACCATGGGCAAAGCCTGCCAGCAACCCTGCCCCTTCTTTGGGACAAGGGCTGGTGCCTCTCAACCACTGAAAGAGCCGGCGCACCTCCCAGTGTCCCAGCCACCCACAACACAGCCACATTCTCACACGCACACACACATACTCATGATGTGAAATTAGGCGCAGGGTATATCTTAGTCAAAATATACCAAATACAAAAAATATAATAAAATATATACACGATATATACTTAACAACAGTGAAGAATAGGAACTCAATATGCATGGTATGTTGTACGTAATTTGATACCTGTCTGTCTGCTGTAATTGGGTGGATTCGCAGCGTTGGTGCAGTGCACCAGGCAAGAGGTGGCGGTCAGAGCCTGAGGTAAGGCTGCATGGAGTGACATTGGTTGTCGCCTCCGCAGCTAGGGAATCGCGTCAGATTGGCCTATCATCCCCGAGTGACACTCTCCGAAGCATGCTCGATCTTTCATTCATCCTCTCATGAAGACACACACCGGTGTTGTGGGCATGCTGCCTGAGTGTGCTGACTGCTGGATGATGCGCCGGCTCCTAGATGCGTCCCCCACCTACAAAAGTACCCACACGAGTTGCTAACGGGCAGTTGGTTATAAAACGGCGCTCTTCTTCTGCTGGCTCCTTCAATCATTGGCACACAGATCCGGAGAAGAAGAAATGAGTGAGAAACTTGTGAGGACTTGTAAGAAGTCAGCTGCTGCTACAATGCGCGTATGCGGGTAGTTCTGTTCCAGGTACTGTAGATCAAGTGCAGGTACTCGATAAACAAATCCACTGCAACATGACAAGAAAAACAGCAAATAAGATCTTCATTCTCAGTCATCATGCTCTTGCAGGGCTTAAAACCTGATCATGTTTATTGTGACTGCTAAAACTTAATATATATCACAATACAAACAAAATTTTACTTCTCAGGTTTTGTCTGCTCTCTTTATGACACTGATTATTAAGAAGCAGTATCATGATATCTATGAGGTTTCTAGGCTTAAAGCTCCACGTAGGGGTATGCATCACAAGATGATTAATTCCAGCTTCTCCACATTTAAGTTTCGCAACAAAAAACTATTGAATTATACTATGTGCAATTTGAGGGTACATAATTGTTTCTATAAATAAATGAATTACACTGTATTGAACAAGGCAGTTGATAATTGGAGATGCTTCCAGTTCAAATTGTATTCATGGAGATGAACCATGTCATCTCAAGAACACATCTAATTATTAATCAAACATTCATTTTCTATAAAATAATGTATGAAATTAATTACAATGAGGGTTACAGCAAATGGTAAAGCGTGCACTGTTGTGGAAGGAACAAGGAGATCGGAGAAGGAAAAAAAAAGGGGTCAGTAAAAGTAAAAAGGGTAAGAAAATTGGAATTTGAAAAACTCTTGTCACTTGCGTGTATGTGCATGTGCATGCGTGTGTGATAAAATGGATGGTGACAGTCTGGTGTAGTTGGGTAAAGAATTGTTCATGACATAAATTCATCATTCAAGCATATTGTGTAATCTTCCAAAAGGGAACTGGAACTTTATGGAGAAAGACATTTCAAATCTGTCCAAGGTGAAGATTGAAATTCATTTATAGAATTCATTATTAATTGGCCATGAATGAATTTGAAATTAAAGTCGTGCAGATGAGCAAGAATGAAGTGAATGGTTTTTGTATGTTGAAGAGTGTTGAAGAGTGTGAATGTGATGTTTTATTTTTATTTAATAAGGGCAACGGTAAATATTTATGTCCGTTCACATACGTTTAAAATATATGTCAAATGTGATGTTGCCCTGATTGATAATAAATAGCATAAGGCGTTGTTGCACTACAGTAATTAGCATGAGTTTTGGTGTAATTATTTTAGCAATAATTAAATTATGTCTGCATAGATCCTAAATTCCTGAATACAGATTATTTCAGTTGAGAACTCAAAACGTGCAGTGAATTTCCAGGCTCACACTTCTTCATATCTAAATAAGAATACAATGGTATTAAAAAAATAAAACCTTGAAATATCTGAGCATTGCAATTATATGTTTAAGACGACTTTTAATAAAGACAAAAAACTGAGCTACTGAATATTAACAGAAATTAGAAGAGATACAGTAAAACCTGCATTTTACGTTTTCCTGCCATTTACGTAATTTTCGTTGGTCCCATCAAAAAGCCTATATTTACAATGCATTCTCTTTCCACAATTTATAATTTTAATATCAAGTGATTCCCGTCTTTTATACATTTTTTTCACGTTCTTTTTTTTAAGGTAAAAATGATTTTTGAATCGATTTTGGAGGAAGTTGTCACATGCAACCCGTGTTTTCACATGTCGTCAGCCATTTTCTATTTCCAGGTACATCGCAAGTTTTGTAGACATAGTGATAGTCTTGTCTCATAGTCAGCTTGCTGTGTTGATGAAACAGGTCTTTTTTATAACATTCTGTCAAGTAAGACATTAGTGTTTCAAAGGTGAAAAGGGTCATGGTGGAAGCTCAACAAACAGAGGATAACTGTTTTGTTAATGGTGAATGCTGATGGCTCCACATCAAAAATTTACCAACCAAATATGAGGCAAACAGTAGTGCATGGATGACCAGCAGTGCCTTCTCCTCCACCATGCATGCTCTGGATGGGAGCAAGAAATTGGAAAGGGTTATTATTGCTATATCCTGCCCACCCTGAAGATCTGCAGCTCAGAAATATAAAATTAATATTCTTTCTCCCGAATTGTACCAGTGTTCTTCAACCACTAGATTTGGGCATAATTCATTCTTTTAAATGGAAGTACAGAAAAATGCTGGTTGAAAAAGCTTTGTTTATGAACGATAATGGTATGGATTCAAAGTTGATGACCTTATCAATTCTTGATGCTATGCATTATGTGGCCAAAGCATGTTTAAGTGTGACTCCCGAAACAATTTCCAATTGCTTCCATAAGGCTGGTGTCAAGTTTGTAGAAGTCAAGAATTATGAACAGGAACATTTGGTGGAGCCTAATCACTGGTCAGTGATGGCAGGATCTTCATTTGAAGATTATGTACATGATGATGCCGAAATTACGACTTCAGTATTACGTACTGTGGGGGAGATAATTTCCGACCACCTGGAACAAGAAGTTAGCGAAGACACAGAACCAGAACCTATTGTCCCGACAATTGACAAAGCAATGGATGCAATCACTACTTTGAGGCAATTTATTGAGAGTGATCAGGTGGTGAGGATGCATTCAAAGCATTGTATATAGTGGAGAGGCAGGTAGCAGAAATTCATTTACAGAAAAAACAAAAACAAATGACAATTTTAGATTTTTTAAAATCGTTTAAGTGTAATTTGTAAATTATTAAAAGTTTAATATAAGTAATTTAATTATGTAAACAAGTCCTTGTAATAAATAATATAAGTATTTGCTTAGCCTATCGTTTTTTAATATTCCTGCATTTTACACTTTTTTCCATCGGTCCCCTGAAAAGTGTAAAAAGAGGGTTTTATTGAGAATGCGAGAAAAGATAGTACTTTTCATTATTAGATGCACCTAAATATTTAATTTAGATTAGTGATATGTACATTTTTAACATTCTAAATTCTTTATTTCTTCTTCCATCTTTATGTGCTATTCTTACATGCAGCTGTTATTATTTATTTCTTTATCTCATAATTTATTTTGTTTTTAAGTATGCAATGAGCATCTCGTCATGAGTACTCACAACATGATTACCAGAATTTTTATGAACAGTGTGCTAAATTGTAATAATAAAATAAATTTCTATTCGGTTGATCTTGTTACCTTGGTGTGGGTTGAGCGGCCTACATGTTGGACTCCTTGTGCACAACATCAGCACAGGGGGCGCTGGGCATCACTGGTACAGGCACCAGGCGAGCCTGCAGGGCCACTCGTTCCATGACGCACGACGCCGAGAGGCGAGCCTCAGCATCGTGGTCCCAGCATTCCTCCATGGTATCACAAAGCGCCACCAGCCCCTGCACAACAGGCAATGCATAACAGTCAAGGTCAATGAAATTCATTCACTACTGTTTACTGGTGTGGTCAACACTGATTCTGCTCAAACCCCAAATTATGATGTACTTAATGGTCATTTTACTGAGCAATACATGGCTTGTGTTCTGGATATCAAGTCTGTTCACCTGGTTTGCAAAATTTCAATCTCTTTACTAATATTTAAGAATGTTTTAAAAAAATCCTTTTATTATCTCCACTGAAACACCTATCCAAAATTCCATTGTTTCTCCTTTGGAACTAGAATAAAAGTTTTCTCACAAGACAAACTATTTCATTACTAAAAAAATTTGCAACTGTGATATTTCATTTACTTATCATATTATACACTTAGAAATTTTTAGGAAAGGTTTATCTACAATCAACCAGGACAGCAAAAAAAGTATGGGCTATTAAATTCCAATGCACTACTAATAAGTGTACACGAGCATGTATAGATAATATTTAGGTTGTTTTGGTGCCTGGCTGTGCGCCTAAGGGACCAAACGCTCTCCTGGGAACAATTCCCAGTAAAGAGATCTTTCGAGCTCCCTGAACATCATTTTGTGGAAGCCCTTGAGTCAGGAGTGGGTGCATGCACCATAGTTTTGGGAGTAGGGAGCCAGTTCTTCAATTACACACATAGATCCTACACAGTTACTTGTCCGCTATTTGCAAGTTATTTTAAAAACCTGTATATGTGATGTATCTCATTCATAGTTTTCTAATGTGATTTGCGAACAGCTGGAAGTAATTGATGCATCCGCTACACAGATTATTCTATTTTATTTTATTTATTTATATTTCAATTTGTTATAAATACATATTTTCAGTATGACCTATACAGAACTTACTGCAGGAGGCTAAGCCTGTGTGCAGACCTGAAAAAACTGACAAAAACTTTTCTCTAAATAGTAACATATTCTTTTTCATACTTAACGTAAAATGGGAGTAAAAAAATAATTTAAAATGGTAGAAAAAACAAAAAGATGTAGGAAGCTTTTGTAAATAAGAGAAAAATGAATTTATAATATTTATGCCCAGATGATCAATAACTTTTTTTACAGTAGTAGGTTTTAAGATATCAGTTAACACATTCAATTCTTTAATTCCAACTACATTATGTCTTCTCAAGCACAAGCCTTTGTTAACTCTTGATGGTTGTATATTAGGTAATCTTTAATTTTAATCAAACTTAAATATTTATTTTGATGCCAGTCACGATTATATAGTATATTTTTCAATAAAGTAATGCTTTATATTTATTATATTGGTTTCTTTAAATCAAGATTCTGTGGGATATGATATACATTTTTCTAAAATAATTTTCATAATCCTCTTTTGAATGTTAATTAATGGTACTAGTATAGATTCATATACTCCACCCCAAGCTACTATACCGTAAGTTATAATTGACCAAAATAAAGCATAGTATATAATTAGCAGTTGTTTAGTTTCGAGAATTCATTTGCGTTTGCCAAAAACATACTTAAGAAATCTACTTTTTTGCATTATTTGCCACACAAGATATTACCATTTCAAGTTATGGTCAATATAAACTCCTAAATATTTTAGTAACTTCAGCTTTCAATATATTTGGACAGTTACAGCCTATTACAGTTTGCTTTCTGCAGTTTCATGTCACATGACTCTGATATACTTTCCAGAAACCAATCATAAATACAATCTTTTTTATAATTAAACTTAGGAAATTCTGACATACAGTCTCAATTTTTCCAGCCATTTTTGGCCCTACTTCTAGAAATAAATTATTTAAATAATTTCATATTCTCACTCATTTGATTATCTGATTTTTATCTGAAATGTAAGCATGATTATTTATGGCTTTTATGAAATTTTATTTGAAGAGCTGCTTGTGAAATGCAACTGAACTATAGTTCAGTTTCCTGTGTCATTTGGCCCCCTTAACGTAATGAAATTAATGGGCTTCTTTTACAGGGATGAGAGTGAATGGGATTTTATAGCTATCGCTATGTGAAATAAGGCATCAATTCAATTTGATTCAATTAATGTGGAGTGGAGGGTGGCTATTTAACATTTCAGCTATCTTCTGAAAAATACATAAGCATATCTTCATCAAGGTTTTTTGTTTTAGTATATATCTGTCAACCACTAAAAAAGAATACAGAATAAAAACACATATGGAGAACTTCCCAACAATGAATGTGAGGATGTACTTCAGGAACTATTTGCCTCAGATGATGAATGTGAGGAATTTTATTATTATTTTTTTGTATCTGTCCTGTAATACAACCCTGTATTTTGGGGGCTTTATTTGCAATTCATCTACCATCTTATCTACCCAAATAGGACACAGTAAAAGAAAAAGGAGAGTTTTGGCAGTTTCAGAAAGTTCAAAGATTTTAATGAAAATCTAACCTATTCCATATTCATAAGTGCACTTCCTCCTATTTATTACAGGATTGCAATTTTCAAAATTTCAGAAGATTTCATGAAAATTACCCATTTTTCAATGTTCTTTCTTCTTCTCGAGCAAAAAAATGAGTAGTTATTTTTTAGAAAATTAGGTGCTAGTTTCCACTGATGAATGGAAATGAAGAGAGAAACAGATTTTTGAAAAATAAAATTAACATTTTTTCCAGTATTAGGGACCCTCAAAACGTATTTCCATCAAAATGAGGTCAATGTTTTTTTGGCAATTACAACAATATTCAAGAACGCAAAAGGGGTATTATTGCTTCTGGACACACTCACAGCAGGTTTGGTTTGTAAGGAAGTTTAGCATGCTGCTCTATCCTCCACATTAGCAAGCACTGGCTTCTCCCTTTTTCTGTTAGGATAGATGCAAAGGTCAAGCAGCGACTCTCTGCCTGTCTTGAGATCTATCCATATCAATTGATTCACTTCATTAGCCACCTCAGCAAAAATCAATGAAAATGTTTAGAACAAGTTTGACAAATAAACACCAGAAATGTTCTTAACTTCATTTATTAATATTGTATTATAACCCTCATACGGAGACAAATTTTTGAATTTTCGCAGATATTTGTGTTGTTGACACAGATTAATGCATGATGAAGAGCATAGGCATTTCTTATTTTATATTTTTTTTTCTTTTTCTTCTTTCTGTTCTCTGCATTTTGCTATGTCCTGATACAGTGAATGACCACTTAATATATGTTCAGAATACAATTTCTCATTAGAACCAGTTGAAAAAAAGTTTATGCCATAGCTTTTGAATAGAGTACTTCGTGAAAGTTCTCAGGGATACAGTCATCTACACCAGCAAAGTTTCAGGGTCAGAATTGGCAGTATTTTCCTTCTTTCATTTCCCTTTGGAAAAACATTTTAAATAAAATTCAGCACCCTATTCTCAATCCTGTAGCAAACACAAGTGAAATATTTCTTCCAATTCTTATATTTGATACGCCATTTTTCTAAAATAAATATAAAATATTTTGTATTGCATTTATGAGAATCTTGTTAATTTTGTAATCTGGTAAGACTTTATAAAATTTGTTGAAAGAAAATTCTATTGTATATTCTCACCATTTTTCCGAAAACAAAACGAATTTCTTGTCCCAAAGATTACTTTTACTTTCTGACATACCATTCTGAATCAAAAGTATCCCTCTCCTGGACATAACCCCCATTTTTCTACTACTGTTATTGTTACTTATAAATTATTACTACTACAAATTATTTGTTTTGCACTCTACTATCCCCTTAACTTCCCTATAATAAAACAAAATTCGATCTAAAAATTTCCAATTTTTTATTTATTGATATTAAAATTACAAATATACTCAGGCTTTTAAGATTTTTGAAATAATTAAAACCCTGAGTATACTTGGGCTTTTATGTTAAGTGGTTAATAGTAACATCACATAATGGCAATAATATTAAACTCACTGAATGCTTGCGCCATGTCTCCTTGATCGCTGGCCTGATCTTCTTCTGTACCACACACTCTTGCATATCCTCAAGTGTAGGGTGCTGACCTACTTCTTCTTCAAAGGGAAGCAGGTACTCAGGGATGGGGCCCTGCAGGAATAATTCACACTTATCCTCACCAGAAAGAGAGACAATATAATTCTTTAAGATTCTACATTTAAAATTCTAATTAAGGAAAGGTTCAGGCACTGAATTTCTTCACTCTACTATTATCATAAAATAAAAATGTATTACTTAAATGTGAATCAAAAGCTTACCTCTTGCGCTGTACAACGCGAAGCCAATTCCCAAAGGACAAGGCCGCACGCATACATATCAATGCGCAAAAAAGAGTCTCTAGAGAAATTAATGGCTCCTTCCAAGACTTCAGGGGCCATGTAGCGCCGAGTTCCTACCTAAAGTACACAGAAAGGTGAATGAATTTAGAGAGTTTTTAAAAATAATAGTTAAAAACCTTTTAGGTTTTCTTTTCCATTTTAGTTTCTCGATTCAGAGTATTTAGAATTTCAGTGCAATAATTATTGTAAGCCTATCACTGTAACATTAGAAAAAAACAAGTCATGGAAGCTGACATTTTCCAGTAGAGTTAGATTTCACAAACAAAAACATTACTATACCTGGCCATGTGTATCCCCACATGGTTTTCCAGGTAGAAACAGTAATGCCAGGCCGAAGTCAGCTATACAGGCTGTCAAATCATGCTTCAGAAGAACATTCTTGCTCTTGAAGTCTCTGTGTGCAATAGCTGGTTTAAATCCTTCAGCCTTAGAAGCAGGTATTTCTCCATGAAGATGCATTAGGCCCCTACAAAAATAACTTTTATTTTTAATCATGGACTATTATGATTTAACTTAAATATATTTTTCTTAAGTGCCACTTTAATATACAAATGCATTCCTTGAAAAAATCCTTAATTTGTAAATACTTTTATTCTACAGGAAATAAAAATAAATAACCACTTTCAGCTGTTACAAGCACTGAGCAAATGTTACATTGGCAAATTCTGATACTGTCTCACCTTGCCATTGATTCAGCAATCCGGCACATCTCAGCCCATGTCACAACATTGGCTTTGAGAAAATCACATAGGGAACCTTTCTCATGGTAGGCAGTAATGAGCCAAAATTCTGCTTGCAAGTTCTCACCTCTCTTCTCCACCCCAATGTAACGTAAAATGTTCTCGTGATCCATATGTGGCAGACTGAAGATCTCATATTCTGATACCCATGATTGTTTATCCTACGCAAACAGAAGATACAATTTCTCTCTTGAACTCCTCTTAATAAACACATGTTTGAAACCATCTAGCTCTAATTGTCAATAAATTTTAAAAAAACTTCTACTACCCTTTTTATTTCAACAACTATTTTGACATTTTCTCAGCTATATACGCTTACAACATAGAAACAAAATTAAGAAAATTACTTTTACAGATTTGATATTCAAAATAATTTTCTGTAATCACCTGAATTGGGAAGATCTTGACAGCCACAGTTTCCGTCTTGTACTGAGCTTTATAAACAGCCCCAAATCGCCCACGAGCCTTCATCTCTAACAGCTGTATGGGACGGAGCCCCAGTACAGGAGAGCGCTGTGGCAATGGGTGTGGCTCAACTGTTGGAACCTGCCAAACCAAACATTTTTTCCATTTTAACAATAACATTTTAATGACCATAAACTGAGAAATGACTTACAAATTTACGTCATCTACACAAAAATTTACAAATAAAATTAGCACCTGTTAACTGCACATTTGCTTTGTGTCATTACTCAACAAGTAGTAAGTACCTCCAAAAATATTCACAAACATAAAAAACAATTTCGTTAAAAAAAAGAAATACTAATACAGCAGTGTTAATAATTTGAATAAAGAGTAATCCATATCCAATTCTGACAACAAAATAACGAAAAAGCGCATATACTTACACTACAGCACTTTTTCTGTAATTAAAAACTAAAATTTTACTACATTACGAGTTATTTATCTACACCACTTCTGTAGAAATCGGAGTGAATTATTAATAATTTTGGCAATTTGTTGTTTGTTAATGTTCAAGACTGGCTCTTTTATTAGTGCATTACAAATAAACAATTCAATAACCCAATTAATTCAGATTATTAACATTCTATCATATACCATTTAACACACAAGAATAAGAAACTTACCCACTGTGAGTTCAAAACATCAGAAAGCATGTGAGAGCAGCAAAGGTCAGTGGTTAGAAGCAAAGCAAAGCAGTGTAAATAAATGAATAGAGATAATTCAAAACAAATACCTCTTACATTAAAATTCATTGTGAAAAAAACAAAAACAACAAACAACAACTACAAAACAAACTTTGCAAATGTGTATAGCTACACCTGAAATTGTGCAGTTTCATTGTAAGAAGTTCACATCCAAGTAAGAAGCAATTAAAAAATCCAGCACCAATTATACGAAGTCACTTATAGCGCCTTCAATTAAAAGAAAGCCCCTAAAAAGAGGGATAATGTCAATCAAATACTCATATTCAATTTTGGCTTTCAATATGCTCTTTTAGACTGAAATACAGACAAAATGCTGTTTTAATTTCAACAAGAACTTGGATGAACTCTTTCTATTCATTTACTTCACATCACTGTGGGAGAGTATCGCATGCCTGTCCTTTTCTTCTGGATGGGGCATCGGCAATCTCCTATTTCTCTTGGGACACTGCACAACTCGAACATATGTTTTTATGTCAGAGTATTCCCAGCTTCCCAAAACCCTTTGAAATCCAATTATGAAGATTAACTACCCCCTGAGAACTCTATCCTTGAGTTTAATGTCTCATTAATACTGGAATTTGAATGTTGATTTTAAGGGTTGATTCATGTTACAAAATTAACATAAAATACACCTATTATACTCTCATGTAATTAGAATTCCTTTCTGAATGGGGACCAGGCTTACGACAGGCTATCACAATACTGCATTATTAATAACATGGCGTTGACAGTGGAAGTGGTAAAAAAAAATGTGTGGCAGGCTACTGCAAATGTGAGTCACAAACATTATACGCATTCAACGTACAAATATGGTAAGGTGTCTATAATAATGTAAAATACTGTTTTAATTCATTATATGATTATAAAATATTATTTTGCAGAATATGATTACAATCTGTCTTATTAGTAATTGTTCGTTAATGTGTTCCTTATTATGAGTCATTTAATTTGCCTCTTATTAATGAGGATGGTAATACATATGAGGGAATAATGCACCATATTACCTAAATAGTATAAGATGTTTCTAAAACAGGAAATTAGTTCCCAACAATTTAAATGAAAAGAAAAAAATCACATCCATATTATTTATAAATTATGTACAAATAGTCTTCTGCAGCTGGAGTCAATTATCTACATTCTAGATATTCAAACTTTTCAATTTTTTTAATATGAATTGTTGCAAATCTATTTCATCAGACTATACAGTAGCAGGAAAAGAAATCTTCTATAAACAAATGAAGAGCACCGGAATATTCTTGAAAATTTTATTACCAAAATGGTTCCTGGGTCAGGACCGAACACAATGAAGTTTTAAGATTGCCATTCTATATCACAAAACGTGTAAATGTTGACATTTCAATAATCTGTGAAGACATTAAAAATATAACATGAACAGCATTGCATAAAATGAAACATAATGTAAAAATGAATGCAGAGTTTTTGTTACATGATACGGATCTGATGAGGATGTGCGAAATCTCTGTTCGATGCCCAGCGAATATGATTCTGCATTTTGAACACAGAGAAACAGAGGACATCAACAAGTGCACGACAGATAGAAACAAATATTCTTAGGTGGTGTCTGATAAAGACTATGAACACCACCAAATTAGTCTGCAAAACTTTCAGAGGGACCTAAAAAGTCAGATGTTGCAGCATGGAAGGAGGACCAAAAAGAAAGAAACATTGATACATGTGAAGATGATGAGGGTAGTGACAAAAACCATGATTATAATTTTAAAGAACAAGAAAATGATAGTTCAGCAATAAGCCTTAATATTCTCATCAAGAAAGCAATTTTCTGGTCAATTAGACAATATAATTTTGACTAAATAGTAAGAATTAGTTAAAAATTTAAAAAATTCTCAGGAGCCCTTTTCACAATTAGGGGGTTGTCTTATATTCAGAGTCTACTTATATTAGGGTAAATACGGTACATACATTTTTACCCTATTTTGAAGGAAGACACTTATTTAATTCAAGAAATAAGGGCTAGGGAAAAAAAAGGATGAAAGTATTTTTTGAATCAGGTGTAAATACAATTTGCAACACGTGACCCACTTAACAGTCGGCTTTCAGTGATTGCTAAAATTTACAAATTGAGACATTTGGAACCTTCAATTTTGTATTTGGAGGGTTGCTCTCTTCAGCCACGCAGTAAGTAAAATTGTGCCAAACATTTTTCTTGAAGCACAAAAATAAAACAACCATCGATTGATATAGGATAAAAACTGGAAATAATATTTGTCTTGCATTGGGGGTAAATACGGAACATTTTCCGAAACAGATGCTAACTAAAATCACACGTTCTTTTAAACCATCACCGTTACACCTGCTTAACACAGCAATAATGTTCAATAATTTGCTTTCAATCAATTGCATTGACATAATTTGGAAATACATCAGAAAATCAAACTTGAACTCGGATTTTCCTCAACTTAAAAAAAAAAGAAAGGAAGTATGCACTTAAAATAGACAACTTTTTCTAGTTTATGCATATCATACTAAGAAAGAAACAACAATTGTAAAATTAATGTGGGATAATATTTGTAAAATTATTCGCAAGAGAACCAAATCTAACCCTGACATAAGTTGTGCATCAAGTATTACAAATCAGAGCACAATAAGACACATTGCCATTTGGTTCTATATTTGAAATATTTTTCAAATGTTGCATCACACACTTCCGCTTGTCAATTATGCATTAGACCCTGCATGAAGGAAAATGATTGTTACCAATTTAAAGGGTGTAGTATAGGACAGAGGTATCCTCAGGATACTTAAAAACAACTAAAACACTCATTCATTTTAAAATAGAAATATTTTATTAAAATTGTATTTGATCATAATAAAATATTTGTTTCAAAATTAATTGCCTTTAAATATCATGAGGATACCGCTGTCCTACAACATACCAAGTAGACAATCATTACTTGGTTTCATAAACGATATGACATTTAGTCCATTACTGAAAACACTAACATATTTATTTTCTAGAAAATTTTATACAACTGAAGGAAGACAATTTTATTATGAACATAACTGGGGCAGGAATGTTAGAAACTAATAATTTTTCCTTTACAATTCATAACAAATGTTTAATACGCATTAACGTTACTGTAATATAAAATAATATAAGGACTAGTAATCAATTCAACATGCTGTTCTTACCTCATTGAAGTAGGCATGTTTGCGTTGACGATATATGAAATATATAATGCTAACTGCAACCACCACTACCAGCATCGGCAGCACTATATAGAACACCACATTAGGTCCAGAACGTGGCTCGGCAGGAACACCTAAGTAATAATCATTTCCTTAATTTTCAATTTTGTAGCCATGTAAAAGATCTTTGAGATGAGCAAGTTACATTGAAAACATATATAAGCATTTCACCTGCAATTTTGAAATATTTAATATTTTTAATTCAGGTTTTCCCCATTAACTTCAGACTATTTGATTACTTTTAGCAATTCTTATTTTCTATTATATTAAATTTTGAAGGAGAGAAAACAAAGTTTTACAGCAAACATAGGTACAAGAACAGTTATTTAGTGCCTTTTGTCCAATCTTCATACAATGTGAAGACAAGCTGCTACAAGCGGTATCTGATTGAACTAAACCAAAAAACTACCTCTTCACAAATGTGCTCTAGGTCTCTAACATTCTTAAACACTATTTTATTCACTTTAAACAGTATTTCATTCAGAGCAAATCATTCCAATTTTAAGGCTTCTTAAGTGAGCAAAAATGCTCACAATTCTGTCACCATTACATGATTTTAAGCACTTTCCCTACCATTCAATGGCGCTCAAGAAAATTAACATTTAATGCAACGAGAATATGTGAATCTATCCCTATCTTTCATTAAATCTTTAGAACCACAGTGTAAACTAAGGTTTTTCGTAATGTCAGAACTTAGGAATATTAACCGCTTGGCCAATTTCATTTCTTCCCCTACACGAAGTCTGCCAAAAAGAAGAAGTACATGAGAAAGATCAATACTAAGAAAAGGAAATGAAAACAAGGTTGAAAAGGAGAAGAAAGAGTGAAGGTCATAAGGATGAAATATTGAGAGGAAAACAAGGGAAAAATGAAAAATAATAGAACAGGACAAAGAGGAGGTCAACGGGAAGAAGAGAAAGAAGGGCCAAAGAGCTGGAGAATAATGGAAGGAATAAGGAGAGGTACAAAGAAAGAAGGGAAGAGAAAAGTAGATATGAGATTGAGGGAGATAAAAAGATGGCAATGTGATAGAGAGGAGATAGGTAAGTAAAGAATAAAAGAAGAAAGATAACAAAAAGTCCAAGAGGAGAAATTAGGGTGGGAAAGGAAAAAGGTAAATCTGAAAAAGCAAATAAGTTGATGCAGAAAAATAGTTGAGGAATAAAACAAAGATGTAAAACCTCTCTATCTTTCCTCTCTCCCTATTTCCCTTCTTCTACTTGTCTTCCTTAAAGAGAAAAGACAGTAAACATGTGTTTTTTTTTTAATTTTTTTTTTAACTTTAATGAATTAGTGGAAACTTCAAGCACAGTGCACCATTACCCCCCAAAATAAATTGTTTTCAGTAGAAACATCCCTGCGTAGCTATGGTTGAAGTCTTGCATATAATAAGTCGTGTTTATTTTCCACTTGTGAAAATGTATGTGTACTTTGTCATAATTGAGAGTAATGAAATGAGAAGAAAAATTACACTCTTTGGAATCTCTATATAAGCTATGGTTGTACAGCATACTCACAATAAATTTTATTAAAAAGTGATCCCGACATGCCCTAAAAATTTGTTAGTCAAGCTGTGAGTTAAGAGGGGAAATACATCGACACGTATCTGCTGCAAATGAATCTTCTTAGTTGTTTCAACTCTGATCTCTTAGCTAACACTGTGTTCAATCTAACTGTGGCTACTAATTACAATTATTTTAAATCTTTACTCAATTTTAATCAACATAATACAAAACTAAAATCCTGAAAATGATACGTATCTAAAAATTGTGAAAAACAAACTTGTAATACTGATATATGCCTCATACCTAATAAATATGTTGGTAGTATTAACTGACTTTTCTTTCAGTGTAAGCAAATATTCATACACTTGTTTATAACATATTGCAGAATTATGCCATTTTCACACTATCCTTGACTATTGATGTTCACTGAAATGAACTGAAAACAGATGTCAAGAATGCAGAATTTTTGTTTTCTTCAAAGGTATAAAAATTCATCATAGTTAAATCTCCAAATTAAAACACAGACATTATAATAACCCATAAAGCAATAAAAATCGTCACAAACAGTTATGATTTTCATCTGGGTTTATTTAAGAGAAATACGCACTCTTGAACTTTCATTGTTCCCCTAAGAGTTAATGTTAGAACACCCTACAAAGAATAAATTAAAATTTGTTTCAAACACTAATTAAGTAATTAATTCAGACAAACTTTACAATTGTCATTTTAAAACAATTTCATATTTTCCTTCAAATTATAAAATGAATTCTGCTTCTTTCCTCAGAATCCATCAAGCAAGAATCCTGTTCATTTGTGGAACAAAGTTCCTCAGCACACTGACCCTGTCTTCTTCAATACCTACTATGAATCACAAAATGAACATTCTGCAACTAACCTGTAGGTACAGGAGGTAGCAGACGAGGCTTCCAGGTGAAGTTGCTATTGCACATGTTCCCTTCGCAGCAGCAGAATAGAAGTTCTTTTTTAGGCTCTCGGCTCTCTACACATTCCCGTTTGTTGTAACAATCAATATTGTCCAGAAAGCACCCCTGTAGAAAGAGACATTCCAATTATTTTTAATCATGCATTAAAACTTGAAAACATGCTGAGAATTTTCTGAATTGATGATCAAAATTTTTCTAGGATAATACACAGAAAAAGAGTATTAAAAGGATAGAGGCAGAGTAAAGTAATACAATTTGTAATACTGTACCATTTAATTAATAAAATTAATTTTCTTTTTATCAGAGAGTTGGGGCCCTACTTATTTTTATATATTACAACACTGTGGTAGAGGTGAAGATGGTGTATGTACTTAAGAAAAAACAAAAAACAATTGTACAAAAGTGAATATTGGCAATAGCACAATTGGATCAATTAAAAATCAAGAGAGAACCACAACCATAGATATTTGGTACAATTTCATTTATGATAACTACAAATCACACAATTCAATAAGTAACAATAGAAAACAAGTTAACATGTATATTTACAAAACTTAAACTAAAAATGTGTTTGTAAAGTTAAAAACTATTTAATACTTAAGGAATTATTAAAATGCAATAAAATATTCAAGTAGGGAAATATATGCATCTTGGGTGTAATGGATTTCATTATACTATTAGAGAATATTATTCTAATGCAATACAATGACAGATAATTAACATGATCATATTACTTTCAAAGCTCTTTTACTATCTGATTTCCTTTTCTTCATAATTCTAATATCACTATCAAATTTATCATGAATTTATTCTAAGCTAATTTCAATTAAATTTTTAATATTAAAAATGTACAACTTTTAAAACTTACCTTCAGCTTGATGTATGGTTTGCCAGTGCTGTTGTTCTGCCAGAGCACATAACAATGATTCCGTTTTTCAGGTTCAGGTCGATCACATATCTGTACCGAAAAGCAACTTTCCTTGTTTGCACTTGTACAGGCAGTATGGTTGTAGAATTCACATTGTGTAGTGCTCGGGACACTTGCCCCCACACCTAGGACAATTATAAACAAAAAATATATATACACCCTATTTTTACATTCATATATGTTCGTTTTCATTTTTAATTAAGAGGGCAAAAATTAAGTTTTCAAAAAGGAGAAATTAATAAAAATAACTTTTCTGAAAATATAAATTAAAAGGGTTGCCCTACAGAGGGCTTGATTTCTGGTGGAATGTGTTCTGGTACCATTAGTTAACTGTTAAAATTATACCATAAATATATAACTATTACTATTAAAGTAATAAGTAGTTTAAGGTGCGTTCTGAGACATAAAATTTTATAAATCAAGCTCTGCTCCTAAGAATATACGAGAATTAACTATTATATCCACTCTATCTATTGGCGTATAAGGGATATTTATAGGATTTTTGTACAGAAAATACATTGTAAATACATTTCATAAACAGAAGTTAATGGTTTAATACCATACACCAAAAGTCAAGGTTTTAATACAAGAACTTGACAGAATGAAAATGAAACCACAGTGAATCTACATTCTGCTCTACTTTTTAAATAAATTTATTACACAAAACTAAATCCTATGCCTACTGTAATATCCAACACATCCAAACACTAAGTTTAACGTAACATTATTGTTATTATATTTTGAGTACCACTCCAGAGTCTGGAGAAAAAGTGGCACTTCGAGATCTAACCAGAAAGTGGAAATATGACCAGCATTTTGTTCTGTCCCTCTTTAACCCTCAGATAATATTTGCACCATCTAATACCAGGATAAGTTATTTTTCACTTTTATTAGGAAATATCCTCTACTTTGTTTAAGGGATATAAACTGGAGGTTGCATTCAGATTTTGTTATGTATTTTTGTAGCTTACAGTCATTTAAGTAACCAAATAAAATATTTTAATTGTCAAAAATCTTCACAATTTTGTGAAAACAGGAACAATCACATAAATCAGGCAAAAAATTCAAAAGATTGATTTTTTATTAAAACCAAGTAGTAAAAAATATCATCTTACTATTTAATTGAATTTAACCGTTATATTGATTAGCTTAGCAACTTTACAATTTTGCAAGGTAGAAAATTGATGAACAAAGTGAATGTTACAATTATTACATTGATTTGATATGTTCAATCCAACTTTTACAACAATTCTAAATTTGAAAATGAACAGAGTAACAAAATAAATATATTTTATACAGTTCACTTTTATTCACTTTCTAAGAAATGTAGCCCTCAAAGGAAAGGAGTTTGACATCTATCTTACTGTTTAATGCATTCCTGACACTGACAACTTCTAACCAGTGAAAATCTTCAGATTTGAATAAAATAAAAACATCTGACATTCTTTTAAATAAAACTTTATATTCCAAACCCATTAAAAAATAAATAGATATTACAACACAAAAACAATATAGCTGTAGGAATACTAAAATTATTCTTTTAACACATAAACAGGGTTAAATCTGATTCTTTGAGAACAATACTGGTCACAAATATAAATATATTTCATTACAGGAATAAGAGATAAAGAATCAATATTAATGAAGGTTTAAACAAATTCTACACAAACTAATCTAAAATAAAAGTTCTTTGATAACAGTACATACAAATTCTTGGCTAAATTACAAAATTTGAGAACTTTTATTGAATTTTTAAGCTATATTCCAAATGTATGAAGATTACCGTGCATATAATTATTATTTTTGGCCTACACAACATACATGTAGTTTTATTTTAGAGACATGCTCCGTATGTCATAGCTGGAATGTCAACAATCTGTCATCTGATTATAAATACGAGAATATGAATGAAAAGTTTGTATTAGGCAGATAACATAAAAGAAAATATGCACAAATGTGTGTATTGTAGTTTGAAAATAACTCATATTTCCAAATTGTACAGGTGTTTTCATCACAGGTTATGAGAATAATATGAAGCTTTTCATGCAGTTTTAGTAAGTTTTCAATTTCTATACTCACCATAACAGAGATTGAGAAGAAATGGCAGCAATATCAACTGGGTCCAGGGAAACATTGGAACGGTATTGAAACAGTAACCTTTCAAAAGTGAGTCATGACCATTTTAGGAAAAATCTGTATACGCTAATGAAAGTGAATTATTCCTCTAAACAAAACACGTTTTTTAGAAGCCCGATAAATATTAGGCTTTGGCACAAGTTATCCTGAATTATAAGAGGCAATAAGATTTGTACTCAAACTAGGCCTAGTACCGACCAAAACAACATCCTTAGGCCCCATACATATAAATCCAATCTAAAAAATCTGCGGAACCGTGTGGTTTAGATTTTTGCATGAGGTTCGGTGAAGACGGTATTTGAAGTTTGTACTAATACTGTTCGCTCCAACATGCCCTACTCCCGAATCACATCTGCAAAACACGTTGTCATACGAAGAGGCGTGCATGTCCTTCAGACATACGAACTTCGATGCTTCTCCTCCTTCCCCTTCACCGTCTTTTATGACTACTAAACCTTAAACATGCTTTCACAACAACCGCTCACTTCTTGCACACGACAAATTTGTATGAAAATGTGTTTTGATTAACGAAGTTCGATTCCACCTTTCGTAACAAAGCAATCACTGTAACATTTTCATTGCATAGAACTCCACGTATCCTTGATAACAGGAACAAAATTGAGCTGCATGAAGGTAGATCTTTGCGATAAGCCCTGAGAATCGGTTAACTAGGCTCCAATAGAGCACGTTCACACCACATTCCAAAAAACATCTGATATAAACACTGCTATTCCGTCAGGCAATATGGCGTACTTTTTTTTGTAGAAAAACCAGACCTGCGCGATAACACTACGTTATTCGTGAGTGAAATTTTCAATATAATTATAATGATGCACCATCTACACAAAATTCATTATTATTCCCTTAAATATTTTCAGATCGATACAATTATTGTTGGTAAACAGTCATAAAACTAGTCCAAGTTCTGAAGTTTCCCTCGACTAGCTTTAGCATCATAGCGGGGACAAAAGAGGGTGCTTATATGCGCAGTATCCACCTGCGTAGTTTCTTTATCGGATCTACCGATTTTCCCCATGGCCCTCTTCCAAATATTTTAGCGCCGTAACGAAATTAACCATTGTGACAAAAATTACGCATTCGGGATTTTGTGGGCGGGAGAGGGGGGTATAATCGTGATTTTTATAAACACAGTTAAACATACTCTTCTCCATTCATATTTATTTACACTTCATTCAAACATGACCTTGCACAACCATTACACTCAATTTACATAACTTTCACACAATTTCACACTTAGTATTTACTTTATGAAATGTACAATGCTCTTTCAAAAAAGCAAAACTAGGCAGGAATATTTTAACATAAAAACAATATTACAAGAATAAGAAAAGTGGTTTGTGACACACAAAAACACCTTTAAATATAAACATTTGACAAGAACTCAAAGTCTCTTTATCACATTGTTAAACCAGAACGGAATAGAAGTAGTTTTGCAACACCATTTTTTAATAGCTCAAAAGTGATACAATGCTAGCATAAGTTAAAAAAATAAATAGTGTTACTGAATGTTCTTAAAGAAGTGAAACGGTATGCTTTCTTTCAATGATTTTGGCCGTGAAAAATTTACTATTGTTAAAGTACATTTTCAACACAATATTACAATTAACGTTGTGTATGAGGGAAATGAAAATAACTACATAAATCCATAGTACCAAGGATATAATTTAAATTAAATCTTACTTTTTTTTGGAACTCTTTTTCATGTCTGACATGTAAATTGAAACATATAGGTAAAATGAATACTTAAGTCAGAATAACAAATTGGAAGAAAAACTAATGTATGGCACATGGAAATCTAAGACTTATTGAACCAAATCTTCAAAACACTAAGACTTATTGAACCAAATCTTCATAGACATAAAAGCTGTAATAAATGAAGGGCTGTAACACATTCCTAATTCTTACTTTAAGATAGAAGGCAATGTACCACTTCCAAATAAATTAAAAATTTTGGCGATTCAAAACTACACTTTCACCCATATAATTATGGCAAATCAGCCAGGCCATAGGCTGTGGGCAGTGGACATCATTTGCGTTGTGTTATTGACTGCAATTGTAATCGATATTGTTCTGCTTCACGTTCTTTCCGACTTAAAAGTTCCTTGTATGTTTGTACTTCACGCCGAGCAGCTTCTAGTTGTTGAGCTAATTCACTGGCGGAAGGTTCAGTTGTTGCAATTGGAACAGCTGTAGGAGGACTCTGTAACAAAAACAACGTTATCAATGATAAGTACAGAACTAAAACACACAAATCATGTTATTGAAAACTATTTAAAAATGAACAAAATAAACTTTAAAAATGAACCTCATGAAACTTTTGAGATTAGAGACCAAGATCAGGCCACTGAACAATTATTTTGATGAGTTGTAAAACAGCAGAGCATTGACCAAAGACAGTGGCGCAGTTGAGATTGGTGTGCCACCTGGAGCAAAACTAATGGCATCACCCCCCACCAAAAATTAAATATAAAATGTCTATTACTGAATAGTTTATACATTATTTAATAAAATACAAGTATATTTGCACATGATATTTATTTATAATATATTAAAAAACTGTATGTAATTCAGATTAATTGAAATAAATTTTTAAATAAATAATAATATAACTCCAAGTATAAAATTTTCTAATTGGTGTCACCCCTAACATGGTTTCATCTAGGCCCCCACCTCCAACTACGCCTCTGACCGAAGACAAATTTCATGAAATGTATTGTATTGCCAGTCAGCTGACCTGGAGCACCAGGTAATACCACGGAAGTGTCAATTCAGTGAGTGCAGTTGGAGATTAGGAATAGTTTTCACAAGTAATTTAGTTGGTACCAATATTGTCACTCAAAAGAATATTTTATGATTTGATTCAAATTATGCCAGAAAGCTTATGAAAATATTAAAATAAATTCCATGATAAACTCAAAGTGATGCAGTGCACCTTGAAGAGGTCAGACAGTCCTCAATGGCCAAGATTAAAGATCTGCTCTGTTCAATTTCATCACACTTTCAGTAGTACGATGCATCAATTTTTAATCAAAGAATAATCCAAGAAACTAATATTTAAATTCTGATGTGCACTCTTCTTGAATTCTAGCAAAATAAGAAATTTGCTTTCAGAGAAACATTTCCCATGTGGCAAAATGACAAAAATAATAGGGAGCATCACAATCCCCCCACGTTGGCCAAAATTTGTGAAATTATTGCGAATCTTCTTTTCATCTTACTTACCAACCTAACTTACTATCGAACAAACTATAAGGGGAAACTTTTCATATACTATTCCAGAGGAAAGCAAACAAGCACCTCAGCATTAAGTAATTCAAAGCAGTTTGTCATACGAATGTGAAATGAAAGAAACCAATGGAAATTACAATTAGAAGTCATAG
Source organism: Gryllus bimaculatus (assembly GCA_017312745.1). Lineage (NCBI taxonomy): Eukaryota > Metazoa > Arthropoda > Insecta > Orthoptera > Gryllidae > Gryllus > Gryllus bimaculatus. The sequence goes on from BOPP01000108.1 coordinate 538,902, forward strand.
AAATGCCCAGAAATATGATGAAGTTTTGCTCTTGGTGAATGCTTTTCTCTTAAGAACACTAGTCACATTATTCTTTACAGCATTTACTGAAACAGTACCTGCTTCTTAACTGGAGAGGTCACTGTGAATGTACGTGGTGCTGCCTTGACCACCACTTTTGAGGGAGCAGAAATGATTCTATCACTTGACGAGAGGGGTCGCTTGAGAATGTTGGCAGTCTTATTTCCAGGCATGAACAGAGGTCCAGCACGTATAGTAATCACTTTCTTCTTAGGAGATGGTGCCAGAGGACGTGGGCTTATACTCGTTGTAGGAGTTGATTTAGGACCTGGACTTTTCTCTGCCTGAGTTAATCCTAATGCTAACCGTCCAGCTTCTGAAAATGAAACAAAACAGCAATTTACTAGACTGATACAACATTTGAGCACTTATCTCTACTTTGAAAGGCAATGTGTGCCTAATTCCACAAAGAAACGTTATTTCTCTTCTTGAGGTCACAATAGTTACAATTAAGAGGTTGGCTGAAAGAAGGGCAACATTCAAATTATGGCATTTAGACGTAAAATATTTCAAAACATTCTTTAGGTAACTTTCTACCATCCCTCCAGATTGTACTGCACTAACTCCAATAGATGGCATATGAGAGGTGTTCGAAATACAGAATTCGCCCTTTTTCTTTTGGTAACATTCTTACCTCAACGATCTTGCATAATTTAGTTTCACAGTGTTTAGAACATTGCCAGGATGGCTGTGAATACAGAAGATGTAAATTTGTCCTGCATACCTGATTTTTCAATAGATGAGCGAGTTTAAGTCTCCAGATAATAGTGATACATCTCAACATGCTTATTTATGTAGCGTTAAAAATAAACATTAAGGACCAGAAAGGAAAACGTTTCTGAAAATCATAATTACAGAATCTTAATTAAAATGCAAATGCTGGATGAAAATGCAAAATATTCTGTATTTCTGAAATTAATACATGCAGACTTATCGAAGAAAGCACTTATGATTAGTCCTTAAAGCCACAACCACACAGAGCATTTTGTGATATGCACTAATCTTTTATCATATTTTCTTCAATAACATTTTTTTTGAGACAAAAATTAAATTCAATAATATTGGTAGTCTTCAGAAGGGTCACAACAGTTGTGAAACCACGCTATTCGGCGGGAGGAGCGTAAGTGAGAAGCAATGATTGACGGGCCCAGTGGTAAAGGCACTCGACAGATTTCTGGCATTGCAGAGAATATTGACCCAAGGACAACATTGGAGAAAAAAGGGGAAATTTACACCCATCAAAACTACTAAGTCCATTATGCTTCAGAATTTAATACAAGTAGCATAACAATTCATATTATTTGTGTAGCAGAACTCAACACTATAAACAAAATTTAAGTTTAACATTTCTATTACTATTACTATGAGGGTAGTGCAATTTGGAAGAAAGAATAACCCTCATTCAGTACAATTGATGATGAACATGTGGCAATACTGCATTCTCTTACTCCCAGGTGTCAAGTAGCTAGAAATTTTTATCAGAACATATGTTTGTAGGTTTCTCCCTGACAGTCATTTGATTGATTACACTGGCCTGCCAACTTCAAGGTCATAAAAGCTTTGTTTTATTTAAATTTATACAAAAGATATAGTTTTTTGAGGTGCTGATTTCATATCTGAGCTCAGTTTTATACAGTCAAACACCATTTTTTCACAACATACTATGAAGTTTTTTAGCTAACCAACATTACATTATCATTTTTATTAAGGGTATATGAACAATAAAACACTTTTTCTAGCAAATAATACACATAATATTTATTATACAAACTATTTAATAGATTTTTATTTCTAAAAACATTATTTAAGTCTTGTAATATCTTTTCCTTTTCTGTGTGAAGCTCTGAATTACTCTTCCTCATATTTTTGCTCCGTGACCTAATAGAGCATCCAGGAATAATTGCCTGTCATATTCACATTCTATTGACCCTGATATCCTTTTTCCATCATGTTAATACCTTTGTGGAAATGCTATCCTTGCTCCTCGCTCATTGCACCATGATTTTTAGGAAAGAAATCCAAAGCATGCAGGAAGTGAATCTTGAAGCACATCCAACATTCCAAATCCTTAAAATTCTGCAACATATTTTTAACATTGATTGCGTAACCTGGGCCTTTCTTGTTTCCTAAGAAGTTCTTAACCACTCTTTAAAAAGAATTCTAGGCTCTTTTAATGAGACCTTTCTTTAAAATATTCTTATTTCGTGGTTCTGTAGTAGTACATGTGAGCCATTCCAATTGGTTCCAGGGGTTCATACTTGCACGGTTGTCCCGTTCACATAGGAAACAAGGAAACTTTATATTCCCGGACTGTTCAAGGAGCATGCACAAAATCTTCAGGTCTCTACATATCACCTAGTTGTGATTGTCGTACTGTATTTTATAGTAAGGATCAGTGCAAGATTTTTGTAAGTTTCTTTCAGGTGAATTGAATTCCCCCGTAGATATTGAATCATACTTGTTGCCTGTGTGTAATAGCACTGTTTTTAAACTTCTTTTTATGAATCCATGAAAAGTCTCCAGTCATTCATTTACAAACAGGTACATACTACCATGTGGAGGGAAAACTGCAGAAATTGTACCAGCAGTTTATAGACGGCATCAATGAAAAGGTATATATTGATGCCTTGAGGAAAACAGCAAATGCTATCACGAGTTCATAGATGGCATCACTAACCTGTATGCTAAATACAGAAAGCAGCCGTGACTTACTACACAATTGAGATCAATTTGTGAAAAAACTGTGGGTAATGGAGCATTTCTAGTAACATTTTCGATTTCAGCACACAAAAATACATAAGGAACAGTTAAAATGTTCAAAAACGTGTTTTCATCGCAGGCCTGTGTTCCCACGCAAATCAACTGCTATGGTAAGTAGTACTATAAATGTAGTGCAGTTGTAACTTGGCTATATCAATAAAGATATTGTTGTTGTTATTATTGTTATTATTATTATTATTATTATTATTAACAATACAGCCGAACCGGTGGCCGAGATTGCGGGTTCGAGCCCCACCTCGGGCATGGTTGTATTGTGTTCGTCCTTTCACCCCCTATCATCCATCATCCTCCATCTCTCATTATCACCTTTCTGAATAACATTCGGAATTGTAACTCGATTTATCCTCACCTCAAGGTGATACCTTCGACAGTCGAGCATGAACAGTAAAAAGTGAAGTGGAATGACTCAAGTGGTCCAATGTGGCCAATCAAGTTAATAATAATAAACAATACATTATTATTATTATTATTATTATTATTATTATTATTATTATTATTATTATTATTATTATTATTATTATTATTTCCATTTCTTGGGAAGAGACCATGTTTCTCTCCCTCTGGAATGTGACATTTGGTAACATCCAGTACCAACTGTCATGTCAGCTTGCACAGTTTCCCTTCTCCAGCAGGCCATTATCACAGCTGGAACAAGCTCTAAACTCTCAGACTGACATGTCTTGTTTGTGAGTACATATGTGTAAAGGGAAAGGAGGAGACAAGAATGAGTACAGAAACATTGTGCATTGCCTGTGGCCATTTGTAAAGGCACCACTTTGCCTCATTGATCAGAGCACCAAAGGAAAACTACCAAGCTCATACAAAGTACTCAGTACCAAGCTTATACAAATATTCGCCAGATAGCAGTTGAATTGACCTATCTCACTAGCATTGAAAATCCATCACCCTAGGGACCTTAAACCTCCCTATCAGAAACGTTGCAAAGGCAACAGCAGAACCATTTCAGATAGTCCTACTAGTTGCAGTTTCTGTTAGAAAGGAAATGCATACAAGCGTGAATGTGCCACGAGTCATGAAAGAGAAGGGATATAGTGTGTTAGAATGTAGAAGTATGTATACTTCTACATTCTATCACACTATATGTAAAACAATAATGCACATGACGATACCAATTAATTTTCTTTTGTTGCCTTCAGAACTGAAGCGCATAATTTTATTTTGACTACTATTTACTTCCTGTTTTTTGAATCCATAGAAATACTCTTAGTTTGGACATGGTGCAGAAAATCAAATTACCTGTTAACACTACAGTCTGACCACTCTCCACAGCTGAAGCAACAAGGGTTGATTCATCAGCAGGTAACATTGTGATACCATGTGCTTGTAACAACTGTAAAGTTTGTTGACCAGGTGAGATTTCTGGAAAAGAAAATGTGTATTTAAGTTATTTTATAATAAAAATGTACATGACAATTCAATTAATAGACTTCAATATACTATATATATCCTACAATTCATTATTATAAACATCAGTTCACAAAATAATGTTATAAAAAAATTTAAAATTAAAAACCATAAAAAATAGGTATGTTTACTTTCAGTAATAACAGATTTTTAAGACTGCATTTCTCACAAATTTGAAGTGCTCTGTTTTCATTTTACAAGACTAATGACAAAACTACAGCTTCATGCTTCTGCGAACACTTCAAATTTGTGATAAATGCAGAAGTGTGTCTGTGTGTGCTCTGCGTGCGTCTGTATCTCTGCGTGTGTTTTTACGACGGTAGATGGAAATCTTCATAAGAAAATGGGTAGCCCGTACTTCCCAGCATGTGAGATTTTTACTTACTAAAACCGAACCTCCTTTCTCCTCCATCCTCTCCGCGGAATCGCCTACAGGGATTACATCGCGGAGAATGGAATAGTGACCCAGAACATAAAGTTAGTCAAGTGAGGGAACAGAACTCTTTTCTTTCTCTATGCGACGCAATTTCAGCAACACGTCATATGCAAATTTACACACCGACCTCCAATTGCTTTCAGAATCATGCAACTGCGTTTTCTGGAGTCCTCTGTCCTACACCAAGAATATCAGCAGCGACTCGTCGTTGAAGTGCGAAACGTGGGCACTGAAAAAACACGTATTCAGCGTCCTCGACATCAGGTTCGCACACAGGAGTGTGCGAATGTGGAGAATCATCCAGCAATCTGTGCAGGTATGTTCTGAAGCAACCGTGCCCGTTAAAAGCTGCGTGAGGCAAAAATTTACCCCGCTGTGTCTGATGCACGATTCAACTGTAGGAATCAGTCGGTATGTCCATCTTCCCTTGGAGGACGTGTCGCATAGCTGTTGCCATTGCCAATTGTTCCGGGCCGTGCTGCATCCTGCCTCTTTTGTCATAACGCATCTGACGTTCACGGGCCATTATATCTATGGAGATCATCCCTGCGGAATCCAGCCAACGACTGATGACGGCAATGGCTTAATTGCAAATACACTCCATCTCCTATAAATTTTGCGGCGACGATGGCAATGTCTGCGAAGCCTATGATCTCGGAACCTTCTGCGAGTGAGTCTAAGAACCTCTTCATATTTAATATTCCACATCGAGGACCCAGTACCGAACCTTGTGGGACGCCGGCGGTGATTTGTACCTTCTGTCCGTCAGAAACGTGCACAAGAATTCGTCAATTCAGATATTCAGACACTAATTTTCTCAGGTACGTAGGGATATTGATTTGGGGTGTCTTACCTGATTTGATGGAATGTCACGCCATCTTGCCGAGATAAAAGCATTCTTAATGTCCAATGTAACGATTGCACAATACTTTTTAGGACGTCTCATCCACCTGCTCCTTCTAATAGCCTGATGGGCAGTGTCAATGACAAGCTTAACAACATCGATTATGGAACGAGCCTTGCGAAAACCGTACTGGATTCTACTGCATCTTCCAATGAAGCGCTAATGTTGTGCTCGAAAACCTTACCCGCGGTATCGAGCGTGCTCATCGGCCGATAAGTCGCCGGCTCTTTGGGAGGCTTTTTTCCCCTTCGGAAGACGTACTAGTTGCTTCTTCCATCTCTCAGACAGGTGTTGTAGAGGTATGCGAATTACTTCACCACGAGCGGATATCGCAGACTTCAGGGCGTTGGGGATACTATCCGGCCTTGGAACCGTTGTATTACCAATTCAGCTGATTACGTGCAAGAGTTCATCCGTAGTGACAGTTGGTGTCTTTTTCGTATAAAGTGGCATGGTGTTCGTCGGTTCGCCGGGGTGGTGTGGGAATAAAATTCTCCGAAGAATGTTTGGGCAGGTTGGAGACTGGGTATGTAACTTTATAAACTTACCCATACCCATGACCGTCTTGTATATTCTACCCCATACATCTTCATCAACTTCATCGCACATACCTTTAGAGCAAAGACTTTTACTTTCCCAGACTGCAGTCTTCGACTTGTTTCTGGCAAATTTATATTGTTTTTGAAATTGAACAAATGTGTCTTTGCCACGTGCTCGTTGGTTCAGCCACCACAACCGTAGGCGTTGATGTCTTCATTTCACTAGTAAACTGGTAAACATCGGTGGTTGGTTTCTCTTCTGGGCATAGATGCATCACAGCTCATAATTTGGATAACTCTGCCGTCCCCGATGGTAAAACATTCTCCAAAGGCGGAATACTTCGTCGAATGTTTTTTGGCTTTCCATCCCTTCACCTTATATCCCGGTCCAACGTAACCCTTTCTTTGATATTACTCGTATACAATAGCCTGATGGTCGTTGGGTGTGCAGTGTTCGTTGACTTTCCAGGATACTCCCATTCTCAAGAAGCTATCTGTCATAAACGTTATATCTGCCACTGATCCTACACCACACATATGCGGAAGCTGCGTGTATCTCTGGTGTTCACGAGCACTACGTACAAGACAGAGAATGACTCTCGCACAGCTCGACCTCTTTTCTTCGTTGCCGAGCAACCCCACTCCACAGCTCACGCGTTCAAGTCCCCAGGTATCACGAGGGTGCTGCGTTCTCTGGCATCACGAACTAGACGGCCAAGGAATTGCTCGAAATCATCAGAAGTAGCGTTATAGTGACGCGTATTAGCAATAAATATAGATTCCATTTATTTTGACCTAGACGATGCCAAATTCATCTCGTGTCATTACTTGTTGAAAAGGACATTTTCCACATGCCATTCCCTCACAGACTGAGCCAGGATATCCTGAGGAACTTCACAATGGTTCGTATTTAGTTGAACGATCCTCATGGTCTGTCCAATATTGCCTTTAGGGCTCTTTGGTAAGAAGGACACCTTGTACACCCGGTAGCATGTATGATGTCTTTGCCGCTTTGTACGCACAGCAGGCACTTTAGGTCCTCATGCATGTCTTTGGCAAGCGATCATCTTCACCGCAATTCATGCACAACTTTCATCTATCACACAGCCTCTAGCATGCTCGGCTAATGTGCCCAAAATCTAAGGATTTGAAACACCTCAAAGGGATTTTCCACTCACACAATGTGCAGTTTACCCATTATATTCTCACATTTCCAACAGCCAACAGAGCGTTGGCCACGGTGGCTGGGAAACGAACTATTGCTGTTACCCTGTACCTGGTCTCAGGAATTTAACCACGCCGGTAAATCCTTTGCTTCTAGAAATTAATCAACCAAAGCACTGTGAACTTCTTCTTTGGTAGTGACCTCATCCAGGCTCTTCACTTGAATGGTCACTTCATGGGCGAGTGTTCTCACATCGGCATGCGACCCAAAAATATTCTTTACTGAAGAATGGAACTCCAGTGTTTGGCTATCTGCGGATCTGCGACGTTGTAGGAGATCGCTGCATGCTGTCTTCCAGATATGAGTGACACTTGAATCCAGATTCTTAAGCTCAGCTTCACTTTTAACTTTCCGCAATATATCTGTATAGGAGAAGCTACATATTTTTTCCTTATTGCTAACGTATCCGGCTTTGGCGACTTTTTTCGCGTTTTCGAACGTTTTTCCTTCTTTCTTCTGTCGACCTCTTGCTACTCGAACTCGCTTCCTAATGATACTAAGAAAGGAGTCTCTGCTCGGGTTTCGCCATCATTGCTCTTCGGGGTTGCTTTCAATTTCGTAGCCGCTTTTTTCTCGATGTTCACGATTGTGCGGTGGCTTGCTCTTCGTCTTCGCCCCTGTACTCGCGCTAGTTGCTTTTCGGGGGACGTCTGAGTGCTCCTCTCTTTTATAGGATTCTTTGTAGGCTGAAAGAATCACGTGGTTGGGATTTGCTTATTATTTATACAATTATTTTTTGTAATCTAAATGTCTGGGAGCTATGAGATGTATAGATAAATTAATGATGATGAATTTCAGTCGAAAAGTATGGGGTCTTTTATTCGCAGATTATGCTGCAAGGTTTGTTTTACAGTGGCTTTCTGTATAATGAAACTTGCAATTGTGCAAGCTGCAAAGACGGTTAAAATGTCGCGCGAATCTACGACGCGTAATTATATTCGCGCTCATAATCTCGGCATTCGCCGCGAATATGCCGGGCGATTCAGACCCATATTTTTGAATAAGCCTGTAATGAGAGAATCTCATACGAATGGTATTGCATCAAGGAAAACGTAACTTGAAAATGAATGTCGAGATTCTGTTACACGGCGCGGGTTGGACGAGGCTGCGCGGAATTTCGGTTCGAAGCCTGTGGCGAGTACGAAACTGCATTTTACAAGAGATGGAAATGAAAAAATCACATTTATAGGCAAACGCATTCTACATCCAACAAAAGAAAATGATGTTAAAAATATTTTCTTAGCAAAAACTTCCCTATTGCGCACTTCGCTCGCGAAATGGAGGGACAGAGTTGTACGAGTTTGCAGTTCTCAACTCCACCACACAAACAGAAAATTATGCTAATTTCAAGAATATTCTGTTAAAGACTGCGAAAGAATTGTTACCGGGAAGGAAGAATCAGAGGCAATCAATAAGTGCGTGACAGATAGAAAATCGGGTGACACTGAAGGGAATGTTCTTAGGTGGCAGGAGAAGAAAGACTACGAACAGCGCAAATTCAATGTGTAAAACTTTCAGAGGGGCCTAGAAAGTCAGGTGTTGTAGCTCGGAAGGAGGGGGAAAAATATGTGTGAAGATGATGAGGGTAGTGATGATACTATCATAGGGTGTCAATAAAGTTATACAGGTAGAGTGCAACACACACTTTGTCTAGAGTTTCTCAACGTGACATTTGTTCTTCCTCTTTGTCTAGAGTTTGTCCATTTAGATGGATTGTTTATTATTAAGCACTTGAATTTCTCAACGTGAAGTGTCAGCCCAATACCTACTGCTACTAATTTGGCAACGATGGAAGATAAAGCACCTGAAAAGTACTTCTTCACATAGTTCCCACTATGACAACATCATGAGTTTCAAAATTGTGTATCGTTACTTTTCCTCCCTATACAAACCACAAACAAGATGCAGTAATTGTGCAAAAACTGAAATTCAAGATGAAGATGGAAATGCACATCTTGGGGGTTTCTGGCAGCCAATACAATCATGACAATGTGTGGAAGTAACTTGAAGATTTAATTCCTTTGTGGCAATGAATGAGTATTCTTAACATGCACACTTATTCATGGATATAGTGTAGAAAAAAATTTGAAGAAACAACTAGCTATGTAATGTTTTTGCTCTTAACATCAATTTCAAAACTTATTCCTTATGATACTACTCTGAGAAATTATTTCATCTACGCAAATTTGAGTAAAATAGCAATACATACCCCTAATAACTTTCTTTGGGGCTGCAGGCTTTGGATGTTGTCGAATAAACACTTTCTCAAGGGGAGGGTCTGGAGTTTCATCTGGAATAGGGCAAACATATTACTTATAGGGCACACATATCTTGTATTTAGTATCATTAATAATTTAGCATCATTAATATTTAGTATCATTAATATTTAGTATCATCATATATATTGAATATTATTATCATTAATGAGGGATTTGGGATACAAGATTTTTATTTCATGAACTTCTTATAATTTACCAAATGAAGCTTCTTTTGATATTTCATAGCGACATTAAAACTAAAATGCTTTTCTGAAGAAAAGTCTACGGCATTCAACAATTCTAATCTTGTCTGCCAGAACCACAAAAGGAATCCAAAAAGAAAAAAAAACACACCTCTATAAAAGAGGTCCAGAGGAGATAGTATATGTAAACCAGTTATGATAATCCTCACTTTAATGAAGTAATCCATCTTTCATCAACACTAATCTTTTCACATCATATGTACAATTGAAAAGATGATAAAAATATCTCGTAAAGTTTTACAAAGTAAATATTTTATAAGAATTTTTAAGAAGTAATTTTATATATGTTGTTTAGAATTTTCTTTTTCCATTTCTGGTCACATTCTTAATTTTTTACTGAAGTGAAGTAGACCAGTGAAGCCCGGTTATATAGCCACTTCGATTAAACCTCAATTAGTGGCAATTTCTTCCTGGAACCAATTGAGTTTTCCTGAGGATTTAGGTAAATCGTCTCTCCGCAGTCATGTGACCTTGCAGCAATTGCACACTTTTCATCAGGATGCTAGATTGACATTTCTTAAGCAGTTACCTCTTTTGATTTTGAAATTCAATAGAATAAGAAGCAGAAATATAGTGGAGATTGCTATTAATACAAAATCTTCCAGGATGCACTCAGATTACTTTTAAAAGAGCAAATTTTGAATTGCTTATGTAACGGGGGAATTAATTTATTTCAGGTAATGATAGAATATTTCAATATACTCGTTTTCAAATAACTAGCTAGAGTTAACTTCACCCATTCAGATGCATTAAGCTGCTGCCTCTCAGTGGAACCACGTTTAGGGCTTACAGGACATGCACCCTGCAGAAAACCAATCCAAAGACCTTTTGCTTTTTTCAGGCAACACTTCTCTAAAGTTTATGCAAAATGTGAATTGTATCTTCAAGTTGAGTTTGCTCACGAATTCCAACGGGCGAGGATAGAAAGCGAGTTTCTTGAGTAAGAGATGAGATGTTTTACATTATTCATATGATGATTGATTGTTAGTGATCCTGGGCGCATCAACAGCCAAGGTCATTAGTTCCATAAGTTATCCTGTCGCCATCAGGGCTTGACCCTAGGATCTCGCAGTCAGAGGTATTGCAGCGACATCAGTCAATATCCTGAGCTATCTCTCCCAGTTTTGATACTACTCAAGAGATGGCAAATGCTCATAGATCCCTGTTGTAAATTGCATTTGACAGCTTAGGGTGATTAAATTGATTTCATGAAAAATCAATTTGGTTAAAGTTGAATACACAGTATACCCGTAGAGAACCGCGGTGATTGGGGGGTGGGGAAAGGTGGGCTGAGGAGGAAAGGTATCTCCTTAAGCTCTCACTCAAATTACGCTTCGGGCTCTGATAGAAATGAATAAAACTTATGGGTATGAGATTTTCAAGGCTCACCCTTCATACCCTTTGTCCCCACCACATTGTAATGCCAAATTACTTTTCAAGGCAAGTTTTCTCACTTCGCTCGCCCGAATCCCAGTCACGGCAATGCTCGGGTCTTTAGCTCTCGCATACACTATAAACATCCTTAAGTCTGTCCATCCCATAATTATTAATTCACTTTTATAAGAAATCACTTTACAAGAAATTCAAGACTTCCGGAATTCAAACTGCAGTTGCAAACACATTGTGAAGAAAGAACACTACAACCTTTGCTTATCACCACAACAGACCACAAACTATTTACGAAATGCTATTTCGTAATGGAGCTTTGAAAAGATATTAGGGTGAAATTGCCTCCCCTAACTTATGAGACGACATGTTCATGACCAATTACACACACCCTCATTACCTTCACCATGGATTTCCCCCCCCTCACTGGAGCAGTGCGATGTAACATTAAAACGACTTTCATAAGTTGTACCATCTACTAGACTTTAGCTATATATTTAATTTAATTTGATTCACACCATTACATCTGATGTACACATGCAGTTATCTTATAACCTTAATTATGCAGCCACCTCTATTAACATAAGTTTTTTGCCAGAACCATCAGTGACCACTTAAGACAGGTTCCACTACTTGGAACTACTTGGAAGTTTTAGAAACTCTCACTAGTAAGAACAGCAATTAATTACACTTAAGAAAAAATTTTGAATATGACAATTGTTTTAAGCTGATTTTTGGCTAAGTAGCTTCAAGTCGGAATAATGTCCGGAAATTAAGAAGGAGAATATGAATTCCTTCATAATTGTATGTGCTGTGCTAACCATAGTGACAGAAACAGCAATGCGATCTAAGTAAAGAAAAAGGGGGCCAACCTCCTGTTGTTGCTGCTGCAGCTGCTGCGGCCGTGCTGGTCTCCACTTCTTCTTGGTGAGTGGCTGCAGGAGCTTGGGCCAATTCCATTGCCAAGCTCTGTGTTGCAGCTAATGTTGCTTGTTGCAAAGCAAGAGCATCAACAGATTCTATGGTTTGTACTTCTGGTCGAGCAGTGGCCTAAAAACAATAGAAATGCATACCATAACAAGGTAGTGCAAAATAAATAGGTCTCTGAATTTTCCCAAACTTGTTCCCACATGAAATACTTTCAAATTAAGTAGCAAAAAAAAAAAAAGTTATTTTTTACCAATGCTCAAATTTAAAAAAAATGAAATATAATTTTAAAATATTTCTGTAATGTATAGGAATGCCTGAAATGTATTAAATTTAAAGAAAAAAGATTGTTCTAATATAACTCTAGACTTTAGAACCACTAATATCAAGAATTAAACCAAATCATTTCAAAACAAATTCATTTAAATTGAAGGAGGCAAGTTATATATTCTAAATATTGCTTAAATAAAATCTATAAAGAGAAAAATAATACTTCATTTGTTTTAGACACATTTCAGGGCCTAACAACTAAATATTTTCTTGGCTCTAAGTACCTGCAAAATCTGGAGAATATCCTCTCGACCGTTATCAATAGCTATACTGAAAGCTGTTTTGTTGAACTTGCTTGTGCAATGAGGATCTGCTCCATGTTGCAATAACACAGAAATTGTTTCAATATGTTCTCGTTCCACTGCCCAATGCAGAGGAGTCATTCGCAACTGAGGGTCAAAGATACATTTCTAAATAGAACATCTAAAATTCTAGGTAGACAATATAAACATTATTTCACATTATATCCAGTCAAAATATTTTCAAATCAACATCACTGACGCAGACCTACTAATAATTGACATTCACAATGATGATGACAGTTAAAACAATGACTTTATTTTTAAGAATAAAAAGCACTTAATACAATTGTCTACTTCCACTTCAATATTTTTCCTTAAAACAATAAAAAGGTAAAATACATCTAAAGAAATAAAATTAAATAATTAATAGCCCACTAATAATACTTATTTAGATACTATCCCAACATCTACATTCATTATTACAATGAAAGTGCCATTCCTTAAATATTATAGTTAGTTGTAAAAAGTGATTCAATAATTTTTAAGTAGTTTATTCTCTGTTCACACTCATCTTATCTGGCTCTACATGATATTTTATTGTTGAAATCTAAAAATTTGATTTACATTTTTTGAGTAAATTTTTAATTCAGGGATTGCTTATATCATAAAAAATAAATAAATTTACTAGAGAACTGACCTAGCAGGCCATCTTGGGTGACAATGTATCGCCTTGAAGAGTACATACCATGTCCCTTGAATCCACCTCAGCCCCTGATGTCAGCAATAACTCCACAACACCTGTGTTGCCCTCTTGCGCTGCAATGTGAAGAGGAGTACGCTCTACTTTGGTACGAGCATCTCGAGATATTCCAGCTCTAAGAAGTACTTCAGCTGTCTCAACATGCCCAAATTGAGCAGCATAATGAAGAGGACTTATGCCCAACTGAAACAATATGATATTAAATACAATATGATATGATATGAAAGAAAGAAATCTCACTGAACTACAATATGTATAATTTAATTTTATTAAGGATGAGAGCTCGCAAGAAATGTAAAAAAAAGGTTTTCAGGAATTGAAGGATCACACATCAAAATTAGAAAATTGGATAAGAACTGAAAACCTATCAAAAGAAATAAAACAATAACAGAGAAAATTGAGAAGGCCTATAAAACGTATGAATCAACAAAGACTATCAGAAACGACATTAAACAACAGACTCGAAGGCAAAAAGTCGAAGCTGACAGACAAGATGATAGCATCCATCACTATTCGAATGAATTCTGCTTTTCCACCTGCACAAACACTAAAAGAAACCACTCCTAAACTGATGATGAGTGTAGGATTGAAAATTGTACAGAACAACCAATCTTAGGACAAAAATAGTAGTTACATGTCTGTTCTGGAAATGTTTTTCATGAAAATGTCAATCCAATGCCAATTCTTTGAAACAGAAAATAAAAAGATGAAAAGAAATACATAATGTTGGGTGAAAAGTCCAACATTATGTAAACAAAAGAAATTCTGAAAATCTTGGCACATTTAACTTAATATTTATGCTCCAATAATTATTTCTGGTGAAATAGTATGATGTAAAAGTAAGTTTTAGAAAGACATTGTACATTTGTTGTACGTACATTGTAAGTGCAACAGTCCTTGTCAGAAAATCTGCTGTTTTTGGCTTGGAAATAAGTGTCACCACATTAATTCAGGGAGCTTGTCACAAGACAATAGCATTACAAATCAAAAATCTTCCCTTGAAAAAAAAAATTACGACAACTGCTTTAAGAGCTAGCATAAGAGTGTAAAAGTGCCACAAAGGATATTCTCATAATTTATGATGTAATTAAATTCAAGCACTTTCAAACAAAATCAAAAACTACAATAATCCTTCAATTTTGTGACTTTATTCATCATAATGAAATTATCAGAAAAATAAATAAAGGATAAACTAGGTTCTAAAATAAATTTTTCATCAAATATTGATTAGTTCCTAAATCAAATTACCCAATTTGTTGTAAATGGAGCTCCTCGGCTCATCAACTGTCGAACTTGCTCAGTGTCACCTTCCTTAGCACTCTCTAACAGTTTCTTTCCTAATTCCACAAGTGACAATGTTGTGACAGATCGAAAGGCTGGTGTGTGGCCTTCCACCTGAATCTAAAATCAAAATATTTTTCTTAATTTCTCAAAAATCAATCATGTTTCAATTACACATTAGAGAAGATATTTAAAAAATTAACTTCAATTAAACTTACAAAGCTAAATGCTAATATGCACTAAAAAAATTATTTTAGCATATGTTAAAATTAACAACATACCGGAATGAAAGTGGAATCCAACGCTCCAACGTCATCAGCACACATAATGGCTTGCATAGTGTCCATTAATTAAATCACTAAAAACAATATGAAACCTTTTTGTTAAAATAAGTTGCGACATATCATTTATAAAATCGACAAATGCAGAAACTTACTCCTTGAAGCACAGAAAAATTGTATCGTTTAACTGATAACATCCACCAGTATACATTCTACAACATAACCTCTTCAATAAAGAGAAAACGATATCTGATAATGTTAGGTTATAGACCCACTTGCGGTATAACCCACTGACCTCAACCTATTCCTAAATAAATAATATTTCGACAAGAGTAACATGTCGAGTGTTAACCTGCACAAGAGCTCTTGACACTACAACTGTCAAACGTAAATCGCTACCACCGATCTTAACTTAAAAATGAACAGGATGTTTTCATTATCGCCATGATGCAGCTGGACTTCCTGTTCCTGTTTCAAACGGAAGTGATTTTCTAAAGGCGCTATTAATTTTTGAAATCTGACTGTACTCCGCTTATCTTTCAACGAACAACACGTACTTACCACTAAATAGTTAAATATCATAGATTTTTTCGACGTACAAGAGACGACGCTAGTGCTTGCCAGGACATCACAACATGAAGATACTGCATCACTGCCTTCTAAACTCATTCTTCAACATGGCCTCCGTTTCCCATGATGCATGTACGATTCGAGGAAATAACCACTGCCAAATGTAGCAGGCTGTGAATTACGTCGTTCTGCTAGAACATCGGGAATGTTTTCAAAATCATGAATCTGTCGACGAATAAAAAAAAAACATTGCTTGTGTGGCATTATTTACCATATGCTTTCTTTTCATACATACAATCATAGTATTTTTCCCTCGGTGATGTTTTTTACTTCACAGAGGGGATTGAACTATATTTTTTTGATATTTAGGAAACGGTTAAAGAGAAAAGAGAAGGAAGTAATGAATTTCAGTAAATTTTTTTGTTTATGGCATTTTATGACTTCACATGGGTCATTTCTATGATATTATATTTGAAAGAACGCCATTATCACTAAATTATTGGAGTTCCAAATGCACAGCACATGCCGGAAGAGGAAACCAGGAAATCGTAAAACATCGGAGTGCCCCGCCTGACACTGGCTCTTCGAAGAACATGTTGATCCCCGCGAAATGGCGTCCATGTCCTTGGGGGACCTGGATTTGGGCTACGGAAGAAGACGGTGCGCAGAACAGAGCGGCGCGCGGTTCCGTCGCGCAATCGATAGGTCGCAGATGTGCCCGCAGCTCTCGAGTTTTATCCATTCGCTCACCCGTCGTTCTACCCACCCTTCTCGAGGCGCTGCCGTTGTCGCCAGAAAATTGGGCGCCTCCTGTTGGCCGTGAATTCGGAGAGGCGGCGCCGCCATCAACCCCCCGCGTCCCTCCTCCGCCCTCCCACCCATCCTCTGGGCGCACGCGGCCGATCGCGCTCTTCTCCGCCTCCTTTCTCTCGCGCTCGCTCCGTTTCACCGCTAAGCCCCTGCCTCGTCCGCTACGCCACACTCCGAAGCTGCGTGCGACCCGGCCTCGCGTTTGGGGAGGGCGGATACAGCCGCGGCATGGCGGGGCGGGGCGGGGGGGGCGGGCGCCCGGCTCACGTGCGAGCCCGGGCGGCGCGTCGCGGCGCGTGCGCGTCGGGGGCGGCCGGGTGGCGGCGCGGGGGCGGGGTGCGCGCCCGGGCGCGGAACCGGCGCAGCCGCCCGCCCGCGGCAGTTTCGATCCGGTGACCGGAGGTAGCGGAGCGGCACCGCGCAGCCGTCTTCGCCGCTGGGCTCAGCGCCGCAGCCGCCGCCACCGCCGGTGGTTCGGGCCGCGGGTGGGTCACGCGCCGCGAGCGGTCGGGCGCCGCCGCCGCCGCCGCCGCACCGCCGCATGGCCACCGCCGCCGGAGGATGCGGCAGCGCGCTCCAGCCGCAGCCGCCGCTCGCCCGCGGCAGCCGGGCCGCCGCAGCCGTCGCTGAGGCCGGACGCTGGCGGCGCCGCCGCCGGGCCCCCATGGCGCGGCCGGCGGCGCCGCCCGCGCTGCGCCGCCGCTGCTGCGGGGCTGCTGCTGGGCCTGGCGCTGGGGCTGCTGGCCGGTGAGCGCGCGCGGCGCGGGCAATGGCGTGGGCGGCGACGCGACGGCGGGTCACTGCCGGGTTCATGACCTCTAGCGCTTACGCGAAAGAGTGGGGGAGGGGGTGCTGCGGCGGGGCAAAAACAATGCAAGCAATGTCTGCAGTCGCAACTAACTCAGGCACAGGGGTGAGCTGGTGTAGGTACAGTGTGATGCATTTACAAATATCTGGGGCAATGATGCGTCACATGGTACGCTACATGTCATATGATAACCAATGGTTCCTGGAGTTCAAATCAAGGAAATTCTTCAAATCATGGCTCGGTATTTTACTCGTCACCATGGGAACGGGGAAATACCGCATGAATGTCTCTCGGATCGACGTGATCCATTTGATAGAATCCTGCATGACGTGGTTCGTAGAGCCTCGAGGACCAAACCAGTACCCGGTTCGCTGGCATTTTGGAATCAGGGCGGAGCGGGTGGCGGCCGCAGCGAGCGGGGACTTCCGTTGCGTTGCAGGCGGCGCGGCGGGCAACCCGACGCCAAGCGCCTCTACGACGACCTGCTGTCCAACTACAACAAGCTGGTGCGGCCGTGGTGAACGTGAGCGACGGCGCTCACCGTCAAGATCAAGCTGAAGCTGTCGCAGCTGATCGACGTGGTGAGTGGCGTGGCGGGCCGGGGCGGCGGGGTGGGGCGCGCCTATCGATCCCGGGAGCGCGGCCTCTCCACCGCGCCCGTCGCCAGCCCAGCGCCGCAACCTCCGCGCGCAGCCGCGCCGCCGCCCCCCGGGGGGCCCCACCCACCATCCGCCTCCGCGGAGGTGGCGCGGCGCGGCGCGGCGCGGCGGGTGGCAGGTGCCAATGCGGGGCGTGGAGGCCGTTGCGCGGCAACGCGCGGCGCGTGGGCGCGGCGCGGGACGGCGCGGTGCGGCACGACCCGACGCGGCGCGGTGCGCCCCTCCGCGCTGCTCTTCTGTTCTCTCTCGGCCTCCGCATTTCACCCTTCCCCGCCCCTCCCCACTCTCCCCCGCCGCCGCGGTCGCCCTACAGCCTGCCGCACCCGCTCGGTTTGGGAGCGGCCCGGAGGGCCCTCTCTGCCGGAAGGGCCTAAAGAGCGATTCTGACGCGATTCGGTGACCCGTTTCACCGACGGTTCCGGGGTGTCCCAGATAACCTTGACCGGTCGTTCGCTGGGGGAAAGAAAAGAGCTCCCGGATTCACGGGAGGGTGCGAAGGGAGAGGGGAGCTTTTTCAAGAATTAACGAGGACGCTTGTCTTTTCTGCAGCCCTCGGCGCTTACCTGCGTGGGCGCCGCCTCTCCTTCCTGTCGAACGCATAATGGATGAGCGATCGGCGGGACGGCTGCCTGTCAGCTCCACGCGGAGCGGGAGGGCAGGCGATTGGGGGAAGACAGGGTTTCAAACACGAACCGCTAAAGATCAAGCGGCTTGAATACCATGTAAATATTTGATGAACTTCGATTGAAATCAAATCTCCCGCTTGCAAAGAATGACAGTATCTAGATGTAAACGAAACATTTTCATCCACCCCGAAATTGTCTGCGTTTCGTCCTTAAATTTATTTTTGATATGATAACATTTTAATGACCCTTTCTGCGTTTTGTCCTCAAAATGAAATTTAATATTAAAACAGATTTTTAATCATCCTTTCTGCGTTTCATTCTCTAAATGAATTTTGATATTACAACAGATTTTAATGACCTTTTCTGTATTAATGAACCTTTCCTTCTTCATTATTTCCTACCGATGCCGTAGCCAGAATTTTCTTTGAGGGGTAACGTAATAACTGCGATCTCATAACATTCAAAACTAAATCGATTTGATTAAGTGATATTTAGCAAAACTCAATTACGAAATTTTGATTCTTATTAATCTCTACGAGAATTAAATTATTGTAAATTTTTGTTTCAAGTTTAGAGAAACGCCAAGTACCACATCATAACAAAAATATCTCAATTGAAAATGCAC
The DNA here is from genome assembly GCA_017312745.1 of Gryllus bimaculatus. Classification (NCBI taxonomy): domain Eukaryota; kingdom Metazoa; phylum Arthropoda; class Insecta; order Orthoptera; family Gryllidae; genus Gryllus; species Gryllus bimaculatus. Next base: position 558,098 of record BOPP01000108.1, read on the forward strand.
TCTCGTGTATAGTACGAACCCTCTTTAAAGCTGTATCTAGCCCTTTTCTCTTATAGTGAACGAGCAATTTTGATGATGTAACATAGATGCCTCAGAATTTCGATTACACTGCAACGTCTCGTTTCAAAAATGACGCTCCGCTCGTTCATTCTCTTCGTCCTTTGTACTGTCTGTCTCTCTCGTCTCTCCGGCTGCCCGAGATATTGGAGGAGGGAAGTTGCATAATGGCGCGGTGCAATCATGCAAATTTCTGCTGTCCCGCCTCTACATTTCACCCTCCCCCTTCCCTTCCACCGCCGCCGCCGCCGTTCTCTGTCTGCCAGCTCCCCAACAAGAGCTCAACGTCTCCACAAGGCCATCTGGTGCTTCAAAATCAAATGCAGATCTTATGAAATGCAGGAGAGCGGTATAGGTAGAACCGGTTAACATTTTTGCCAACAGCAGATGCGCAACCAGGGAAGTGGATGGCATAATCGACTTGTCTTTGTTTCAAACAATCAAAGAAAGACGAAGTACTTCTTTAGTTGTTCCCGGAGAAGGGTTGTGGAAATAAGAGCATGTAATGACTCACTGTTCTTTAAGAAAGGAGTAGTTCAGTCAGCTTTTTTCAGGAAGATTCCGATTGTCTATTGTTGAGGAGACGATGAGACCATTTGGAACCAGAGCGAATCCTAAGAATATATTCTTCTTTGACGAGAATAAATGGAATCTTCAAGATAATTAATCGAATATTTCATAATTTTACTTACGCAAATTATGTAAAGCTGTCCTTCAGAGAAGTTTGACTTGCGTATTATTAAAAGATAAAAAAAGGATTCTTTTTTATTTTTCTGATACTCGTGATATCTGAAAGCTCAAAATATCTGGATTATTATTATTATTATTATTATTATTATTATTATTATTATTATTATTATTATTATTATTATTAAACACTATATGCATTGATCACATTTTATAGAAACGGACAGTTTATTAAAATAAACTTGTCGAAGTATGCTCATTCATTATAAAATGATTTTTGTCCGTCACCAATTTATGATATTCAACAAGATGAGACTTGTGTTTTCTACTGAGTACTTTGTATACGTTTTAAGTGTGGTAGCTGTCTTATCAGTGTTATATTTCTCCATTTTTACAGCCTGACGATGAAACCTAAACGTTGCTTCAATATTGTATTTTATCAGACATTTTAACTAATAAATTAGAATTGACATAACCAAATTTCTTTTAAATGAGATTGAAATCTGTCCTTTCCTTTAAAACGTGGATAATATATAGTGTTTACATAAAAATATAAACGGACAATTTACAATTTAATATGTGTTTTTAATTGCATTCCAGTGTAGTATTTTGGACAACGCATTAACATTATTGTTTGTGACTTTCTACTCTATCACAATGATTTGTTCAAAACATACTGCGTTATCAATAATAAAATCAGGTTTTTAACATGTGCAGAATTGGAACGCTCAGATCAAAAGCTTACAGTTTCATTTTTTTACGTGCGTTATACTATTACATATGGGCTTTTGAACTACCTACTTACTAGAAAAGAAATTCAATATCGAACATTTGCGTATTATAATCTTATATTGATGACTCAATCAATTTATTACATTTTAATGACACATTCCCGAATGTATTATTGTAAAGTTTGAATACATTGATATTAACTAATACTAAAACTACACTAGAGGCAACATTAATATGGAAATAATTTATAGAATCCTAAAACATTAACACAATATTGAAATTAAAATTTTTATATTTATCGACTTCTTTTCGCTTTATGTCCATAAAAATACAACGATCTGTAAAATACAATATGAAAAACTGCTTCTTAAAATTAATTACAATTTTCCTCCTGTTGCAGAACCTCAAGAATCAAATAATGACGACGAACCTCTGGGTGGAGCAGGTGAGCACCTTGGCACGGGGGAGGGTGGCAGGGGGTAGTGTAAGGCTCTGCTGACACGCGCTCTTTGTGTGTAGTCGTGGTACGACTACAAATTGCAGTGGGACCCGCGCGAGTACGGCGGGGTGGAGATGCTGCACGTGCCTTCAGACCACATCTGGCGGCCGGACATTGTGCTCTACAACAAGTGAGTCGCGGCTAATGAGACTCCTTCCGAGGCTGCTCTCGAAAAGACGCCCCCCCGCCGGCCTAGGGACCACCCCTTTCTCCGCGCCTCCCCCGCCCCCTCGCCACACACGCCCCGCCTCCGCCCTTGGCCCGGTCCCGCTCCCGCCACCGCCCTCTCTACGAAACTAGGAACCTGGTTTCCACCTGCAAACTCACACTACAAGAGCAAGCCATGCGACTCTCTCTAGACGCAAAATAAAATTCCCTTAAGAACAAAAACAAAACAGAAATCACGTCTTTCACACATTCGAAGACTGTTTATCTTCAAATTTCATATTAAAATGTAACGACGAATCATAGTACACTTTAGGAATGAAAGAAATGAACTACCCTAGTGCACGAATAAAGATATGCTTTTGTTTTGACTGTCACGGAGTACTCGAAGAAAAAAGATTTCGATGATCATTTTGAGCGATTTAAATAACTATTTAAACTAATGACCATTTATGTCTTAAAATAAATAAAGTATAAATCAAATATAAAAATATTTTGAGTTTCGATTTTTAAAATTACATTCTATTCAAACTCTGTGTGTAGATTATGTACATTAAAGATTGTGTACATTATAATCCGATTTGGGCGTTTTTTGATCTTTGACGGGCGCGTGCTCACGCGAACTCACTCAGTTGTTGATTCCAAACTGATTTGTCTTCTAAAACTCTTCCAAAAATATAAAATAATTGAATGTTCGTGTACTTTGTGATCAAGAAAAGTTTTAAACCAAACAAGATGACTATTTAAGTAAAACGTTTAATCTTCCGTGTCAAAGATAGAGTCCAAATTTTTTTTGTCTCTAAACAAAAAAGAAACTCTCGTTTGTAGTTGTAAGGGTTGTTCTTGTTTTTGAGGTGAAAGGGGATGTAAAGTTTCATTCAATCCGGAGCCTGTATAAATTATGTTACCTGAAAAAGTTATTGCAAGTTAGATGGAACGCAACGCAGTGGTCATCCCACCTCCTCCCTCGTCAAAGCTTCTCCTCGCCAACGAGTCACACGGTCTTTGGCTAGTACATCAGCTGGTTGTCTCCAAAACAAGTTAAAATTTCATTACGAATGTTCCAAATAAATCGATAAACTTGCAATTAAATAATCAGAGTTCAATTTTCACTACTATTATTTAAAATGGTCAAATATATTAATAAATTATAACAAAAATAACGCTAAAAATCCAAATCTAAATGTGCTTAAGGTGAGACCAAACTTGAGATGACATCGTCGGAAGCCTGTTCTGTTTGATGAGCCCTTTGACTCTGTGTGGCAGCGCCGACGGCAACTTCGAGGTGACGCTGGCGACGAAGGCGACGCTCAACTACACGGGTCGCGTTGAGTGGAAGCCGCCGGCCATCTACAAGTCGTCTTGCGAGATAGACGTAGAGTATTTTCCTTTCGACGAGCAGACATGCGTCATGAAGTTTGGCTCGTGGACCTATGACGGTTTCCAGGTGAGTGCTCTGCTTCGTGTTTCTTCGTTTGGCCTTTCGCAGTGATTGCCACATCAGTTGTTTCTATCCGATGGTTTGCGTGTATTTCCTGCTGTAGATTCTACGGTAGTTGTGGAGGAGGGGTCAAATGGAAAAAAGTTATTAGTATTCCTAGAATTCATAGTGAAAATGGGATGGGGATCACGTGTAATCCGTGGCTTGGTACTGGGTTCCCCTCACCGACTATCGCTAAAAATGGTCAGAATAAAAAAAAAGTTAATGACGTAGTAACTTCATTCGACTTGGCTATGAACTGTTGTCGAAAAAGACTGCATTTCTACTGAAAGGTAGAATCTTTCAAGCGAGAGAAAACTAGTTATGCCCGTCTCAATGAAGCCAGTTCGTTCCAATTCTTTGTGGATTACATGCTATTTAATTTCTATTTGAAGCTAGAATGTAATTTTTGATTAATAAAATCGTGGCTAACAATACACATAATTCAGCCCATGCACGCACACACGCTAACATACACACACACACACACAGATATATATATGTGTGTGTGTATATATATATATATATATATATATATATATATATGTATATATATATATATACATATATACACATATATATATAGCTAAATTAATTTTCTGTAGACACTTATACGTTTGCATTATATCTGTGTGCTAGGTTAATATTGTGAACATGAAAGTAACTCGTTTGCAACCCTAACTTGGTCGCAGATAATTTTGAACCGTTTGATCTACCGTTTCAGAGCAGCATTTCGTGTCGAACATACGTTTTATTAACAACAGAAATAGATGCAAAGCAATTTGCTTGCTCAGAGAACAATAAGAGCCGCAATTCAACAGCAAATTATTGCCGCAAACATACCTGCGCGCGAGAAAATCTACCAAGGCATATCATTCGCCAGAACACTCCCAACTCTATCGTTGAACTGTAACATCATTGAAAAGGTGAAAGCAGTATGCACTACGGCGCTTGATTATATTTACCAGTAGCCAGGAATTTGTCTTCGCATTCCAGCTGCGACATCTTTTAAATATATCGGTGAACGGTTTTGCTTTCAATAGCAAATACATTGGTAAACGGTTATTGCTGATATCTTGATGACAAGTTCATGTACAGCACAACGTATAAAGATAGATTCTTTAATGGTCTTAAATGCACTATTAAAATTCTTTGAGATTAGGAAAAAATCACAAATCTCCATCGGAGTTTCTGTTCTATTGTCATCAGTCATAGATTATTATTATTATTATTATTATTATTATTATTATTATTATTATTATTATTATTTATGCATACATAACAATAGTTTCCCAAGTCATTATTACTTCTTTTGTTTCTGTTTTATAAGTCGCTTTTGTTTCCCCTCACTGCAAGTTCTCCTTGCATTTACCAAGTCACACTTAGTCGACGCCCTCCGGCTATAGCCCCATCCTCCTGCCCTTTTCTTCCTCGCTCACCCTTCTCTGCTCTTCCCTAAATCACCGCCCCTCACACCACTTTATCTGCCGCGCGCTTATCGTTCGTCACCTGCTTCCGCTCCTCCTTTCTCGCGGGGTCCTCGGGCGATTGCTACTCGTCCTTGGGCCGCCGT
>BOPP01000108.1:563889-576397 GCA_017312745.1 Gryllus bimaculatus
TGGGGCGGGGACGTGCGGGAGGGGTTGAAGAGGCAGGCCAGCGCCCTCGCTGCGAGAGCGAACAGCCTGGGCGAAATCGACGCGCCGCCGCCGCCCCGAATAAGGTCATGACACATTTACGGTACTAGATGGATATAAACCAGTCATGCGATATGCGGTAACGCTTCGCTTGCGGCCTCCCGAGGCTCGCTTCTGCCAGGCTCTCGAAACGACCGCATGAAAGCGGGATCCAACGCGCGGAAAGATTCGGAGATCGAGATCGAAATGAAATCATTTAACACGTCTTCGGTTATTTCATTTAGAGATGTGTGAAGTGAATTTCAATCGAGGAAAAGGAAATATGTTTTCGAAGTGAGTACTACGTGGTAAAGAAAAAAAGTGTGGTGTATTCCTCTTGATATAAACTCACGAGTTCATACAAATGTTTAATTAAGTTTTTTGGATTAAATTTATTGAGGGATCATAAAATATATCTATTTGTACTAACAAAACTTGCAAGAATATGCACGCAAATTCCTTTTAGTGTAAGTTTCAAATATTTTTGGTTCTCCGTTTCGTTAGAAATAATCAAACTGTTTTTCAAAGAAACAATACATTTTTATATTGTTTGTTTTAAAATAAAATATGCAGAAAATAAAATAATGCTAACATATTGTCATTTCCTGTTAAAATTTCATATTACTTCAAACGTTTGCATTTTGGTAGAGGGTGGATTTTGTTTCGTAATGATTTTTTTGCAGGAGTGGTATAGATTAAAACTTGAAAGTCAAAATAATATTTTCAGAATTCATTGGTATTTTCATTGAGTAAACTTTCTTTTCAGTCTAATGCGAATAAATATAAGTTCTAAGGGAATATGAAACTGTGTTTTTGCAATAGTTTGCACTGAATTTATTTCTTATGATATGTAACTATTAATGGAAATTTTTTTCATTTATTCTAGTAAATGGACAATAAACAGTATTTTATGATAATTTATTCGTAATTGAGGTATATATAGTAAGAAGGAAGAATAGGGATTATGGAGATCGCGAAGAGGTGCGCGGAATATACTTTTCCCCACTTGTCACTTAGAGTTTTATTTTCTTTTAGCGTATCAGTTCCCCATTAGAGAAGATGTAACTTGGCATGCTAGTAACGTTTACGAACATTTCCTTCAGTTGACTCTTCTAAAAAAGGTGTAATATAGGATATTTGTGTGTAATATGTAGGTCTATGAGAAAATTCAAAATGCGGTATAGCATCTGAAATACAATTTGTTTTGTCATAGGAAACGAGGCGTGAAATCGAATAGTACACTTCTCTATTACTTTCGAAGTATTATAAATTTTATAGATTTTTCAATCTTTAAACGAGTTTTGGCCACAAACTTCTTCAACTTTTATACTTGAATTCGGTCAATCAATTTTTAATTTCCGCCACTCCGCCACGCGCCAAACTTCCTAGCAGCTACTTAAACATTTACAGCATCCAACGAGGAAACTTTTTTGTTTGAACGAACACGCATCATCGTACAAATCGCTTCCGCCCGATACGCATCCACGGGGCAAGGAGAAGAGGAATCATTGCACTTATCCCGGCAATTTTCCAATTAACAACGAAGGGCTACGTGTTGCAGGGTGCATTCAAAACTTGTTTTCTCAAATTCGCATCTCGGTTTTATTCTTCTCTTTCGTATTGCCTGTGTGTCCACTCATTTTTACACTCTTGATAAATTTAAATATTTTTTCTTGTAGTAGGTAAAGAAATTCCAAAGATCCACATCCATGGTAATTGACATATTTCTCTAAATATTTTTTATTTTTTAATTACAGAATTTTTCTGAAGAATTTTATATTAATTTGTTTAATTAAAAATTGTATTCGTACCTTTTTATTCATTACGTGAACCAATATTTCAATATTTAGGAAGATATAAAAATGTTTAAGATCTAATGAAACACACAAGAAAAACGTGATTCGTCTTAGGTCCGAAGTGAGAAGAAAATTTTAAAATGGCAAGGAGATATTGGTTATGCTACAATTATCGTAATATAAATGTACAAGGAACATTATTTTAAATTTGGTGTCATATTGGTAGCTATTATTTCACTGTATGGGCTGTAATACTCCTAGTTTAAGATTGATTATTTATTGATACCAGGTCGGCCAAGTACTTTGACAATTAATCCCGTAAACGCAGTGTATGTTGTATTCCGAGAAGTGGGGTGTCCCTCTCTCAACGGAACTTGTGATCCGGTACCGATATACAAGTTAGCTTGCGAAGTTTTCCCTTCAAGTACCTCCCCTCGGGAGCTATTTAGAAGGTGAAGGGAGGGGACAAGGATGAGGAAGCTCTCGATCCGTGATCCGTTTGTTAGGGTACTGCTCTGGCATCGGAGAAAAAAAGCAAAACAAGCGATCAGAGCAGCCAGTCGGTGTACTTCCCCTCGAGTGTGTGGCTGAATTCGACATCTGAATGATGTGCATCCAAACTGTGTCGGTCATGACCAGCCGCCATTTAGTAGTGAACCTGATAAGTCCCAATTTTTCGGTTTTAAATATTTAAAAATATTGTTATAGAACTAATGTTTTAAGTTTTCACAGATTTCAAAAAATGTTCATTCAGGAATTAAAGTAGACGTGCTTCAACAGCACATACTTTCTGGCATTATTTGTAAGTGCTCCGCAATATTATACTACTACACGAACCTGCAAAAAAGTTTCCAATCAGCCAACGTCGGTGCGGGATCTCGCTTTCCAGCGGGGAAGAACACCGCCATCTCTCGCGATAAAATTTGCACTACACATACAGAACTAATGAAATTAGCCATTGACGTGCCAGGATTGTTCTTTGTTTTAAAAATGATTTTAAACTGTAAACATTTCCTTATATTTCACTCAAAATAACGTGAAAGCTACTCATATGTTCAAATAATTATACTTGACCTTATTGCAAGATCTGTCTTAAAAGAACATATTTAATTAAGGAAGAAAATGTCTATCTTTAATATTGTAGTTGTAGGAAGACCCGGAAAAAATTAAACTTTTGCATCAGTTCAAACTCTGAGGGACTTGATTTTCATTTAAATCGATCGAGGAATATCAATTCTGGTGAAAATCGGTTGAACGGTTTAGGCACTACCGTTGAGCATAGACGGACAGACGGATGGGCAACGGACGGACAGACGGACGTTTTGCCGTGAATACATTTTCAGTTTCAAGGACCCACAAAACATGTATTCTGACTATACAACGTGCACAGGAAGTAATTTAGTATACCTGGATTTCTTTAGAACTGCCTCTGACGTAAATCAGCTGTTACGAAGTCATCCATTCGGAATGTTGAACGCCACCATAGTGGCGTCACCAGTCACTTGTAAGCTCCTCATTGGATGACACCGTAACAGCTGATGACCTGTCAGAGGCAGCTGTAAATACATCGCAGTGTATAGGAACAACATTTATCCTCTTTTTCGTAACTAGGACCCAGCAATAGAGTAATTCTTCAAAAAAATCGCCGTTTTCAGGCGCACGTTTTTAATGTTTTTAGGAAGTAAGGACGAGAAAATAAGAAGTATGTTTCATGTAATTAAATGAATTCATAAGTAGAATAGGTTCTGTCAATTCTGTCTTTATTATTCTGTAAGTTCCTCATAAATTCTCTTAACGTAACAGTGAATTTTGAAGTACTTGTACTTTCAGAATAAACCCCTCTTTAGGTTTCGCCAGCATCCGCTTAACAGCTAATAAATTGTAATTCCATGTCACGATGAAAGAGAAGCGAACTTAATTTTTAGGGTTCCATGGAAGCTTGTCTTCCGCAGTTTGACATTCAATTTCACAATACTTGTCGTTTACATTTTGAAAATTTATATGCACTTTTATGTATTTTAGAAAGAATTAGGTCGTTTTAGGCCACACATCTTTTATAATAAATTAAGTAATTTTGTATTGAAAAATATTTATATTGAACGAGAATGCCCATAATGTATTGAAGGAGAGGTACCGAACTTACTTATGACCTATTTAGTTCTTCAGGCGAAATGTTGCCTTGAGTATTAAAAAAATCGTGTAATATTGCAATCACGAACGCATCCCCGCCGCTTTGGCTTCTGCGCAGGTCGACCTACGCCACATCGACGAAGTGAAGAACTCGAACGTAGTGGAGATCGGCGTCGATCTAAGCGAGTTCTACACCTCGGTCGAGTGGGACATTCTGGAGGTGCCTGCCGTGCGCAACGAGAAGTACTACACGTGCTGTGACGAGCCCTACCTCGACATCACCTTCAACATCACGATGCGGCGCAAGACGCTCTTCTACACCGTGAATCTCATCATCCCCTGCATGGGCATCTCCTTCCTCACCGTGCTCGTGTTCTATCTGCCCTCTGACAGCGGGGAGAAGGTACGGCGGGGAGGAGAAGTGTGGGGAGCGGAGATGGGCGCAGCGGTGGGAGGGGACGGGGTGGGAATGTTTGGGGTGGCTGGGTGGGAGCAGGACGATCAGATGCCACCGATTATCGCTTCTCTCCCGGCGTCTTTTGATGCAAGAAGTCTCTAAGTGAGGAGAACGGAAAGGAATAATTAATGTTTTGTATTGTCGTGCTTGTGTATAGACTTCGGGGGAAAATTTCTCCAAATATTTGATGCATCCAGTGAAATAAAACTGAAAAAGAATCATCATATAAGGTCTAGAAAAGACAAATAATTTCTAAATATATTAGGATGTTATTTTTCTAAATTTTTCTTCTACTATGTAAAATGGGATTGTAGCGAATTTCTAAAGACCATTATTATTCTACACTAAATGATATTCTTATACCTTTACGATATATTTCACAACTTAATGACGCAATGTAAGAATAATATGAGGTGGATGACCATAAAAAATCATTAAAATGCAACGGATTGTTGATTTGTTTCTAATCAAAGAATTCTTTCAATGAATTGCACAATACAAACAATATCATTTCTTTGGTAGTCGTGCTATTTGGGAATACCATAACAGAATTCAAATGCAATTGTAGCATATCTCCATGTTCCAATTTTGCAACGCACTTCCCGTTATTTTTTCGCCCATGTCAAATAACCGAGTTGGACTGCGGAACGAAAAACAGAAAAAAGAAAAAAGAGATAATTTTGCAACGCAGAGTCGAGTAGAAGTAAAATTCAATTACAGTACTCTGGACGATCGATTCGCGGTTTTTGTCGCCAGAAAAATAACCACGAAATAAGACCATCAATCATCGTAATACAAACGCAAACGAGATGAAATTAATGATGATAAATTCGTTCATAAATGAGAGAGTTGCCTTTTTCATGATAAAGTAGAAATATGTCGACGACTGTATGAATTTTAATTTACAATTCTCACTGCTTTGTTACCCTCTGGAGGGCTGCATTAACGGCCGAGGAAGATAAACAGGAGCAGCAGAGCGGAACAAAGAGAGACGAGATAATAAAACGGACGCAGCGGAAACGCGAGGGTCGCGCCCAGCGCGTGGGGGAGCGGAGCGGAGGAGTTTGGCGGGGCGGGCGGGCGGGCTGGAGAGCGGGGGCGGGGCGGGGCGCGGCGGCGGCCCTGACGCGCTCGGCAACCGCGGCAGGTCGCCTGGTCCATCTCGATCCTGCTGTCGCTCACCGTGTTCTTCCATTGCTGCTGGCCGAGATCATCCCGCCCAACGTCGCTGGTGGTGCCGCTGCCTCGCAAGTTCGTGCTCTTCACATGATCCTGGACCACGTTTTCAGGGTAGCGAGCCGCGCGCGCGCGTTCCACCGCGCTGCGCCGCGCCGCGGCCCGCCACGTGCGCCCGCGCCACGCCCACCGCCGGCGCCGCGCCCGCCCGCGAAGCCCTCGCGCGAGACGGGCGGCCGGCCGGGCGACCCGCGGGCGGCGGCGCGGCGCGGCGCGGGTGCGGTGGCGGCGGCGGGCGGTGGCGCACAGCCCCGCCCGCCAAGCGCCCCCGCCCGCCCGCTCGCCCCCCGCCCCCGCCCGACGCTCCGCGCCCCCTAAGACATGCCGCCTAAACGCCTGCCTAATCTCTCTGCAGCGCCGGAGGGCCGCAGCCCCGCGGAGCGGCCGGCGCCGGCGCCGCCGCCCCGCGCCGCCCCCGGTGCCCCCCAAGTTTGAAGTGTCGCTAACGGCGGCTCGCCCGCGCCTAAAGCTTAAGACGCCTCGCTAACAACATCCGCCTTTGCTCGCCTCGCCTCGCGCAAGCCCCTTAAACACTCGCAGCTAACTCTGAAGCCCCATCTTAAATTCATTCTGCCCGCCCTAAAACGAAGGCACTAAACCGCTTAAAAGACGCTGTCGCTGTAACGGGCGGGCGGCCCCACCCGCCGCCGCCCCGCGCCGCGCCCAGCCCCGCCCCCCTCGCGCCGGCTCACGCTCCCGCGCTCGCCCTCTGCCTCCGCAAGCATCTGCGTGACGGTGTGCGTGCTCAAACGTGCACTTCGGTCGCCGCAGACGCACACGATGCGCCGTGGGTGCGGCGCGTTTCATTCCACATCTTGACCGCGCCTGCGCGTCATGCGCCGGCCGCAGTACCAGACGGAAGCGTCGCGGCGGTCGGCCCGCCGTCATGGTGCGCACGTGCAACGGGCTGGAGATGCGCGACCCGCGCTTGCTGGCGCCGCCGGCGGGCGCCGGCGCCGGCTACTCGTCGGCCTCCGGAGCTGGAGTCGACGCGCACCTCGAGGCTGTTTCCCGCGGCTGGACTCGCGCGGACGAGCTGCGCCGAGCTGGACGCGGCGGGCTGCCGCATCCACGGGGCGCGCCGCCGCCCCCGCCGCCGCCCGGCGCCGCCGCCGCCGCCGCGCCGGCGCGCCGCGGGGCGTTGGACGAGCCGCCGCTGCCGCCCCCGCCCGCGCTCAACGGCCTGGGGCGAAACGGATCTGCGGCGGGCGGCGTGCGGCGGGCGCTTTGGCCGCCGCCCGCCCCGCCGCTGGGAGTGCCGCCGCGCGCGCACTGGCACCCACTGCCCCGAGCTGCACAAGCGATGTGACGGCGTTCAAGTTCATCGCGGACCACACCAAGCGCGAGGGAGGACTCCACGCGGGTACGCCGCCCCTTGCTTGCCCTCGCCGCGGCTTCTCCCACGGCCCCCTTCCCCCTCCTCTCTTCTAGCTATTTGAGTCTCTAGTCATAGAAATTAAATTCATTGCGTCTTATAAATTATTTTCCAATTTTTGTATACCACGTATTAGTTACTTCATTTCTCTTAACTTATTTTTTCTGAGTTCATTGTAAATCGTAAAAACAATTACAATATTTCCTTTTTTTCTTATCTTTAAAAGTACCATTTTATTAATTTTAAAATAATCTGTAGCGCCAGTTCACTTTCTATTATAATCAATAATAATAATAATAATTATTATTATTATTAATATTATTATTATAGTTACTGTTTATTTCGTTGCATTTTTTCACGTTACTCCTTAACCATACTATTCTTAGTTGTTTTTATTTTTATACTTTGTATTTTTTCCGCTTATTTCATTTACTTAAATGATATTGTATTTCTTTCTGTAGATTTGATATTGCTTTGCAGAACTTATGCAAAACATAAGTGATGTGCCCGGATTGTGCGTTGAATAAAATTTTCAAAGAAAATGAATCACCGATAAAAATGAAGACACACGTGAATGTGTGATGACTGTTGTGATTAAGAATGATATCCGAAATTAATTTCTTTATACGTTTAGGAGTACTTTTAAAATACAAAGTCGGTGTCTATAAAAGTAAAATTATACCGGGGAGATGCAAACATTTCAAGAGCTACTGTTCCGAAACTGATTCATTACCGTCGGTCCCATAATATGTTCGGTTTGTGTTTCACATTGAGTACAAAACGAACAAGTTTTGAATCAAGTCCCCAATCATAAGAGTCATTCATCATAAGTATGAGTATATTAATATTTCCTTGCTTTTAAAAAATCATACCGCATCAATGACAAGGATTAGAGTATATACAGTGAAATTCGTTGTGTATGTCCTAATCATAGACACATGTTTCTCAGTCCGCATTTATATAAATCATTTTTCAATAATATTATCAACTATTGCATTAACCATTGCAAATATTTGCTAATTTCACTAACTATGAAGAAGAGTATGGAAGTATTTGTTGCCTTGATTTACAAATTAGAGATTTTTCTAAAAAAATACTTACTCAAAGGAGAAAACATATTTTCACACAATACAGACGCCTATAACTGTAACACTCGATACTGTCGTGATATTTATCTGGTGTCATTATCAACAGAGTATTCACTTACAATACTTGTAAATTATTGTACATCATATTGCCAGATAGCATTAATCGATACGCAGGTGTTACTGTCAAGTGAAATATTTTCTGCTGCATAATTGTTTCTACACATTTAGAGACTAAACTAAACATCAAAAAAGTAAAATAATAATTAATTAATTAATTAATTTAATAACATTAATGGGTGATATCATTTACCATTTTAACAGTGATATTTTTTGCCTTAGTTACCATTTGTATGGTACAATTTTAAGAGACTAATTGTTTACATAATTGGGTAATAAAATACATTAGTCACTACAAGAAAAAGAAAACTGAGAAACCACTAGGAAACTAGAAATATAAGTAACTTTTTTATATGTACGTTTCCCAAAGCTAGGGGGACAGGTGTCAAGGTTACACTTCTCCCCATAGTACGTAAACTCTTTTAACTGTATTTTGACGTTTAGTAAAAAGTGAAATTATTCGCAGAAAACACACTTGCGACTTTTACACCAGCACTGATAAATTAACACGTAGAGTTTGTATATGCAAAATCCTTCACCACTTTTTATATGGAAAACAGGATTTTGCATACTAATGCGTTAAATTATTTACATTTTAAATAATTCAAACACCGAGAGAAAATGTGTTCATGAATAAATCAAAAGTTATAGCGAATGACCTGTTATACTTAATCGCGACCTCTATTCACATTTATATTCATATACACTCAAAATGCATACACGTATTTCAAGGGAATTCTAATACATGAAATATGAAAGAATTTGATGCACTTTTAATGTTGTTTACATACTTGGGTAACAAAATCTATTAGCCACTACAAGCAAAAACTGAGAAACTACTTGGAAACTAGAAAAATAACAAATTTTTCATATGTACGTTTCCTTATGTTCGTTTTTCAGTAATTTACTCCAATATTTGTGAAATTATTCACTTGCAAGATATTTTTTTTGATATTTCAAGTATTTTTAAACATCAGAAATGATTTAAATGCTGATTTAATATTTTGAAAAATATGTTAAAAATCAATTTTTGAATTGCTTAATATCAAGTCTAGAGCGTGAAACATTTTCTCCATGACGAACTCTTTAAAACAAAACAAAACAAAAAAGCAAACAAACAAAACTAACAAAAAAACCGCAAAACATGTGTTGTTGAAACATTGTAAATATAAGTATGTGTAATTATCATTATCGTATAGAATTATTATTTGTTGTTAATACTGCAGGTTTTATATTCATTTGTAAACATTTTGATAAATGGTGCGAAACAAAAGAGACTTTCATATTTTTTGAGTGAAAAAAGTTTAATGAGCCTTTTTGTTGGTATAAGTTTCTCATTACTGTTACATTATAAGGTTCTTGAAAAAATGCGTTTGTATTTCTTTGCCACTTGGATGACAATTTTTTAATGACCTTATCACAATACAATTGGGAATCAACTCGAATTGGACAAACTTGTGAAACGTGACAGAATTGATTATCATCTCGAATTGGATAAACTTGACAATACTTCTAAGAAGTTAAGGAAGATACAAATTTTATTATTAAAAAATTGACATTTAATTTAAAGGAGGATATTGAGTTAAAAATAATTGGAGTCCATAATTTCAATTTACAGTTATTTAAAATATAATTTGTAAAATCATTTAAATAAAATGACACTCAATGCAAAAGGATTAACACATTACAATGAATAATTTTATAGATTCAACTAAACAGTTTGGGTAACTATTAGGAATGTTTATGGAGTTAAACAACAATACCTTGATAAGACGTATTCAATTGACAGCTGCAAATGATACCATATATTTCATATACTACATTACATAATATCATACTACTTTACAAAATGTTAAACAGCATGATATTTTACTAATTTTTTATCAACATTTTGACGCGAAAACATTTTAATTGCATCAACGTGACAAAATTTTCATCAAGTGAATGCATTAAAGAAAACGCCAATACTAATGATAATTATCAATGGCGCACCAAAAGTGGGTGGAGTGGACGTCAGGGTCTTAGCCCCCACAAAAATCACTGATACATATTTACAAATACAGTGTTTGCTACTTCTCTAAAATAAAAAAAATCATTCAATATATTAATTGAACACATTATAAATAACTATACATAATCAAATAAAAATCAATTTTATATCGAGTATTGATTAAAAAAGTCTTTAAAAGAACACACTAAGTTGACTGGCCCCTACAGTAATAGCATTGAATAATCTTGGGTACGATACTGACAATTACAAATAAACATAACTAAGATGTAAAAATAATAATTTTGAAAAACTTACAAGCGTGAGCTTTCTTAATCATTGGGAAGTAATGGTTATTAAAAGTCTCGAAAAATAAACTAAGAAGTAAAGACACAAAATAAAAACAAATAAGGAGAAGGAAACTGTTAAGATCATAAGCAGCATACGCAAGGCATCTGTGTGCGTGTGCGTAGGTGAAGGAGGACTGGAAGTACGTGGCGATGGTGCTGGACCGGCTGTGGCCTCCACCACGCGAAGCCGCCACGTCGCGGCGCCCTCTAGCCGCCCCCGCGCGCCCGCCGCCGCCGCCCGCGCCCCTCGTCTCCGCCCGCCGCCGCCGCCGCCCCGCGCCGCCCGCGGCGCTGCGGGGCCCCGCCCCCGCCGCCCCCGCGCCCCTCTGCGTAAACCGGAAACATAAATATTTATCTTTACTACGTTTATTCTGACCACGTCACGGATAAAAGGATACAATAAACGACAGAGAAGTTATAAGATTCTTTATACACTCTATCCTTGTAACTAATCGCACTAAATAAACTGTTTTGTAAACCACTGTTGCTAAACGACTGAGTTTTGTAGAGCGTTGCTTGCGCCCCGCTTTCAAAAATAACCCAAAACAGCCTGCCCCGGACCCTTTCCCGTTCCGTATCTGTTATCAGTAGAAAGCCAGCACCCCGTAGTTTAGAGTTGCACTCCCCCTCGCCGCCCGCTCGCCGCCCCGCCCCCTCCCCACGTCCTGCGGGGCCCGCGCGATGCGACGCACGCTGCGAGCGCCACGCGTTCGTCGCCCGACCGCGCACGCCGCCCCCGCCGCCGCCGACCGCAGGCGCGCGAGCGCGGGCGGCGGCGCTACCGCGCGTTCACCGTCCGGCCGCCGGGCAGATGGCGCCGGTGGCGTGGCGCGCGCGGCTGGCAGCGACTGGCGCGGCGCGGCGCGGCGGCGGAGCGTCGCGGGCGTCACGCGCGATCGATTGGCCGGGCACCTGCGGCGGGCGGCGGCGGCGGCGGAGCGGCGCGAGCGCTGCGGGCGCAGTGGCGACAGCGCCGGGCCGAGCCGCGAGCGAGCGTGCCGGTTGCTTCGCCCGCCTCGTCGCCGCAGCACCGCGTGGCGCCGTCGAGCCGCAGAGGCGCTGCGCGCCTGGCTGCTGTCGCTGCTCGTGGTGCCGGCGGGTGGCGGCAACCCCGACGCCAAGCGCTCTACGACGACCTGCTTCTCCAACTACAACAAGCTAGCGTGCGGCCGTCAGTCAACACCTCGGAGTGCTGCGCGTCTGCATTAAGCTCAAAGCTGTCGCAGCTCATCGACGTGGTGAGTGGGCGCGACCGGCGGCACCGGCCGTTGCCGCGACGCAGCCGCCGCCGCGCGCGCCGGGGCACTGCCTCGATCGATGCGGCCGCGCTGCAGTGCCGGTGCCCGCTCCGCACGTTGAGCCGCCCGCCCTGGCCGCCGCGTCGTGCCGGCCACGTGCCACCCGGCGTTCGGCCCCGGTCGCCGCCGAGCCCCGCCGCGGTGCCGGCGGTCGTGGCCCGCGGGCCGGACCCGTCCTCCAGGCCGCGGTGCGGGCGCGAAGGCCTCCGGCGGCCTCCGCGGTCTCCGCGGCCTCCGGCGGGCCTCACCTGTGCCTCCGCCGCCGCCGCCAGGTGTTTACCGGGCGCGACGCTGCCGCGCGCGCGCCCGCCCCGCCGCCGCGCGGTCCCGCGCCGGCCCGCTCCCTCCGCGGGCCGCTTTCGAGTTGTCCGGCCTCGCGCCGCGATGCATCAGTGGCAGCGGCCTCCCGCCCCCGCCCCCGGCCCCAACCTCCGCCCCGCCCGCGGAATAATACACAGCGGGCAGGCGCGGCCAGCATCGACGCGTCCCGGCCGCCGCCCCGCGCGCCGCCCCGCCCCGCCTCGCCCCCACCCCGCGCCGCCGCCGAAGTGGCGCGTCCCGTCCCCTGCGTCCGCGGATCGCGTCCCGCCGTCCCCGCCCGCGCCCCCCGCTCCGCC
>BOPP01000108.1:605384-669354 GCA_017312745.1 Gryllus bimaculatus
TCTTCAATCTCGATTTTTCGCTTACGCATTGTTCCATTGTGATATAATAAATCATTGACTGAACACTTATCGAGAAAATGCCATCCCGTGAAAAGATTATTTCTTTTGGAAAATCATCTTCACGTCTTTCAGGCACGAAGCATTTATAACAGACCATTCAGAATTCCGAGCTTCTTTACTGCACCTAATTACTTTCGGCAAATGAAATGTCATATTCCTCAGTGATTATATTCCTCACTAATACCGTATCTTTTGAAACGATGTCTTCGCCATGTATCAATCCAATCGAACAGAAATGAAAACGAAACAGCTGGACGATCGACATGCTTCTCGTAAATTTAAAAAAAAATAAAAATCGCTGTGGAAGTGTCCGCCAGTGGATGACGCGCTGCAGCCCCGGTCCTCCCGCCCCGCCTCCCCGCCCAGCCGCCCCGCCCTCTCGCCCCGACCGCCGCCCAACGCCCGCCTCGCCGCAGGTCGACCTGCGCCACATGGACGAGAAGGCGGGGTCCAACGTGGTGGAGGTGGGCGTGGACCTCAGCGAGTTCTACATGTCCGTCGAGTGGGACATCCTGGAGGTGCCCGCCGTCAGGTGAGACACTCTGCTCTGCTAACAGGCCCATACACTTCGGTGTACTTGCAGGTTTTACCCCTTCGGGTTGTCGTGTGTTTTATTTAACGTTCCCCAAAGACGTCCAAAAACACCTAGATTTTTCCTTATGAATTTACGCATCTCGTACAATACAGAGACAACGGATGTTACTTGTGACAGTTTTGCCATTTTTGGTCACGCATATGTTGCTTAACTGGGTGGATTAAATGGTACTGGTAAAATAATTCCGTATCTCGAAAACCACAAATGCCTGGCTTCACTGCTTTTCGCATGTAAAAATATTTCCCTTTAGAAGGATGGTCCAAGATTTATTAAAGGCAATCAGATTTTTTTCTTCTCAAATTTTATTTATGTAAATCTATCAAAGCCAACGTTTCGAGATCTTGATTGCTCTCATTATCTAAAATAAATGTAATTGTAAGTACATCACATTAAAAAATATACGTTGATTAATGTGATATATCATTACTGTTTTTTATTTTCAACTTGATTGTATACAATTCCTTTTATTTTAACCTTAATAATGAGACCAAATAAGGCGTCGTAATCGATATATATATCAATAAATCTGAAAAGAAAAAAACTGTGTATAATAAATCCTGGACCATTCTCCTAAATGTAATTTTCAAAATAGACGGTCTAGTGAATTAACTTTAAATAATAATATTTACTTTCATAGGTTTAATACAAATGCATTTTGTACATGTGGAAGCATACAGAAGTTAATGATACTGCCAACAACAAACCCATTTGCAGAAGAAAATCAGGAAACATTATATTTCGTTCGCGATAGTTTTATCCGCAGGTTTGTGGCTCCAAACGTGGTTTTTACCTGCCCGGCGTACTGGTAAATCTGTCATGGATCCCGAATGTGTATGGACCCATCTTCGTTTTCTTGGTAGTGTGGTGCGCCTGCACATACAGTTCGAGGAGTTGGCGTCGTTTGCTTGATGTAAGCTTTTGTGTTTGTAAATAAGAATGGGTGTATTTGAAGCCTTCGCTTTTGTTCTGTCTTATTTTCTACTTGAGTGCTTATTTCTTTCATCCCTTATTATTTATTTTTATTTTACTCTAAACTTTGCATCTCTGGAAGAAAATATAATCACGGTTTAGACATTCATGAATAAACTTTCAACAATTAAAAGAATGTGACTTAACGAAAGAACGTCGGGAAGTAAAGATGCGAGTATTAACAAAGTAAGTCACAAAACAGATTTTCAATATTTTCTTTAGATGTTTTATAAATATTATTTATATTAAAATGTTTAATTTCACTCTCTAGGTCATTATTATGTTATCATTGACTGTATTGTATTGATAATTTAAAAGTAAGGAGTATGAATTTAAAATAACAGGTCTCTTTAATAACATTATTTTTTGCTTTAAAATGCCTACCAATAGCAATAATGTAAATATCTTCTGTATTTGAAAAAAAAATATTTCACAGAAATAATATATATTCCTGAAACCAAAATAAACAAGTTCAAGAGACAAAAAAATCCATAAGGAAGTCAAACCTTCAAGTTGTTTACATGTTCTGTTATCTCAGAAATACTCCTTTCATTTTTAAATAAGATGTAAAACAATGAAAATTCAGGATAAATATTTAAATACAATTCTCGCAGAGTTGAACTACGGAAGATATTAATTGGACAACGTAAATCACAATCATTATTACAAACACTTCCCGTAAAAATCTAAACATTACCAACGCGTACAAACGTGACCACTGAAATATCGTTTTGATAAAAAAAACGTAAGGTGTAACAGTACCACATATATGAGCTGAAATAATTTCAATTAATTTTTTTCACTTAAAAATAGATACTATAAGTTTTATTTATGCTTAAACTTCTAACAATTATGTACATTTTCAGAATTTTCAAAAAATAGTGTGATTTTTCTAATGACGTAAAGACGTTCATTGCGGTATTAATCACACATTGTCTAACTTCTGTACTTAACTTATAGTTAAAAATGGTGGTAAAGGCACACTGCATGACATTTTGCTTTAGAAGAACGATTTACCTGAGGTCGCCGAGAGTTTGGAGTCTCAGAAACTTTAAGAACAAAAATACTGCGCAAAGAATTGAATGCTAAAATAATGTAATCCGAAAAAATGTACTTTCATTCCTTTGATGAGAACGAACCAAGACATACTCATAATGTATAAAGGGATAACACGATATCCAAGTTTCAAAATTTGTTAAAAGCATTTTAACACATTACTTACGTTTCATGTAAAACAGCAAGTGTACACAGCAGCAAATTGATGTTTTTATGTGAAAGAAATTTATTTTACTTTAATTTAATTCAATGTTTTACATTGCATAACATATAATAATGGTGGTAAAGAACAGATAATGGGGGTATATTATCACAAGCAAAAAACGACTTTCCTGCGGGTATGAAATGAAGAATCTCATTTGGCTTTGTTACGATTATCAAATTAAATGAGCATGATCGGAGAAGGTCTTATATAAACCGGCCAAAATGAAGAATGCCAAGATAAGTGCCTAAATGTCAAGTGACTTGTTAAACGTGTGCATGGTTACTGTAACTACGTAGACAATAACACTTTAATTCTTTATGTTGACTTTTTGAAATTTAATAGAAAAATAATCTAATAAAGATGTTAATTATCGGATTTTTTTCTACATTCTCTACCATTAACACTTAATGTTTTTCATTCATGCATGTATAAAAATCATCATATAACATACATTTTTTTATAATTTTATATCAGATTCACTACAAATAACTTTATTGAGACGTTTGTGTTTAGTTAAGAAACGAAACGTATGTGATTATAATTGAAATCTGTTATTTTTTGTATCTTATGTTTTAAGACAATTAGTAATAGTATTTTATACGTAATCAGTAAATTGTATTTCTATAATTAAAATTACATTAAATACCATTTACTGTATACCTTTTAAATAATTCTACAAATTGTCTTAAAATATAACATACCGGAAACAACAGAATATATTAATGATAATCGACATAGTTAATTAACTATATTAATTTAATTGACATTTATAAAATTATATTACATAGTACATTAATGATTCTTAATGGATATAAAACGATACTTAACCGTATGTTATTGTGTAAAAAGACTACTCTTTAACTGAGAAAGAAACTGTTAAATTCTTTATACCAAACTTATTGAAGTCCGACGTAAATTATTATTTCACGTAAGTTTTAAGTGCAAATTGCGGAATCCAGAAGAAGGAAAACTTGACCAAGTAAAACGCGAACGCTACGACCAAAAGTTTGGAAACCTTGGGTGTTGGCGACCCGTTCGGTTCGAGCCTCTCCAGAGAACCTCATTGGCAATGCTGCTCACCTTTTGCCTACGTTCAGCATTCGCCTTCTCCACAGGAACGAGAAGTTTTACACGTGTTGCGACGAGCCCTACCTCGACATCACGTTCAACATCACGATGCGGCGTAAGACGCTCTTCTACACCGTCAACATCATCATCCCGTGTATGGGCATCTCCTTCCTCACGGTGCTCACGTTCTATCTTCCGTCGGACAGCGGAGAAAAGGTGAGTTCTCTTTCGCCTTCCTTTTGTTTGCGTTTGAAATGCAATACATGGTGATCCGTAAAGTACGATTGCTAGAGAGAGTGAGTGAGTGTGAGTGAAAAAGAGAGAGATAGGGGAGGGACGGGAGAGTCAGCGAGAAAAAGAAAAACAGAGACACACATGAAGAGAGGGAGGGAGACAGAGAAAATGAAGTTTATCTAGGAATATATTATTATTGGAAGCATTAATCTATCCATTTCGGATGTTGGCCACTGACCGAGAGATTCTAGAGTTCAAATTACGACATTGGCAGCATTCGACAGTAGGTGGGCAGCTAGGCCGAATTCAGCCGTTGTCTGGAGAACAATTATTGTGAAAATTGTTCTTATTATTTTACTCTGATTAACACTAGCGGGAGCTACTGAATAAATAGGTCACGGACTGCGCGCGATCACTCCTTTATCTTCCTTGTCTTATTCTCACCACTTACTAACGCACACCTAACTTACATGCACAACACTACCACACATGTTAGGGGACCAGCCGGGACCTTAGAGCTTGTCCTGGCTCGGGCAGTGGCCTGCTGGTGGGAGACACCCGGATGAGGAAATCCCGCACGTCAACTTAGATCGGCGCCGGATCTCATCATAGAGCAGGGTAAGAACACCGCCACTTCCCCTGATAACAGCTTGCACTGCGTTTACGGCACTAATGACCATAGCAGTTGACGCGCTGTGAAACACGAAACAAGCAATGAACCCTTCAGAGCCCTCGACCTACGAACTTGATGTCGAGGTCGCTCGAACTTAGAAGTTAGCAATTTCTGTCACTCGTCCGGAATAGAACCCGCGACCGTCCTGTGAACGGTACTCATCAAATATCAAGCGAAGCCTTTTAGTCCATAGGTACCGATACTTTTTAGGAGTGTTAGGCAGTGCAATATCAATAATTAAGAAATTGTGTAACAAAATGCATTCGTTGGTCAATATATTTTTCAAAAAATTTAAAAATTTCAATCATACTGTTATTTCTAGAATACTTTCCCATAAATAGAAAATAATATAAATACACTTTTTAGTTTAATTAAAAGTGATTGTGTTCATTCTCTTCTCTTTATTTTACTTTAAGCAAAGTTAGCGTTTATTTGCAATGTGTAAGAAACCATCAACCTAAATATATTTGAAACGAAAAACATAGTGGTTAGAGGAGTATGGCATATTTAATAACGCAGGCGCACGTGCCAACCCGCAACATTTTCGCTGTCTTCCGATAACTACAATTGTGAAGATTTAATTTATCTGTTCATAAAAAACAGATCTTCAAAGGTCATGTTAATTTTTTGCAAATATGAGTATTTTTGTGTAATTTCGTGACGGACAGAATAGCCCGCTCCCAATTGATTGCACTTCGTGCTCGTAATAGAGATAATTCCAGCAGAATGCTTCGAGACCCAACTGCCTTGATCAAAATCAGACTTCTGTAATTCTTTAAAGAATTAAACTCATTCCCATTACGGAGAATTTTTGGGGGGAAATTGCAGTAGTTTTAGAGAAAATTTAGTTCGAACGTTTTCGAATATTCTCCATTTTCAGTTCCCGAATACTAAAAACGTATGGGTTTTGAAAAGATATGTACTTTCACGCTTAGCAAAGGTGTTAAACAATAAAATTAATCTATAATGTAAATTTTAACAAAATGAGAGATATTTAAAAAATATACATTTGCGGAATTTTTGAGAAATCAAAAGAATACATCAACATGGCATTTATGTAATGTTATTCGGTGTATTTAGTCATTTTGTACAAGTTTAACGAAAAGAAATTGAGCCATTTTTGAGAAAATGTCTCGGATACTTAATTAAATTTAGAGATTTCATTTCTATTCAAGTTGGTACAGATCGCTAGAGAAATATTCATTTTGCCAAAATACGGACGGACTTTTGTAAAAAACACTTTTTTCGTATTAAGGAACCACAAAATGTGGATTCTGACTACGCTTGTAGAGGAAGTAATTTACTATAGGTAGGAGCGAGAAAAGTCCTCTTTCACGGTGTCAGTGAGACACAAATGGAATTCTTCTGTCGAAAAACCGCACTTTTGTCCGCAGCATTCTGTACACTACGTGTATTACTCATTATATCCGCACGAGTATACGAAAAAGTACAAATATGTTTCATTTACGCATAACATTACTATGCCCATTTGAAATGGGAACTTTTTGTTTGCCACTGAGGGGGATATTAAGTTCCTTCAGAGTGCGTTAAACCACTGGATTGTAAGTAAATTATTTGGCCCATTATAGGGATCAGCTTTATGAATGATTTCCTCTTCAACCATTCACAAGTCTTTGGTTTTGCGTCATCAGTCTGGCCTAATTTTAGCTTTATGGTCCTCGTGACGAACCATTGGGCAGTTGTAAACTGCAGGCATTGGGTATTGTTTCGCCGTTCTCCAAAGTTTTCTATTTCGCTAATAAATCTGCACTGCTTCGCATTCTATTGAGGAGTTTCAGGTTCTAGACTTTGTCTTAAAATAAACGGAATTGTCGAATTATTAACAAACAGTACAATTGTATCATTTGGTGTAATTGTCTACAGTACATATTTCCAACAGTACAGCAACCAATTACGAAACTAACTGTGAGTAGTATTTTTAATGTGTATCTCTTCAAACTAATTGAATTAATTTAAATAAATCACTTCCAAAAAAATATAATTTTCTCGACTCTGCTCTTTGGTGCAACAAACAACTATTGGAACATTCACAAAAAATTCTCTTCGTAAAATATGTTAGTAACTATGTTTAATGGTTCAATAATTCAAGCAGCTGCAAGAAATGAACGCAATTCAACTATAGTAGCAGGTCTGCCAGAGGATTCAAACCCTGGCTACGGTCGTGCACGAGGGCTATAAAAGAATTTCAATGGCCTGTTATAGTCCTTTCAATTTCCTGCTGTCTTGACTTTCGTCTTCCGTGCTCCGTGAGCCGCATGAAAAGGAAATGAATGCTGCCTGCTGTCATGCGAGGCTGTTTCGGCAACTTCCACCCAAGTGTTCATTTCTATAACATTCTTCACACCAAAGTCGATGAAAGTCACATTTCAGACTATTTGCAACACTGAGGTCTACTAAACTTTTAAATTGAAACATTACTGTTCATTACAACTAATTAGGTTTCCAAAAGATACTGTCATATTTCAGAGTATACTATTTTGGCTTGTCGCAAAAAGTCCTAGCTCATAAAGAATTACAAAAAACAATACAAAAAAATAATAAGAATATTACAAAAAGTAATAGGTAAGGTGTGATTGTTTTCAAGGACGCTTGGGGGCGCGTTTGTCCACTCGCGATACACGTGATCGCGCTACTGATGTCGGTTGCGAATCAGAGGAACGGGGGAAATTCGTTGGAAGAGCAATCAGAAATTTTATGGAAATGGAATGTTCTTCTTTTTCATTTCCCTCTCTTATTCTATTTTTGTCTTCTACATTTGCTATTCTTTTTATTTTATTTCTTCATATTCTACTGGTCTTCTTCTATTCCGTCTCCTGCACCTTTTTCTTCATAGTGTTTCGATTTTTGTCTGGCATCTTTAACACTTCTTAACTCCGATTCTCGGGCCGTACATTAGTGTTACTGACCTGCTGTCTCCTCAGTCAACGGAATTGTAAGTCCTGAGTTTCTCAGCGCATGTGAAACGCAATGGACGAACTTTCATGACAACGGGTGGATCCCAACACGCGACTCTTCCAGTTGAGTTGCTGGATCGATTGCCTTCTCAAATCGCATTTGGCAACCCAACTGTGTGGATCAACTTTCGTAACACCCAAAATTATCAAGCTAAGATTACGCTCACCCCAGTTCATGATCACTGTTATTAGAAAATGAGTATATTTGGATTTACTGACATTTTGAAATTCCCTTTATTTAATACGCTTAACGAAACGTTTGAAGTGGTTTTAAATACATTTTTTTCATAGATCTGCCAGATACAATAAGTTCGTAATTTGTACATAAAAATACAATATCACAATCATTTTTGTATTTCCATTTCGACTTTTATGTATTACCATTTCGATAATTGTGAAAATGTTGGATCTGATAATCGTACAAGTTTTAGAATTCGATTGCTTTGTTTCCTTTTTGAAGAATCTAGAGCATGCCGGTCGCAATAGCACTGGAGTTGGAGCGCTGCAGGTAGATGGAGTACATGGAATGCTGCAAGCGTGTGTTCTACGTAAGGCACTTTTATTTTCACCATGTAGTTGTGGTGTGACTAGCAGTGTATATTTCATACGAACCATTATCCCATTCATAATCATTCATCTCTCATAATCATTAGCTCCCGCACGATCACCCCTTCCAGTCTTTATACAGTGGAAGGCAACGGCACATCACATTCGTTGTGATATGTCTGAAAAAGGAGATCATAGGCAAAATCCTCCTGTGTCATTCGCGTTCAGAAATGTTTTGGGCACTAATCATCATCATTATAGTCATGATCTGTAATTTATGCCTGACCCCCTTCTGTTTTAAGGGACCATTGTAGACAGGAATAAGGACAATCGATATCTCATTTTTGGCAATGACGTAGTGTCTAAGGGTTTAATCTTCCGAATTCAGGCTTTTTTCCTCAACATTGGCACGGAGTAAATGATGGACGAAAACCAGAACGATATAAGTGACATTTTGTAATTTCGGAGAAAAACGTATTTATATTAGGCTATTTTTCAGTGCCAAAGTAATTTCGTGGTTTTAATGACGACAAAAAACACTACGACTTTACAATGATATTGAATTAAATAGTTTTCTCAGAATGTATACAATTTCACTTATAGCGTTCTGGTTTTCACTCATTGAAATAAGAAATATTGTCCATTGAGTTCATTGGAATAATTTATTGCTTGTGATAGAACAAACAAACTAGAAACAAACTTTTATTTCCACTGAAGTATTGACATCAAATTTTACATGTTCAGAACAAAGTTCACGTGCCTTTCTAATATATCTGAAAAATCAAAGTAAAATAACTTAAAAACGGATTGTCGAGATGAGAATTATTTAAACATTTTGTGAACGTATCACTAGTGACAGCTCCATGACAGGAATAATACAGGTTATGAAGTGCTTTTTCTCAAAGTAACAGACAACCAACTGTTTGCTTGTAATTTAGGCAGTGGCACGTCAGGACGGGAAACTACGTATCCATGAAATTTTCACATGACTAAACTTCACACTTTCAGGAGACGCCAACTATGGTTTACGGGATAATTTGAAGTGACTTCGACGTTCGAGAAAATTAGATCCTTTTAACTACAGTGTCTCAGGAAGAAGTTGCATTAAGGAACTAACTTCGGAATGATGTATTCGAAAACTTTTCGCATTCACTGTTGTTGGTACATTAACTTGGTGGATTAAATTATCCGTGATTATTCTCGTACGAACGGTTAAAGTTGTGACAGAATACAAGCTACACCTAAAAATTACCTGACATAAAACATTGTGAGATAATATTATGACGTAAGCGATCAAGAAAATACAGCACAATTTTAAGAGAGATAAAAATGATAGAAAGGCGCTCAACCTTTTACTATTTATTTCAAAAATATATTCTGACAGGAATATACATGTAAGTGTACTAAACGCGGGGGCGGAGATATGAAAACTCAGTCCGATTTTGGTAGGTCTATCAATATTGTTGTCTTATACCTGTTAATAAATATTATATTTTAACAGTCTGAAACAACAGTATCTTGATATGCTATTGTAGATCATTTTCAAGAATTCGGTGGAAAATATTCAAGAAAATCGGATGCACTAAAACTTAAAGTGTAACCGATCGATATAAATACTTGTCACACAGACTCTTAAAAAACATTAGAAAATCCCAAGAAGGTATACTCCCCTTAGCAACTTTTAATTTCAGTAATTATAAATTTAATATTTAATGATCATTTCACATTTTTACACGTAAGTTAATAAACAATACCTGAACATTAATCTGTAAGGAGAAAGTTGAACTTCGTTTGGATTTCTTGTGAACGTGTTCGCTTTCCTTCGCTAAAAGACAAAAAGCATGGAAGTTAAAGTTCCAAAGGCAACGTAGAAGTAAAAACAGAAGATGAAGACGAACGGAGAAGAAGCACCGTTAGGTACGTTATAAGAAGATATTACGTGAGGAAAGAGTCGAGGAGGAAAACTTGAGGGGGTCTTTTTTCGTCTATTCTTGTTCTTATGAAGATTTACGTCTTACTTTATGGAATTCTCATTTCTCAGATATTGGGTCAAGAAATATAAAGACAACTTTTATTCCAATTCACTATTCGTCATTTTTATATTTCTTGATTTTAAAAGGAGGAAAACGCAAAATTCTTATGATCTACCATTGATTTCTAATGGCAAAAATAAGGATGGCAAAACAGTGCTAAACTTCTAGTATTTGGACAACTGGAGGCACGTGCTTAACATTAAACAACATACATGTGTGATAATTGCCATGGATTTATACATTTCTATTTGATAAAGTGGGAAATTTATACTTATTTGAATTATTTTCTAAAAATTACTCGCTTTTCTTCTGCTAATTTTCTTCCTATTTCTGGAAAATTAAGCATTTATTGTTATTATGACTTTCTTCAAGGCACAGAATAAACAGAATCACGTGCAAACTCTAATACCCCATCGCACCGAGTTGTTGCCAAGCGCTACAGAACACTCGTAAACTTCACGGTATTTTTGAAAAAGTTTGTTTATTAATTCTTTGGGAACAAAGGTTGACAACGTCAGCGTTTCTAGTCAACAAAGGGTTCTCCAACGGTCTGTAGCCACAAAGAACTCGAGTTTGATTAAATTTGTACCATTTCCTACAAGCTCCTTTTTTATTGGGAGCTCTTGCAACCTCTAAAATGGCATGTTCAAAGTCGTGTCAACTCACATGCCAACACACGCTCGCTCGTGCGCGCGAACACACACACACACACACACACATTTTTAATTTACTCCGAGTTCTCTAGAACGTTTCTTTTCGTCAAACAAACCATCAATCTAAATGAATTCTGCCTCTTTTTCTACAGGAATTCCATTCACCTCACACATTCACAATCGTTTAGTTAATCGCAATTACACTTTTACGTACAAAGCCGAAAGTCACACATTTATCCTGTCTGAAAACAAATTAGTTAACTACTGAACTAAAGTCAATATTCATTTGACGAACGTTTCTCGAATGAAATTTTCAATCGCACTTCCTCTAAGACAAATTCATTTATTTTTTATAATTCGAAAACATTTACTAGTCTCTAAAATGCACAAGCTCTACACCTCTACACTCCTGACTCACTTCTCGATAATTTGTGGGTCGATGTGTGTATGTGTGTGGCGAGGAGGTGCGTGTGCACAAGGGGTAGGAAAGGACAAAGGTCAGGAACGAAAGTTCGCGCGTGGTCCGTGGCCCGTTTATTAGGGACTGCTCCGGCATTCACCTGGTGTTGATCGAAGAAACCAGGGAAAACAACCGATCAGAGCAGCTGACTGTTAGAATTCTCCTCCAGACAGGGGCTGAATTCGACCAAGCTATCTACCTGGTGTCGCAAATTCTCCATCATTGGGATTCGAACTCTACGGCCTCCTGAGGAAGAACAATGAAGTTATTTTGGTGGTCGCAGTCTTTTGAAGTCGACACAAGGGGGGTTTAACGAATTAATTTATCGCCATCCCGATGATATTCCCGAGTGCGTGTTCCACATCTGGCGCCAATTGCTTCTGAATCGCTGATCCCTGGTTGCCGTCCGCAGGTGACGCTGTCCATTTCCATTCTCATCTCCCTGCACGTGTTCTTCCTGCTGGTGGTGGAAATCATCCCGCCCACGTCACTGGTGGTGCCGCTGCTCGGCAAGTACCTCATCTTCGCCATGATCCTCGTGTCCATAAGGTGAGTAATAAATGCAATTCGTATACTAATTGAGTTGGTTCTCCTGTTTCAAAAGTGATATCTCATCTTCCCCCGTGATTTGTCAGAAATTGGCGTGAAATTCAAAGTTTCTATTGTGAAAATGCGATTCTGCTCATTAAAGAATATATTCATTAATGGAATTAGAACGTTTGTAGAAAATTTTTTAAAGTTGTATATTTAAAATTCTTGATTTATACAAGGATACAGAAATAATATAATATTATAACATTATATACAAACTAAAAAATAATATAATTAAATTATTTGTATTATTCTTATTTTAATGTTATAAAATTATTTATTTTCGAAAGTGATATCAGTATATTCATCCTTGAGAGAAATTATTTTTTGTAGAACATACAATTAATTTAATTTTTTTAGATCATATCTTACTTACACTTTGCGAATTCGGGTTACGTGGATCCCATCAAAAAAATTCACAAGAGGAATGAATCAACGCTAGTTACATCAGTGCAGTGGAAAATTTAGAAAACGGAAGGGAGAATGCAATAAAGCGGATGAAGTTAAGGGTAGAGAAGTAGTTATTGTGAAGATTAATCGAAGAGCATTGAAATGGCAAGACGATCGTGCATGATCAGTATTGTAAGTTAGGAAAAGTGAGATACTATATCTAAGAAGACACCCGTATAAGAAAGATGATTGTTTTGTTTTTTGATTGATGATTGCGTTTATTCCGAGAATTCAATCTAAGTACTTTGATTTGAAATGCATCGTTGGCCAATGCCTTCATTAGTAGTAAAGATATTTCTATAATTTTCCTGGAGGTTAAACTTCTGCTGAACTATCACATAGCAAAAACCTATGTAAAACAGTACACAACAAAAATGAAAAATTCGATTATGAAACTAGTGATGCTCTAACATTACAACTTTCTTCCATTATTTGTAACTTTTGCAATTTTCAAAAATTCAGAGAGTTCAAATACAAATTGGGTTTACACCATGTGTACAATCATCCTTATACACATGGTGCAATATCTGTTATTAAATAAAAAATTGGAATATCTTCTTCTCGTTTCTTAATTTAACATCATTTCGCGCAAAATTACTCGACACTTCAGATTTTGAAAAAAAACAACCTTTATTGAAACATCTTATTTTGAAGAACATATTGTATTCTAAGGAAAAATCTTTTTCAATGTTGTAGTAAGAAGACGCCGAAAAATATCTGAACTTTTGAGATTTTTCGCAAATTAAACGAAAATGTGAATTGCGCTATTTTTAAATGCAGACTTTACTCCTTATGAGAAACATTAAAAAAATATTAAACCTCTTCTTATTTTTATCAATCTTTAGGAGCATCATATTGAATTTTTAATAAGGTTTCGTCTTTTTTATTTTCTTGACAACTGACCTGCTTTCGCGAGTTATTTACTAACTAGCTGAATGTGGCGTCACCGACGCTGTAAACTGTTTTAAAAGTATTTTCATGAGTTGAAATATTTCTAAATGTCATGCATAGCTTTGTTGAAAAATGTTCCTAAAGTAGTTGACATTGGACGTATCAATGAATCGTAGCTGATAATGTTATACTCCCGTTTGAAAATTCCCAACATCCAATGGCCTGGTATGCTTCGTCGATACGGAATTTGAAATATTATGTAATATTACAATTTCAAAATTGTAAAGGCCTAAAAAATATTTGTAGGTATGAATGATGAATATAGTGAAAAATTGGTAGAACTACATTTTGTTAGCTTTCTTGGCAAAAATGCATAAAATATCACATTTAAGCTGTTATTTAGCGTTATCATTTAATCCTAATATAAAATAATTCTCAGTTAGTTCCAAACACTTTAGCAAACTCTTTTACAACTACATTTGATTCTTTCCCGGATTTGCTCAAAACATTCTGAAGAGATTGAAACTCCACAAACTCAGTTTAATTTGTGTTCTCTTCTTCAATTGCTCTATTAATCGTTTTGTACGCAAATCTACATAAACATTAAAAAGCAAATGTTTTGTATATTTATGTGAATAAGATGTTAGGTACGTTTGATAAGAATAAGTTACTATTCACAATGATTTGAAAATCGGTATTACGCTCTATGTACGTAAATGTTAAAAGTGGAATACGGACATACTTTCATTCTCTAGCATTACTCACAGTTCTAGTTTTCTTCGTATTCACTTGAAGTTCTTAAAAATTCAATCCAAGTGGGATTTTGCAAATTTATTCTTAAAAATACGGTAATACTGATGAAACACTTATCTTCTTATTAATACCTTAAAAGTAGCAGCAATTGTCAGTTCTGTCGCGCAATGAACTTGTTGCGTTTAGAGAGGGCAACAATCAGTGTTGCCAATCTCGGGGAAGAAAATTCTCGTGTCGTGGAGTGCAAATTGTCTCTGCATACTGTGGCTTAATCAACACTATCTACATAGATCTATTTAGATGGCATTGATTTAATTTCCGGTCTATCCACTAAGATAGCAGGGATTAAAACACGAAAAATAATTTTTGGAAATTTCTTAGAATATTCTAGCTCGATCCGAAAATAAATTATCAGTTCACCACAAGGAGACTAAGCGCGTCGAATGATATCTCATATGTCTCAATTGGTGAACGGTAAATGATCTAACTGTGAAAGACTGATCCACGAACGGACGAAATAACGCGCGTAATTGCTCGAATTCTATTTAGGGATTCTTAAAATTATTTTTGTAGGTAATGGGCTGCGCTGAGTGATTTTATTTTAAAGGTGTATTTACGAAGAAAATAAGCGGGCGA
The DNA here is from genome assembly GCA_017312745.1 of Gryllus bimaculatus. Classification (NCBI taxonomy): domain Eukaryota; kingdom Metazoa; phylum Arthropoda; class Insecta; order Orthoptera; family Gryllidae; genus Gryllus; species Gryllus bimaculatus. The sequence goes on from BOPP01000108.1 coordinate 620,233, forward strand.
TGGTCTGAAGGGAGAGCGATGACTGTGGCCCTACGATAATACAGCTAATGTTGTTAGAGATACCGAAGTCGAGAATGTCTGCTTGTAGATTGGGAAGGATAATTACTGGTAAAATGAGAAGCGTATACTGTTAGATTTAATCTTTCAATATCTGCAAGAAGAAGGATGCCGGTAGGTGAATTGAGTCTGCTAACCCATACAGTATTTTTGGCGTTTCAGTCTCCTATAACAATTGTAGGTTGGTTTGATGAAAACAGCGGGTCGATATCATCTGTTTTATACGGAATATTGGGAGCTTATGAATTGATTTCACAATGAGGCGAGATTGTCAAATTTTCTGTACTGCAAGTCTTATATTTTCAAACGTGGAGTTTGAATATTCAGGAAGCTAATAATGGGAGATATAATTTTTTGTAAAAATGGCGTCACCACTACTGTTGCGGTTTTGTGCACGATCATATCGATACATCGTATATCCAGGGATGAACATTTTAACAGAGAGGTTTAATTGGGTTTTTTGGATGCAAGCTATGTCGATATTATTACTATGCAGAAAATGTGTGAGAATGTGAATATTGGTCCGTGGGCTACTTGCATTCCACAATGTAAGGGAGATTGAATGACGGGGGTTATTTTTAGACATAAATTTGTGGTTAATAGAATTTCAGAGATTGGAGAACTGTGTTGATAAGAACGGGAATTATTTGATTTAAAAGATTCTAGATAAATATGAAGAATATTTCTTCATATTTCTTGAGAAACAATTTGTGAGATTATTCTAGAGCGAGAATTTGGGGTGTTGAGATTTTTAGAAAATCTGAATATGTAATGCTACGGTATGGTACGAAATCGGTATGGCGATGGTGGTCTCGGTTCAAGAAATCTTCAGGGCCTTTCTCTGAGGTGATAATGTGGTGGGGAAGGGAGGAGAGGCGATGAAAAGCGATGGCGATGAAAGGCGATGGGGGAGTGAAAGATTGTGTGGGCAGGACGGTTGGAGGCATGTACGAGTATGGAGGTTGGTTGGGTGGGAAGAACGTTTCTTTATTGAATATTCTAGTGTACCTGACCTTCGCGACTGGAGGCCCGATGCGGCTTTTCACAGTTTAAACATTTGGTTCCTTTATTGGCGCATTATTCAGTAGCATGTTGACCCGTACATTTTCCACAACGCGGTAGCAAACCACAGTTGTTTTTGTTTTTAAATGGCTGTAGGTCTGACATTGCCGACACCGAACTGGACCAGGTCTATGACGACGTTCTTCTATTGTGATGATAGGATCGAAAAGTTCCTTAGGTTGTAGATTGACATTCCTTCGTTGATTTTAGCGAGAGATATTGCACATAATGGCCGTGGTTTGCGTGCGCTGTTGGTTAATCGTACAAGTATAACTGTTATTTCGGGTAACTGTTTTGCTACTAGTTCTTGAAGTATTTCTTCTTGAGTAAGATTTTGGCACGTTTCTGAATACCACTGAGGTGGTAGCTCTGGTTGGATCTCGGTAGGTAAGATAGAAAAGGTCTTCAGTTGATAGTTTCTTTCGGAGCAATGTAAAATCATCAACAGAATTTACATCAACTTCCATGTTGTATCCTTTCACTCTAGTGGTAAAGTTTTCATGTTTTAGTGTCTTTGATTATTTTAAGAACTTTCGTGTGAACAGGTGGGTTGTGAATTAAAATAGGGGGTATTTCCTTCGTTTTGTGGGGGAGAAGGACTAGTATCGGAAGGATCTTGAATAATATTTATTAGTTTGATCGCGAGGTGTAAATTTATTACTAGTTTTAATATTATACCACGTGATAGTTCCAGGAGCAGGCAGGCTGCTCGTGTACTGTTTACTACAGCATCTACAGTCGCAGGCACTTAACTGAAGGCGATACTGTTGTACTTATCTGATGTGCTGAAGGCTGCCTCACGAGGGATGATTGTTGTATGGCATCTGATGAATACGCGGGTTGGGTCACTTCTAACGGCTTCATTTGAGGTGTGGCTAGTGGAAAGTATGAGATGGATTAGGATAGAAGTAATTTAGCGAATGCAATGCTATGGACACAGCTTATAGGAGTGGTGGAAACATGTCTCTTGATTCTTACCTTACCGGTGATAGAGAATCCTAGCAGAAAAGTCATCGATGAAGGGACGGTTTTCCTCGCAAAGCAGAAACGTGAAGTAGACACTCACAATTTACACGTTCACAGATATAAAACGAATATATTTAGTAAATAGTGTTCGCAAGAAGAAAGACACTAAGAAAAACACTCGACACTGAACCGTGCGCTTCGACCTGGCACGGGTCAAGCTCGTAATGATATTTCATGTTGATAATATATTACGGGCGTCCTTAATACATCATTGCATTTGTGAGTGCAAATGCTTCAATTTACTTCAAAGCTTCTAGAAATCTTTAGTTTTCTCACAATTAAATGATAAAAGGTAATGGTACCTTTCTGCAATTCCCCACGTGCCTCAACGGTGCCTCAATGTGGCTCAATGGGGTTGGTGAAGATAGGTCTCCTGCTATTCGTCGTCGTCGGTACAAGGAGGAGGTTATGTGGCGAGCACAACGCTCCGGCCGCCCTTATCCCCAGAGAAGATCTTGGTACTCACTTGGAAAGGAGGCTAAGTCGACCTCAGAGCAGCCGTGAATGGAAATTACTAGATATGCATAACAACTACGCTGGGATTCGAACCCGGATCCTTCAAGTCAGGAAGCCCTCGCCCTATCACTGAGCGACTCCCAGTTTTTTATCATTACAATCTAAAAATTTATCATTTTCAGAAACGCTGAAACGACATATTCTCGAAAACGGTTTCAATTTTTTCCAATGAAAATGAGCATGTAGAACCACGTTTTCTCTTCTGTAATATTATAGAAAGCATAAGCTAATTCTACCGACTGACAAATTGAGAAAATGGGGTAAACATTTTAGGCGTCGATAGAGAGAAGCTGGGGAGAAGGTATTTGTTTTGTGAATATAAAAGAGAATATAAGAGATAAGCCAATACCGTCGCGCAGACGGTTTCGGCAGTCAAAATCTTCGCCAAAGAGGCTGCAACATCATCCTATCACCTCATAATTCACACTTCAAGACGTAACAACCTTTTCGTACCGAAAGATATGTCTGGAAAACAGATCACGGTAATTACATACGTTATTCTTGTAGCGTGGTCAGAAATGGCCGATACGCTAATAATAGTAATAATAATAATAATAATAATAATAATAATAATAATAATAATAATAATAATGATAGATAATAGCAGTGTGTTATATTTAAATCAGTGGAAAAACTGCCTTACATTAAAACTCTTAACTTTTTTTACGGCAAACAAGTCTTTCCTCCCGATGAGATGTAAAGCCGTCGGGTCCATATTGCAACCTGATCCGATTACTGAAACCGTTCATTGCCCTTCATTCACATCTAGATTGCACTGTGGCGACTGATATATCTCCTGTCGCGTAGCCATAGCACTGCCCGCTGACATTCGTGATTGAAAAATGTCCAAGAGATATCAGGTGAAAGATAACGGTCTGTAGTGTGGTTGCAATCCTGGGCAATACCTGCATGGGCTCAGGAGACCTGTGTAAAGACGTGCAGCCCCTTGCGTCATCTATTTCTCACATTCTAGCTTCAAGCTTTCATTTTATCAAGCAGGTGTATAAACTGGGAGATGGTAGTGAAAAGCGACTGCGTTAATTTTTGCCCTAACACATGGGAATAGAAACGCGGAGTCGCGGCTTGGAAAATTAGTTCTCTAGTCATGTACTCCTAACACAATTTTGAGATGAATATTTTAGTTGCAACGTGATCTTTCATAGGCGGCTGGAGTCCCATTGTTGCTTTCGGTTGCCCGGGGCAACGTCGTGGCCAGGTTGTCGTGTTTTTCTGGAAGGGTGAAATGCTTTCGAATAGCCAGCGGCCAAGGCCGCAAACGATCACTACCTGCAGTAACCCCGAATATATATATATATATATATATATATATATATATATATATATATATATATATATATATATATATGTGCCTGGACCGACTATTATGGGGGATTTATCTCTAAATAATGTGTCAATAAATCATCCAAACCTTGAAATTGTAGGCATACACGACTGGGGTCAATATATTATTGGCTATCTGGGAGTCAGAACGTTATAGACACCGTTGTTACTGTGTCGGCAACTGTACGACTTTGCCATGGCGTATCCCAGACAGTCAAGAATCAATCAAAAGCTTATCTAGCCAACCAAAGCTGTCACCATGTGAATCCAGAGCTACTGCAATCGAATCATTTATTTTAAAGAAAGCACAAGTCGACCTCCTGTCTTTTCAAGTAACGTGTGCCTTGCCTAAACCAAACGATTCGATTCCAGCTACGCACTACGTCAGCGTTGAGCTTGCAGCCCTCACCTCCAGCCTTGCGATTTCCGGTGTGCCCGCAGCATCTGCGTGACGGTGGTGGTGCTCAACGTGCACTTCCGGTCGCCGCAGACGCACAAGATGGCGCCGTGGGTGCGGCGCGTCTTCATCCACATCCTGCCGCGCCTGCTCGTCATGCGCCGCCCGCAGTACCAGTACGAGACGCGGTGCGGCGCGCTGCGCGGCGGCCGCGAGCCGCCGGCGCCGCCGCTCTACTACCCATACCAGCCCACGGCGCCGCTGTGCGGGCCCGGCGCCGTCTCGGACGACGAGCCGCAGTCGCCCGGCGCCAAGGACGACCTCTCGCCCGGCAGGTACGCTCGCCTGCGCCTCGCTCTACTGCCATTCGCCAGGGGACGAATTTTGGGAGGACAAATTTCGTTATTCAAAATGATCTGGTCGAATGCGTCATATTTCAGATTATGCAGAACGACCCAGACTAATCTCATTGTTGCAATACAATTTTATTAGTTTTAATGTTTTACGAAAATATTTTTGCTTGAAAGGTTCGTGAAAAGTTAAAATTGAACAATTTTGGGAGGGACATTTCCCTCATTTTCCTCCCCGTGGATCCGCGCCTGGATGTATTTAGAGCGGCACTTGGTAGGTCGTCAGCTGAGACGGTGTCATCCAATCGGGAGCTTATGCATCACTACAGTGACATCACAGTGGTGACGTTCAATTTCTCAATTGGATGACACCACAACAACTGATTTACGTCAGGGTTAGTTATGTTTAAATCTAAATACACACTCACTTATCACTTTAAGGTCAGAGCGGAGAGGGGAACATTGTCATCCAATCGGAAGCTATATTACGGCTTAAATATTTTGCCATTGGAGCTCTCGATTGGATGACGATGACCCATCTCCTTCCAGCACGTGATCTTGAAATGCCTATATGTTTAAATTGGAGTATATTTTTACTAATATTCTACTGTTACTATCGACTCAATAGAGGAGTAAGAAGACACCCGTTAATGATTTAATATTTTACCGTTCGTTACGGAAAATCAAAACAAATGAGTCGGAATACACAAGGCGAATGACTAAACTTACTATTTCAAAAAATAGTATTTTTTGTCTATAATATTTTTCTTGTAAAAAAGAGAATTTTGCGAAAAGTGTTACGTAACACGTGGCTGCCAACACAAATAACATCTATTTAATGACGTGAAAACTATAACACTAGAGAGACCACAGCTGATGTTTTCATGTCTATTTGGTTTTCAATTATTGATTTTTCATGAAACGTTAAGAAGAGCTTACCTTGCTCGAAAGACATATCATTAATATTACGAAATTTAATAGGAGGAAACTTTTCATCAATTTTCAACTAGTACACTTTTTTAAATATTGTTTTCTACCTAGAACGTATGGGATAACAGAAAAAATGGATCCTTATTCAGCAGCATTTTGTCATGTTTAGCGTGTCAAGATAGAATGAATACGTTTTGTTATCTTACATTCAACGATACTTCCTTATTTTTTGGAGGATCTCAGAGTGCGAGAACGTCAGTGGTTCGATTCAATTGATAATTTGTCAGATGTGATCCCGAGTACAATATTTTAAATAAATTTTTAGTAATCTAGAAATCGATAGTTATCTGTAAGTGCCTAGCAATGCGGGCTTCTGCAGATGGTATGTTAGACCCAAACCAAGGAATAAGGAGCAAGACAATTAGTCAGGGCTCTTGTTATCGCCCCGTATATCTTCAACTGTAACCCTGCTAAAACAGTAGGCTTTGGTCCTTTATGGGATGTTGTGGGCTAATAATAATAATAATAATAATAATATCTCTAAATAATACCATGTGACAAGGTTCATGGCACGATCATGCAAGCGTCTTGATAACTACTCGGACAACCGTGATCCTCGATTTCCAGAGTAATTTCGTCCCTGTTAATAGATTATGATATTTGTTTTTTTAAAAATCTTTTTATGGTTCACTTTATAAGCTGCCGGTATGATCACGTCTACTATCTATAGCTGCTACAACCAGTATTGTAGAGTGGTAATATTCGTGTGAATGGAACCCTATAAAATGAAATAATGATGGAGAAAGAGGGTTGGGAATGATATTTCTGAAGTTTTTGTGGCATCGGTTGCATGAGGAATATTTTCTTTATTGGTATTTAGCCAATCATCACGCTTACTAATTCGGGGTGCGACAAGCACATAAGATTTTCATCTTCGAATATTGTGGAAGTATTTAGCGCACAGAACCACGACAAATCAATGGGATGTACCTCAAATAATCGAACTTTGTACACCCGTCAGTTCACGTAAATTTGGACTGTAACTAACTGACGGATTTGGCAGATTTTCTTACGCTGCTGACCTTCCCCTATCTCGGAAGACGAGCCGCAATAGTTCAGTGCTAAGAATGAGTTCGTAGAGCGTGCACATATTCAGTCATTCGCAACGTAACGGCCAGCACATTTTCCCCCTCTGGGTAAACGAAACGTTGTGTGGCTGTGGGTAGAAATTTAATAATACTAATTATTATACAAGACGATAAATATATTTATCTTTGTGTGTACTATATAAATTTGGTATAATATCAATTTTTAGGTAAATACAAAATAAACCAAATGTGTTAAGTTACATCACGACAAATACTTTGCTGTGCAGCCGCTAGGAGGGTTTGCTCTACTCCACGGAGCGCCCAGAAAAGTATATACTTTATTTTATCTTACCTCACCCCTTTGAAGGATGTTTACTTACATGTCTGGGGTTTGTGGAGTGTTTTTTTATTACAGATACGTTATAAAGTAGCTTTCAATTGTTAGAATAAACAACAAAACTGCTGCCAATGAACTGAACAATACGATTCACACAAAAACATTATTTTATTGAAAAAGGAAGGAATATACGTAGAAACACATTTATACTTATTAATTTATTGTTGAAACTTATACAAATATCAATACTCATCAAATAACAAGGTAATATTCAAAGGTTCGTATACATTCCTACAAACCTGCATTAAGTATGGGTACTTACTTTTGATGACAAATAATCTTCGATACATTCCTCGCATACGTTCTTAATATTTCTTTCTTTCCTCCACGACTTAAAATTTTAGAATTCTTTGCTAAATATATCTTTAGATTTACTGGGTAGTAAATCTTCCACAGCTTTTGCAGTTTCACTTTAAATACCTTCAGGGATATTTTCTATTTTCTCGAACTGCCAACTCCTTCGATTGCCAACTCCAAATATCGAAGGCTCGAAGGCCTCCAATATACCGTCGAAATCAATATAATACCATTCAACATTACGCCTACATGTAGAAGAGAATGAGCTCAAAATGATGTAAACGCGATCGGATAAGATAAACTATTGTACATTACACGTGGCTGAAAGACCACTATGTGCTCCTTTGTAATTACACACTCGCGCTAACGCGCTCGTTAATTATTAACTAATTTGCACACAATGGTCCATTTCAGCCACTTATAAAACAATACTGTTATCACCAGTAGGTGTCAACGAGGTATTATAGAGGGATATTATTGGCAATTTAGAAGCGTCTTCATGAATGAAATAAATCTATTGAATAATAGCTTGAAATTGAAACATCAGTTACAATTGTTTGATATGTAGCGTTCAACGGAGTAGTTATACGCATTGAATTGAATCAAGAGGCATTGGAGCGTAGGTGATGCACTCTATATAGGCTCAAGCGTCCTAGATATTAGGTTGTTTTTGCTTAGTTGGGCGTTTCTGACCTGCAGGCTACGTTGCAAGTCTCGTCCCACCACAAAAGTTCCAATTCCTGACACTGCATGTAAAATGTATAGTCGAGTAGATTGGCGAGTTCGGGCAGGTTCCCTCGCGGTTCACGTGTCTCTCCAATCTCGCCAGACAAGCCGCCGTCATCCGGAGGAACGGACGACCTTTGGCCTGAAATCCGGAGTGCACTGTATCAAAGTCGGTAGTCTCGCCTCTTCATGTAAAATTTGTGACGGAACAGTTTGGCTGTTGGGAGCTCGATTTAGTCGAGGTTTTTATGTTTCTTCTTGCTTGGTCCAGGAACTCCACTGTCTCGGTGCAATACTGAAAAGATTGGCCGAAAAGATACATTCTACAGTTGTTCAGAGGAAGCTGTATTACAAAACACTGGAAAAGGTGGCTCAGGGTATCAACTGACATCACTGCAGTGCCTCTGACCGGAAGGTCCTTGGGTTTCACTCCCGATGGTGTGAGTGCCAGATCGAGTTTAGCCGCTGTCTGGAGGAAGATTTAATGGCCTTCTGCTCTGATCGGCAGTTTCCCGTGGTTTCTCCGATCAACACCAGGCGAATGGCGGAGCAGCACCCTAACAAAGGATCACGGACAGCTTGCAATGTTTCTTTCCTCTTCCCTGGCCTATCCTCACCCCTTAAACAAACACTAACATGCTCTACACTATCACACATGCCGGTCAGGATCTTAGAGCTTGTCCCGGGAGGGGTGTTACCCTGCTGCAGAGAGATACCTGGTTGAGGGAAACCGCGCTAGCCGACGGTAGGTCGGCGCCGGATCTCACCATCTAACGGGGGAAGATCACCGCCGCCTCCCGAGGAGAAAACATGCACTACTCTTACGGAACTAATGACCTCAGCAGTTGACGCTTCCGGAATTACTAACAACCAACTAACCAACAGCTTTTTCATCATCATTACGTCTTCGTTACTGTTATCCATTACTCCTGCTATGTTTCAAAACCCGCGAACCGGGAATCATTTTAATTGTGCATAAAATTGCGATGCAAAAAACTCATCGCAAAACGTCAGGAATAGATCAGACAGTAGGTTGAGCACTCTGTTCATGTATCAGAAGAATAATATGCAAAGTTACCACAAACTGCTCAAGTGTAAGCCTCTGCTAGTAATTGTATTGCATTCTGAACAGATTTAAAATGTCTGGAGTAGCGTGTACTATCCGAAGAGCAAAAACTCGGTAACCGCGATGTTTGGTGTGGGTATAAATTCGCTTTGGTGGCTACGAATTACTTCAAATGTATCGGTCGGGCAATCTTCAGGTTGAGTATCGTTCTTGATACATGTCAGAGACTCTCAATACATTATGGTCCGCCAAACGTTTTAAAATGCCATTACTGCTCATCTCGGGCATGCGAGTAATTTGTTTGTGTGCATATCAGTAGACTGAAAGGCGCAGAGAAAATATTGTATACCACAGTATATTAAAAACTTAAAAAATAATACTAACATAAATCTATGTCATATGGCTACGTCTTTAGAATGTGATAGATTATTTCTGGGTTCTTAAGATATATTTAGAACATCAATTTATTCGCTATGTGATTGATTATTCCTATAACAATTACATCCATAGTGGCTCATTTGAGTCCAGCGAAAATGTGCCAACATAAATACAAGTCTGCCTAACTCTAATAACATTTCAAACAACTCTTTAATTAAACATTTTCGTTCCCATAGAATAATAAACTTTCCATTTCACCAATTGGCGGGATCATAATATTTGTGATTCCTACGTCCCCAGAACTCTTCGATCTGTTTCCTCTCAGCTCCATTTCAGTCGCACGAAGCAAAAATGCAGCTGTGCCCCATTTCACACGGTCGTAGTTTGAAATGCAAAATATTTTCATATCGACCTTACATTAACACTGCAACAAATATAGAGGAAATTATTCAAATAATTACAATTGTTAAAACCTTCAAAACAATTTCCCTCCGTCCAAAAATGAAAAAAACATGCATTCCTCTGTATTATTCTCAGATTGTCTGTAAATATAGTTATTATGTGTTATAAGTATATTATAATATTTGTGTAATTTATCATTATTTTGCATCCAAATACTTTTTCTTTATTTTTTCTTGTTTCTATGACCTGACATTTGACCTATGACCCAACCCTCTTCCTCGCCTCTTCCGTTTAGCGATATTTGTCAACTCCGTTTCTTCAGATTTACCCCTGCACGGAAGAGGGGCCTAGTATCGAGCCGAGCAGGGAAGGATTCCTTTAAGGTCTCTCGAAATAAAAATGTGGCTGTAAGATTTTCGGTTTTTATAATACCACTTCCTGAATCAGTGAACGACTGGAAATGATCAGCAGCAATTACGGAAGCGACAAAATAAATAATTCTAGACCATTCATCTAACAAATACACACATAGTTAATATCGAAAATTATCTTCTGTCGAGATTGGAAAAAAAATAATTTCATTTATTCAGGGAGTGGCCAACAGTTTTTCTACACGGATATTGGGAGTATAAGTACTCCCCCAATAATGAAAGTGAAGGTTTTGAAATGACTTTCCTTTCCGATCAACTGCTATATGATCTATTTTTAGCAGCTGGGTTCCTCTCAAAGGATATTTCGTAGCGATGCGCCCCAGCGATATTCAAATGTCACATGGTCGCCCTTACTCAGTTTATACGACCTGTCAGAATCGCTCTTTTTTATAGCGATTGGGTCCAAGCGGTACCCACGCGTGCCACGGGACGAAAATTTCTTCATCTAAGGGAGAGTAAATCAATTTTTCGACTCGCGAGTTTCAACCATGACATATCACCTTTATTACATACCAGAACAATAAACACTGATGCTTTTTCAACTAACATCCAAATGGTGTTTACCGACAAGCCTGACTCTCATTCTGGGCAGGATTGAAAATTTACAACCTTATCACCGAATCGCTTTATGTAGAAACGACACAGAAAATTTGTTTTGCTTTTGGAACTCATTTCAGCGAAAGTCGATATTCTGAGCAGCAAATTCCATTATGTATCGTTTATGTTTGTACGACATTGGATTTTCAATTGTGATGGTTGAATTGATTTCTCAAAATCAACCACATCCTATGCAAAATATTTTCTTTCATTGTTTATTGATTTTGGACAATGCATAAAATGTACCATTCGTGTGTGTGGGAATGTTACTCAAAAAATGAATACGCGAACATAAATGAATATGAAAGAAAGGAAAAGTTAGAAATGTGAATATAGAGAACAATTCTGAATATGAGGAAAAATTGAACCGTGATAATTATTGGATTATTTGAATAGAACGTTGAAGTCTAATAAAATAATTAACTAACGCAATCATGGTTATGCTTTTCAAATCTCTATTATAAAATACGCCTATGCTGTAATGAGTTATTCATGACACCCTTTGCCTCAGACAAAAAAACGCTTGTTTAACAAAACATTTTTGTTTATATCTTCACTAATGTATTCAACGTGAACGATTTTTTCCCTGTTGGTGTCCACCAGGTTGCTTTTTTAAATAACTTAACACTAACTGTTTTCCCACGCTGAGAGTTGATCGTTTCAGTCTTCGATCATCAAACTTTTTTAATTGATTCAAAGTTATGAAAACGGAAGAAAAGTTAACAAACGCATAACCTTCCTTTCTACAAGCAGTCCAGTAACAAGAAATAAAAACGATTCTGTTGGTTTGAATTATAAACCATATAAATAAACATAACTGCCAGCTATTAGTTTCGACCAGTTGATAAATACAAGTACAGGCTTGTAGCAGCACAGTGTCATCAGCTGCTCTTGGGACGAGTGCGAACGCAGCTGCGTCGACGGAGAGAGCAGTCGCGAGCGAACACTGCGGAAGGGCTGGAAGGCGGTAGATGGGTGATCTCCGCGCCATTTTCTCGTTCAGCGAACCATAACCTTCGTATCGACATTCACATCAATCATGATATTGGAGGAATCAATTTGAAACCTCCATTCGGAGTAGCTTAGCTATGACGAAACAAAATGATTCGTTACATCTAGCCAGCCCAGCGATGTGTCTTTATCACAATGATGTTTGAAAAAGTACAGAATTATTTCTATTTATCCACCCAGTGTTCAGCTGTGGAGAGCAAAAGAGTTTAACGTACTGTTTAAAAATATACAATTGGATCAGGTGCGTATTTAATATTTAAATACACAGTCGTTAAGTTCGAAGAAGTTATAGTAATAATACGGCATGCAAAACATTTCATAGAAATTAATAAGATCGCTGGCTCGTGCGACGAGGTGCACTCTAAATAAACCGCTGAACATCGTTTTCCGCCCAGACGCTGCATGATCCAATTTGCTTACGCATCTGCCATTCTCGCACTATGTTATCATTTTGTATTTATTTTTGAGTATGTATGTATTTTATTTTTGAGTATGTATGTATCATTTTGTATTTACTTTATATTCAGTATGGATCACTTCTACGAAATAAGTAAGAAGATGTAAAAACATCCTTCAAAACATTTTTTTTAGGGTTGTCGCGGGGAAACCTCATATCATATTTTCCTGCATACCCTCTAATGCCTAACTAGCAAAATGCATGTTTGACAGAGAGAAAGAAAAATTGATTTATAAACATATCGTTTAATAGAAGGTAATAATGAAAAGTGAAATTTAACTTAAATTCCATATTTCAATTTTGAGACATGTGTACTATTTTTTAAAAAAAAATTGAGCCGTATGAAATAATAAAGTTAAAATAACACCTATATTTTATTGAAGTCGATAGTTGAGAATAAGAGAGTACAAAGTTTAGAATATCGTATTCATACACGAATTTTATTTCCACACAAAGAATTGAAAAATGTTCTCCGCACACTCATGGAGCGTTTATTCCGTGAATCACGGGACATCTCTCATCTCTCCATTGTTTCCACCTTACCCGCATGTTTACCTCTCCGGTGCACATCATCTTTGGATTCAGCGACGTCATTGCCACTTTACCTAAAGTTTTGCAATGACTTGATGGCTATTTCATTTATCATCGTACCTCTCGTTTTGTATCAATGCAAGGAAATTCGTAATCGTAATTATTTCCATCTGCGTAGCCAAACATTTTAGTACATCGGCCCGTCTGCCACCGCAGTCCGCGTGTCTCTTTGAAAATATTCCCTCGTAATTCTGAGCGCTGACGGGCAAACGAGCTTTGATCCAGGCCCCCAGCGTAAAACTCGTTATATGCATTGGCTGTGTTTCGTCCGGGAACGTCAGTGCGCGATGTCTCGTTCCTGAAGTAATGAACTTATTGCGCTAGCTGGCGGCTCTCGGTGCCTTGGGCACTCATAAAAAATCCCATCAAAATCACGCCATTGACCCCTCAGACGAAGTGCCCTGTCGTTGCTATTTTGGCTTCAATCTCCCTGAGGGCGAATATTGCATTAACGGGGAACTCTGCAGCTGCTCATTAAGCCACTCAGACACATTACTTCTGAACAACAGTAAAGAATTCATATTCTTTTGAAATGTTACTAATTTCGGACGATATTCATTAGTTCTGAGAACGAATATTAAAAACAAACGAATTCGAATAGGAACATAAATCAACTAGTTAATGTAGTTAGTACATTCCAGTACCGGTTCTAGCGTTTTGGAAATGTTAATGAAGCAAAATAAGGACATATGTCCAAATCTGTTTCCTCTACTCTTTGATTCAATGAAATAAATCCCGTTTTGAATGTGCATAGGATAATAAAAGTACGTAGTTTTTATTCGTTTTCCGATACTATTCTCCAGATAATCACGTTTTCAATTGATACATTCTATATCAATTGGGACCAATTATTGTGATTTAATGATCGACATTGCGATGACACAATTCAATTTGGAGTTTTAAAAAGCTCTTTGGTAGAGTTACGTAACCACTTGACTCTATAATAATAATAATAATAATAATAATAATAATAATAATAATAATAATAATAATGATAATAATAATAATAATGAATTAGTAGTTGTATGACATGCATGATGAAATAAGAAACATAATACATCAATGTATGTTTCTTGTATCTACGAAAATGTAACGTTTTTTTAATAACAGCTTAATTCATTTAATTACAAATATTAATATAGTGGAATATCTTATAATTCCTAGCAACTTATTATAATTTAACTGGATAGGCAAAAATGAATTTAAAACTTAAAAAATAAAATTAAGAATATTATTCGACGAGTATATTGCATATTTCTTAATAAAGTGAAAGTGCAATGCTCTAAAAATGTGGAATTCCAGATATTTAAAGAAAAGCACATTTCTTCCTGAATTTATCTTTTGTGAATGATTTCAATATCGAAGTTATTTGAGTTATCGAAGTATACCGTTGTTATTATTAATTATTGAAATTGAGACATGATATGAATTGCCTCTTCTGTGAATTATACACAGAGGATGGATAAAAACATCGACTCAGATAAATTATTAATGGCTTAGGAAATGTAGCTCGTCACGAAAACTCCTACGTATGGAGCTCTGTCGAATTATTTGTGTGCTGGCAGAATTTGTAAGCGTTGATTTTAGTTCAGAAAACATTTTTGCATTTGTAGTCTCACCACAGTATTACATTTTAACTTGCATAGATCCTCCAACCCACTCTTCTGTCCCCGCTCACAGTATTTAGTGGAAGCATTATTTTTGGGCATCATAATCTTGGAGATTGTATCTCACAAAACAAAAAGTTTGACTTGTTTAGTTAGAAAAACACCCACTGTACTGGTTCCAACAATTGGCCCACGATCGAATTATTATCTCGCTCTAGATGCAGCCACAAAACACAGTCTCCACAACTGAAGTTTACTAGAACTCGTAGTTTATGCAATTTGTTTATAATGTTAAGCATCATTGCATGAGTACATGTTTTGAAAACGAGCGACTTTAGGGATGAGTTTTCAAATTTGTACGAATGTAATAAAGCAACATTATAAACGAGTTGCATACTATAGTTCTTTGTATAACAACATTGTACATTTATAAGAGAATTAAACTTAATTTTGAGAAACAACTTCCCTGTGCGAGTGAACGGTGGTCGGCTGTTCCGTTTAGCTCTACCTCCCCCCAATTCTCTCGCTACGATTGACTGAATATGTGATGATGCAATCATTCGCGACATAAAATCTAATACGTCATCATTTGTGCCGTAAAATGCCAGATTATGAACGATTTTTTGCTTCAGAAAAGGTTATTTTATAATGCTGGAATACAAAAAAAAATTGCAGTGGCTTTAAAGATAGTAGTGGTCTTGGACAAATACGACCAACGGCTACAAATTTCGCTAGAATAATATTTCATTTCAGGTACGCATTTACAAAATATTTTTAAAGTTTTGCCTTTGTAATATTCGAATAAACGAAAAGAGTGATTGAGAGAAACTCGACATTCACCTAATAAGCATCATTGATCCTGAGTTATTTATTGATTCAATATTCGAAAGCAGCTGAAGAAATGTACCTGAAGTGGGAAGCACGTGACGTGGCCGCTTCGCGCCCGGCCGTTATCTCGATCTCCCTCCGGAACTCCGGGCGTCGAACGGAAACTAAGCGGAGGCGTTGCAGATTGTGCGCGAAATTTCAATTCGCTGCTACGAGGCCTCCTTTGAGTGTGCAATACAGCCTCCATTTGGGAGCTGCGTGCTTTTCTCCGTGCGTGGCATTAGACGATTATCTAAAACTTTTTTCAGTTTTGTAAGCATGCATTGTTACCTTATCTAGTGATTACATAATCTACCGTTAGTTAATTAAATATAAAATGCAGCCATATCTCGGTAGTTATAATCAAAGCGCAATTATAACCAGACGTAGTTCTCATAGCTTCGGTTCACTGAATTGCAATAAATTATTACAACAATAAATTTGAACATTTCAATAATAAACAATTTCTAGTATGATTAAAAACGTGCATGGAAACGTCTAAGAACTTTTCTTTATTATTTTTCTTTACCAACTAAGACTGCGTAGTGATAAGTTTACTTAGATTCAAATTCAATCAAGTGTCATCAAAAAATTTCCGAAACCCTCTACAAAGAAAAATCGTAATAAGCTCCGTAATACTTAATATGTTTGTTAGCTGCTGGCCAGCAGGTACGCTCGTCATGCTGAGCAGCTGTTTGCTTTCCATCTCTTCTTCTCTCTCTTTTCCTCTCTCCGACAGAGATACACCCCACGACGGGGTCTTAGCTTATATTTACTAATTAGGTTACTACCGGAGTATTTTCCTGATAGTGGATAATAGGCTATATGAGAGTGGGAGGTCTGACCTTTGCCCTTCCTTCAGAGTCCAGAATGGATGGAGAAGAGCGTTTTCAAGGTAACGCTCCAGCATTCACCCGGAATCGATCGGAAGAAACCACTGATCAGATCAGTCGTCGTCTAGATTTCCCATCCAGGCATTGGCGCTCCCCGACGTACTAGCTACTTGCGTGCTGACGAAAATTTGCCACAGGCGAGGCTCGAACATAAAGAATCTTTAGTTATGTACTCACAATGAAATCTGCTTTTACATATAGTTTATTTGTTACAACTGGATAATGGACGGTATTCAGCTTAGTGAGATTCAATCAGGTGTCACCAAATCACGTCTTTAATTTCTAACAAGATGACTGGTGCAAAGCTTCACAATTATTCAAAATCTAAATAACTGCAACGTCATCGAATTAGTTAACCTGGATCCAGGTGAATTGCCATTCATATTCAATCAAATATCACCAAATCATTCCGCATAAATTCTAAGAAGATGGACGTGACCCAGGCTCATAAATCTTCGGATTTCAAATAGCGCACGGTCAGCGTGTCCGTAAAACAGGACACCGCGTCGAACTATCATCACATCCAATCAAGCGTCTTCCAATCTTTCCAACACGATGGCAGCCGACCCAGCTCCATATTTCGTAGGGTCCTAAATAGCCGCTTTGCCAAGGCTCCCTAAACCAGAATCCCGGATCGATGCTTGTCAGGCGCAAGTGGAGACTAAATATCTCTGGTGGCCTCCGCCGGGCTCGCCCCAGCTCCGTTTGACGGCCCCTCCTTTAGAGGGCGTGCGCAGCGCGCGAAGCCCGCCGGAGGCCATAAAGGGCGCGGCGCGGACAGCACTTGGCGGCCGAGGCGGCGGTGGCGGCGGCGGTGGCGACGACGGGTGGAGGTAGGCTGTGTGACATGCGTTAGTCTGCCAAGGATGTCAAAGGTTTTTCCTCACCGGTGCTGTTCTTTCAATATTTCAGTGTATTGCTATTGATATGCAGTTGATCGGGATTTTGAAAATTTGTTACAAAATACAACGGAAACATTCCTCATTTATTAATCTTCTTCTTCTTCTGTAGATGGTAATTCCGGAGTCTAGAGAATCCTTTTGCAAGTCTTGTTGCATCCCCAAATAAAAACCAAAACGACCTACCCAGACATTTAACAGTTATAAAGTCTTATTTCACTCCCAATACAACTTATATACATCAAGTGTCATGTGTACTTGTCAGTAATCTCATCAAAACATTGAAATATAAATATTTGACCCATAACGCAGAATACTGGGGTATTAATAAAATATATATGAACAAACTAATTAAATACACTACTAAAGCCACGTGGATATTTCTATATTTTTGCTTATTTTCCCGATATCATTCATTGAAGAGACAATTCATGGCATATCTACTGAAAGTAAAATTATTTAGAAACTACACTGCTCCTCAAAGCCTGAAAGCGTTACCTGAATTTGATTTTTCGAAGGTAAACATAATTTTTACAAATAAGTCGTGAGAAGATACATGTGCATTACAAACGAGGAACCTAAGAGAGCCATAACAATATGCTCGCGAACTTGGTTCGCCGAATGAACACTAATAGAAAGGGATTTGGGTCACCCCAAGGCCTGTGACCACGCGTATTGACAAAGTTGCGGTTTCGGTGCCCTCCTCACTCTCACGGAAACATTCACGGAGCGAGTGTTGTGGTGAGACCAGTACTATGAGGTATCGTCACTGCGGGATGAAACTCTCAATTTAAATGTGAATTCTTAAGAGTAGGAGTTCAACCTATGAAGTTGTTCGTTATTTTTAATGGATTTCATATAAAAAGAAATGAATATATGATGTAATTTCAATCAAGGATTTCTGATTTTTTCTGAAGATAATTAGCCCATATCAAGAGTTAAAAAAACATAAAGAAGGTAACATCATTGTTTCAGAGTTCTGAGCCAATATCATGAGAATATGTTAGTAGACATGAGAATGTGATATACTTTTTGTAAAGGTTAAACAATTTAAGTAATTTATCTTTCAAATACATTTTGTTATTATTAAATTTTGAATGGTGCACTTTCAAATTTGATTAACCTCTCAAGATTAGTAAACAAGATTTTATTGAGAACGATACCGTATTTTCTTTTCTTTTATTTGGTATTATATACGGACTAATAATTATACAATATAAAAGAGTAATATGATATCTTGGCATGACAGAAAACGTTTTAGTTAAACTAGATTTCTACGCCAAGAACAATGGTATCGTAATGGGAAAAGGGTACTATGGGCAAGTATGTAAAGGTACATTGTCGAGTAGACCTACGTGATATTCGGGGAAGGCGGAGGTTCTCTTCACTTGGAATGTCGTCAGAGTAGCGAAAGGGGTAGCGAGTGCACCTAGTGTGTATTTCCGGCATCGATATGTAACAGCTGGGAAGAGGATGTATCGAAACCATAAAGCTAGCCCAGATTCAAGGGAACAGGTAACTATACGAAACTGTACGAACCTGAACGAAAAAGTCTGTGCCATTTTAAGACCACTAGTTTCCTATAGGACGATCGATCTGAATATTATTTGAAACGGATTTACTCATGCCGAGTAGAAGCGGAGCTCCTCTACCTACGTCTCAGAGAAAAATACACACACGTCTCCCTAATCGGTCGGCGAACCAACACGCATTTGACTTTCAGTTTGCCACTATTTCAGAGTGACTTGGGTCATGCAGGACTTAAAGCCTTTAACATTGCATAAAATTGCTAATGAGCCCCGTGTTAAAAGAGAAGAAGGCAGGGGATCTGAAAACTGAATCGTGACTTCGGAATTACACATTATTTTAAATAAATCAATTGAAATGAATAATAAATGAGTGATCAATTGAAATGAATAATAAATGAGTGATCAATTGAAATGAATAATGAAGGTAAACTTTTCATCGTTGACTTTTTTAAAATATAACGCTCCTTAGCATCTACTTCTGAATGTTTTAGGGTCGTACGGTCCTGTCAGCCTGAGAGGGTGGCAACCCGTTGAACTTGAGTGCGTGTTGGTAATCAGACCTCGCAGGAGGAATGACGCATTTTCTCACAGCACTTAGTGCAGAGTGTCGGCGCCTGAGACACGGGGACGGAATTTGCTTCCTTTTGTATCTACGTGATCATTGCGTCTGCGCACTTTTCTCTGTATCGCTGTTCAAATATACAAGGCGTTACTCCTTTTTAGATAAGAGATTTTGAAGCTTCATTTTTTATATGTATGTATGTATATATTTCGTAAATGCCGTTTTAAAACAAATTCTCTTGATATTACCCGCTTTTTATATACGAGTATAAGACCAATTGAGATCCTAACAAAAAAATAACATACACCAACTTACATTCAAAATTTTCAAACCTATTACATAACATGTAGTAACATGTAGTGTACTGATTTGATGCTTCGCATATGAAGATACGGAAATCTCTGTTTCTCATCATCCAAAATTGCAATGCATTGTAGTAATTGAAGAATATTGAAAACTGATTGATGCAGAAAATTAAAATTCGATATTCTCCCATGAAAAGTAAAAATAAGTAAAGTACTTGTGACAGAGAGGATCGATTTTCTACAATTATATTCCCAATATTTACTCAACCATAACTCGTATATTTCCATCTATTTCTAATCATATCAATAAATCCTTTTTAAGAAATTAAAACTTTATTTCATAATGGACAGAAAACTAACGGGTAAATTCTGAAGAAAAAAAATAGAACACGAATTACTGGTCGGGAGACCGACACTCAACCTAAACCGCTGCCGCATAAGAATTTAATCATTATCGCGTCCGAGTGACCGCAACGTGTTGCCGCAGCGCGCCACTAGTCGGTTGACGCAGATAAATCCGGTCATTGCTCCACACATACCTCAAAACTGTTCCACTCCAGCAATGGAAAGTATCACGAGCCACTGCAAATCCATTATCCGCGATAAAATATTCCATTATTAAATTAAATAAATTTGCATTAAATTAATTTTGATGACAATCAAATTCCTTCACGAGAGATATAATTAATTTTATAATGAAGTCATTAATAAAATGCCTTTCTTGGGGAAAATTAAATCGTTCGCGCATAAAAATCTTTCTTGCTGGATTTCCTCACAGGAAGACATTGATTTTCAACTTAGTAGAATTTGGAATATTTTTTCTCAGTATGTGGTAAAAGTATATTTTAGAAAAAATACGGATTATTTAGGAAACGTTTATAAAAATTATTGGTCATTAAAATACATAATACGAATCGACAAAATATTCTAGGTAACTGGAAGTATTATTCTTCTGACAGCTAATTTCAAATTGAAATCATTGACAAATGTCTAGAAAAGCTTTAAACGCATTCATTATGATTGAAAGTTGAAAATTAAAAAAAAAGAATTTTAATGAATTTATTTTTTCATATCCTATTGATCGATGAATTACGTCGCGGAGAAAATTTCTTGTAGGAGCTGCCACCATATTCAGTCATTGTCCGATGGGAGAGATTGTTGTACCTGTTGCTTAAATAACAGCTTATGATCAGCCACTGAATTACCCCTATTGAAAATGTTATAATGGCTTTTGCGTATTCAAATGTTTATTTGTGTTTCTATTTTCACTTTTAATATCAAATTAATCATTTTTCATCAAAACTATTTTGCTATTGGTGAGGTGTTTTAAATCTTTAGAAACCCTTAGGTATCAATGTGCAGATTTTGCAGATATCATGGATAATATTTACAATTTATTTTACAAGTATGTAATTACATCATTTACGGCAAAACATACATAGAAATAAATTGACAGATGTTGCAATGTATCCTCTGCCATAATGTCTCAATACGTAAGAATGTCTATACAAATAATAAAACAACCATAAAAATTGTTTTTCTCTTGCAAAACCGGCCATTTAGATTACAGATGGAAATCATCTCTACTTTACGGAACACATCGAAGTGGACAGAACGTTTACTCGTTTCCTTACTCACTAATTTGAATGTCGAATAGTTTCATAAATGATGATTCTTTCTGGCAAAGTCATAAATAAACCACCGGAGTGTCCGGGAGATATGGAAGTTTAGACACTTCCGAGAAATGTATTTTTATATTATTTTGTATATATTTATATATTTAATATATTTTTTATATTGAAGGGTTAATTTGTGAAAATTGACAAATTAAAATTCGCTAAAAATATTTATATTATAAGTTTAAATTTAATAGGGATATGTAATATGGCTTTTCCGCATCCACCAATGAGATATTTATCGATAAAATTAATTTGATTAAATAACTTTAACAAAAAGGTACTTAAAATAAAGGAAATAATCAACCATTACGTGCCTTAGGGTGACTCATGGGTTGCGTACTAGTTTGGGGCTGCAATCTCAGTAACGATTCCCAGTCGGGACAAAAATAGTCTGTTGCTTTCGTTTAGAATCGTCTCAGTTTCTGTAGGTGTGTGGCGAAGAAAAGTTCAGGCAGGCGGAGTTTGCAAACTACTGTGAAGAGAATTCGACATGTTCGTTACATATTCCTCTTTCCCACCAAGCTTGGGTATTAAAGTAAGGTCAGTCATAGAGAACACCGTCACATACCCGGGAAAGTCGGACAATCGCACAAAATGCCAAATACATCCATATATCAAACTTAACTAAAACTAGTTTACTTTTGGAGAGACCAAAATAGAGGAACTTCATCGTCTGTTGCTCCGCTCCTGGCAAGCCTCTCATTGCGGCCCCGTTTCCAGGAGTTTATAAGGCGCGTGTCCGAACAAATATGATATGTATGAAATAAAAGATATGAAATATTACATCTCGTCTAGTAATTACTAAATATGTGAAAACCCTTCTTATATTTTATTAAATAACAATCTGTCCAACTTGTCTTCTAATGGGTCATTCAGACCTGAAGCCATCGTCCTTTCATTAGACATTCATACTCCATTTTCTTATTCAATGAAGAACACAAGGGTGCGAGTGATAGGAGAATTCTCTCCCTTCCTCACAGAGAGTTTCCTGTGACCTTCCTAGAGTAACAACACTATTAAACCGTTTCTAAATGCCTGATTATCATTTCAAACGTTGACACTTTCCAATCAGGGGAAAATGGAAACGAAAACTTGCCAGGAGCATTTTTAATATTTATTCACTGTGCTATGTCAAAGCTATTCTTCGTTTCATTAGTCCAATATTGGATTGTCAATCGCAGAATTTTCAGGCACGCATTTTTACATATCACTACTGACTGTTAACTTGTTTTTGTTTAACTTTTGGACGTCCCTCTCTTGCTAAAATTGCCAATTCGCACCCCGCACTGGTTCCACATGTGATTGTCAATGTGTGACGAGTGGCTCCCTCTGCGCTCAGCCTGGCGGACGGCCCGTTCGGCGGCAGCTGCCAGATCCACGGGCCGGCGGGCGTGGCGGGCGGCGGCGTGGGCGCGGGCGCGAACGGCGACGCGCCCGCCAGCCCGGCGCCGGCCAGCGATCCGGAGTTTGTGCTGTGCGGGGCGCGGCGCGGGGGGCGCGGGCGGCGGCGGACACGCGCCCCGGCCGCCAAGAGCCCCGGCCTGCGCAACCCGCCTTCTCGACTTCCGCCGCCCGCCGAGGTTGCACACGCTCCTGCCTTCTGCGTGCGCTCCATCGCCAAGCACACCGCGCATGCTCGAGTACTCCACCAAGGTGCGTGCGCTCGCCCCCGGCCTTTCAAACACTTGCGCCCTAGGCACGCCCTCCACTCAGCAAATGCTCCGGAAGTGAGGTGCGTTGTCCTAGACCGCTCTGCACCTCGTCAATGGATGGTCGAGACTCCACCAAGTGAGTGCGCGCGCCGCGCTCAACCACTTGCGCTAGCACGCCACTCAGCAAATGCTCCGGAATGTGAGTTGCGTATGTCTAACGCTCGCGTCCTTCAATGAATGTCGAGGACTCACAAGGTCTGCGCTCGGCCTCGCTCTGGCCGCGCTAACCACTCGCTAATGAGCACGGCCATCAGTCAAACTGATCGGAAGTGCAGGTGCGTATCCTGACCGCTCTACACCTCGTCAATGGATGGTCGAGGACTCCACGAAGGTGATGCGCTCGGCAACTCTCAGCGCCTGGCAATAGCGAGACAGCAACTCAGCAAATATCCAGACGTGAGGTACTAGGTCCTATCGCTCTCATTCATCGCAATGAATGGTCGAGACTCACCAAAGGTGCGTGCGCTCGGCCGCGCTCAACCACTTGCGCTAGCACGCCACTCAGCAAATGCTCCGGAAGTGAGGTGAGTATGTCCTAGACCGCTCTACACCTCGTCCTAGCTCGCAACAGAGAAAATGTTCCAGAAGAGAAGCACGGATGTCAATGTCCTAAACAGCTCAGCATATCGTCAATGGATAATCAGGGACTCCAGCAAGATGCGTACGCTCACCGACACCCAACCACTTTCCCTAACAGTGAGGTATGTCTGATACCACACTGAGTCTCGTACATAGATGTTCAAGAACTCTACCAAGATGACGACTCTCAGCGCCTGGCGCTAGCCAGCAACTGAGCAAATGTTCGAGAGGTGAGGTGTGTATGTCCTTTGTGTCTCGTCTTCTGTGTCTCGTCAACGGATGCTCACGTACTCCAACAATCATTCTCTATGACTACTATATCATTCGCCACACATATTTGAATGGATATATAACAAAGTAGATGGCAAAATAATTCCAGGTAATAAATAAATAATAAACCAGGTATGTATGGAGAATACTATCCTGCATCATGTCAAATTCATAGGATTAATTATGTTCTCCGTGAGTCGTGTCCTCGGGGCTCTCTCGAAGGTGCATGTTCTCATTACTCCACTCCAGGCTCACGTGCAATGTTCCAGAACTATGGTGCGTATATCCATCACCGGTCTGCGCTTCGACATAAATATATTCTGGGATTACACCACTAGGATTGCAAGATTACTAGTACGTTCTGTGTGCTCAACAATCCTCCACGGCCCGCGCTCGGACACTTTCCTGCAATTTAACAAATATTCGAAAACTGTGTATGTCCAACACCACTTTTCCCACTGAAGGAGATGGATGTTAGAGAAGTTCACGTAGATGCGCGTCCTTAACAATGCTGTCCGACGGACTCATATACACAATCGAGATTGAGCAACCAATGCATGAAAGCAACTCATTCTGCATGAATGTTCTGCCCAACAACTAAGGTGAGGATGTTCAACACTCTTCCACCGTCGCGTAATTTCCCAAATGAATCAGTGCCAGAGAAAATAATAATGTTCGGAAGTTGTTCTAAGTTCGAGAACTTCAATAAGGTACGTATGCTGAGCATCGGCGTCACGCGGACGTACACGAACGAACCCGTAACAAAACCATTCCTCCACAAGTCAAAATGTGGAAGACCCCATAAAGGTACGTACGCAGAATGAGCCTTGTCTGGGATTAACTATGATTCACGCCAGAAAACTCCTTGACTCTCTCAAGGTGCGTATGCTACACGCTTATTAACTTTTAGCACACCTACACTAACGAGTCCATGGCGGAGCACATTAACTATGATTGTGGACAGACACTCTAATCCTGTAAGTGTAGTAGTTTTTCATGCAGAGAGGTAGAAGTGTTTCTCCCCCGGCAGAATGATGAGATCTTGTGCCGACCTATACGTCAGATTTTTATTCCTTCCACGTATCTACCCCCCAGCGGGGCACCACCTCAAACAAATTCTAATTTCGTGACAGCTCCCCCGACATATATGGCAGTGTAGTGCATGTGGCTGGATGTGTAAAGCGAGAGGATGGGGCAAGGATGAGGAAGGAAAGATCGCGCTTGATCAGTGAGCCTTTTGTTATGGTATTGCTCCGGCATTCGCCTGGTATTGATCGAAGAGACCACAGAAAACTACCAATTATAGCAGCTGGAAAAGATCACATAACGGAACTGACGAATTCTCTACTGAAAGATGAAACCCGAAGGACTCTTTCAATGCGCGTACATGCGCCACAATACGCTACATTACGTAGCGCGTACATGCGCTACGTAATGCTATGCAATATACCGCCGCGCTCGGAAAGATACGTACCCACTACAGAATAAGTTCCTGAGGTCTCTTACTTCTCTAAGGTGTGTTTTCCCAATACAAAACTCTCGATCTACATACACACACGAACGAAGTCTATACGTTGAACCTATCTTCTTTGTGTTTGACGTTTGAGAGTCACGTGGTGACGCGAAAAAGTGTCAAAGCGAGGAACAATAGGTTTTCTATTAACCTTCAATCGATCAATGTTCTCACATGATGTAATCTTCTACTATACTCTTTTAGCCAAGCCTGGGTGAACAAATGACAAAGGTAGTGCGAAATGCGCTTCGATGTGAGGTGCGACAATGCTAGCTCATGGGTATGGTAACGCTCGGCACGTTGCCTCTTGCGAGGTCAAGCTATCAAATACAAAGGAGATTGGTTCAGTGTAAAACGCTGTCCAGAACACAGCGCAAGTCCAATTTCTAATTTCTTACCGAAACAAAGGTTTGTGCTCAAGAACACCGGAAAGGTATGTTTAACCACAGTATACGTATTAATACAGTAGCGCAGCTCCGTGTTAAATGCACTATGACGTCATGTTGTTCAGCGACTCTAGCGATCCGCGCAGCGATCAAAGAATACTTCGCCGCCCTACAATTCGTAATGCAGCATCGTTCGGCGAAATCTAGCCCAAAATGTTGAAGAATAAGTGTTCATGAAAATATCTAGAAATGAAAGTAAACTAAGTAGTAAATAAGGGCTTCGAGGAGGTAATAACACTTCTGTTAGGTGGTAATAATAAATTTCATTCTTTCCTTTCTAGGTTTATTGGTCAAGTAAAACAACATAACTCAGGGGTCTTTCCTTCATTATTGCTGAATTTCATTGCAAACCAGAGCGCTCCTTTCTATTTTTGAACACGCATTGTTATTAATGTGTTAACTTTAAAAGTATAAGAATTCATTTGGTGCTTATCAAATATGTTTCGATTCATGTAAAATGTAAGATTAAAACGTTTGCTCGATCTAATTTTACGTGTTATGTAATGACTTGCTCTTGAAATCCTAGGAATATAAAACAACCAGGTCAAGAAATATTACGAATTATTTTTCAACTTTTGAATCAGGTATTGATAAAAGCAATTTAACAAACAAATACATATACTTCAGTAGCAGCTATCCCTTGTTTTACTTGATCTTCACTAGGCTGTAAGCGCGCGCATCCCTAACTATTCAAAAAACGGGCTGAGATGCGTTACTGTAAAAATACGTATACTGGGGTTACGTATACTAGTCCACGCGGTGCGTAGGCATAAGAATATACAAAAAGCCCTTGAAAGAAAAATATCCACGAAATGTGAGATAGAGAACACCACGAGTATTAACTTCAGACATTGCGTGCCAACACGAATAAACCCATTAAAGGCAAATGGTGTTCAACGCGATGGAATCTTTGACGTCTTTGCCAAGGTACCTGAACAAACCACCGCGTGTGTTGCAAAAAATAAATTTCTACCTCTCTTCTGTACACATTCTTACTTATCAATGCTCAAGTTCTAGATCAAAGAACATACTCCATAAAGATTGTCCCACGCGCTTAATTAACTAATGTAAAAAAAGCTCGGAAACCTAACTCTTATTGCACTCCTCGGTGAATCGTTCGAGATACTACTTTCGTTCCCTGAAAATTGACCACGTCAATGATTCTCTCATTTTGCTCTGGATTAAGTTATCTGAATGGACTTGAAATCGAGCGGGAACATTGAATATATACAACAAATGTCACATTTGGGGTCGAACGCAGTTTTCGAGAGAAACGAGATAAAGGACGTGCAGCACTCGAAATATCCTTCCAGTACAGGATTGTGCGATCTGACATGGGGCTGTGCTTGGTAGCTCTACGCTGGTAGAAACGTAACCTTCGTAATACATGAGATGTGTTTTTAGAGTAAAGACCTCATAAAAATTGTTTTTCGAAACAAAATTTATTTTTACATGAAAGAACACATTTTAAACTATTTTTCTACATGGTTGTTACCACTCTTCAGACATTTGTCACAGCGGGAAACCAACGTTTCTTTGCCCTCTTCGTAGAAAAATGCCGCCAGTGAAGACATCCACTGTTTTTAAACGTAACACAGTTTTTAAACACAAACAATGTTAAGAGAGCTAAAATTCTTCGCCAACTTGTAGATAATTATGATGACAATGAAATGAATGATAGTGGGTTAGACAATGATAGACGAACCACAAACCAATTTTCATGACGATGCACTGAGTCGGCCTTTGTTGTCAATGATGGGTTGGTTGAAAAAGGGAACGAAAAAGATCATAAAAACAGATGGTGCACAATAAAAATGCTCTCTGATGATTTTTTCGCAAGTCGAAAAACCGCTTTCGCAACAAAAAACAACAACAAACGTTCAGACGATGCTTCTTTACTAGCGGAATTGTTCTCTGCAGAGGTCACAGAAAAGATTATCTCCCGTTATCGCAAATGTCTGAAAAATGGACACAACTATGTAGAAAAATAGTTTAAGTAATGCTCTTTCATGTAAAAATATATTTTGCTTTGAAAACCCACCGTTTCTGTTTTTTTTCTTCAAAACGGTACTTTAAAAACACGCCTCGTAACAGATCTATTCTTCCATGTACAGGTTCATTTCCTAGAGCAGTACATGTTACACGCCGAAAAAATGATTTCACTTTTAGAATGCATTCAACTCATTGGGAGCAATCCGTCCATTTGAAATATTCCCTAAGAAATACATCAAGCGATAAGGGCTTTCAGTCGTAATGAAACAACTAATTCACAAAAGACGTCAATGTCATATTGATTCAAAAGTCCTTGACAACTATTTATTAAAACAAAACACGACCAAAATGATTTTAAAAATGATTTTACTAATAATTATAATCTGGCTAGGTCATTTATAGGTTTCATGAATATTATAAACTCTTCGTTCTTAACATTATTTAAAATACGTTCCCCACAAAAGATTAATTTGTGAACTCCTTAAATATTTGTGCAATGTATATCGTACACCGAACTGAGAGCAAAGGTTCATTCGCAAGGGAGCTAAACGATTCCATGGACTTTTCACATTCCTCCGCAACCCGCAAAATACAAATTTAGACCTTCATGCACATTCAAAGGAAATCGTATCTTAAAGACGCATGAAAAGAAATTGAAAGTAGTATTTGTAAATTATAAATTTTTAAAATCTTCTCACAAACAAACCAGAGAGCGTTAGGGAAGTTATTTGAAAATAAATACGATCAATGATATAAAAATAAAAATACGAGTATTTGTGAACACGTCTTCTCTTCATTGTTTTGCAATACACGATTCTCTGATAATAAGTGATTTCTGTTAATCCATTTCTAATAATATTTTAGTTGTGAATGTAAAATGACAGAGCGTATGAAGCTTCAGAAGGGTATGGTCTGACATTCTTCCAAGGTACGTATTATTCACATTGTTCTGAGCAACGCGTACAGGTACGTAAAGATAATTACTCTTGGGAGCAAACGAAGTTCCGAAATTTACGAGGGTTCCATCAAGGTATGTGTCTGAGCAGTACCCTAACAAACAGGCCACGGACCGCGCGCGATATTTCCTTCCTTTTCCTATCATCACTCTTTACATACACGTACACTAACAGACATTACACCACCACACATGCCGGGAGACCGGTCGGGAGCTTAGAGCTCGCCTCGACTGAGGGTGGCATCCGGCTAGAAAGAGATACCTAGCCCTGCAAGCAGACGGTAAGTCAACGCTGGATCTCGCCATGCAGCGGGGGAACACCAACGCCACCTACGGAGGAAAAACATGTACTACACCTATGGGACTAATTACCTCAGTAGTTCACGCGCCCGGAATCACCAACAATCAATCCACCAAGGTATGTCCTTGTGCGGTACCTCGTCATAACAAAGAAAAAAAAGGAACCCTTCCATTACAAAGTGTGTCCTTTGGAGGAGATGCTTCGCCATAGAGATGCCAATATATTTTCGTTTTTACTTAGATCAGTGAATATGTAACATATGTTTTTTTAACGATTCCTCTACATAATTTATACTAAATATCTTACGTTTTAGAAAGTTTGCTTGGCCCATTTGCTTGGGTACTGCTCCAGCATTCGCCATCCGTTGATCGGAGAAACCATGGAAAATTATAGATCCGTGATGCCGGCTGCTACAATTCTCCTCCAGTCAGCGATAGAGCTAGTGTCGAAAAACCTACCACACCGTCGGGACTCGAACCCTAGGACATCCAGGTCGGCACTGCAATGATATCAGTTGATGCCCTGAGTCACCTAAGCATCTTTCTCTAATTATTTATTAGGACACTATACGCAGATACATCGGAAAAGTGAGAACTAATACATCAGAGTTATAATTCAGTAAAGCAATTTGTACAGAATAATGGAGTGCTCAAATACACTTCATTAAATCCACGCACGTATATTCTCTCTACTTGTACGATCAAAATTAACCTTGAGATAAAAAATATTTTTTTTAGATTAATGGAGATAAAGTAAGCTAATTTATCTATCTATCTATCTATCTAAAGAGAAAAAACATAATTATTTTACTTTTACTTCACGATTAATTTTGATTTGTACGATTGAGGTAACGTTACATAAATTAAATGAAGTGGCTACTTTTATCTTTAGATCATTGTAAATTACAAGATGCTCACTGAAGAGATGGAATATGTTCGCACTGTGTGAACGAGTTAATTTTTTTTTTCATGTTTATGATTTTCCCCTCTTGTCTACTCTCCTCCTCCTCCGCTAAACTCATTTCCATTCCGCCGATTTTATTTCCCGTTTCTGTATTTTGATCCCTTCCTGTTTGTGTCGTATGTGATATCTTTTAGGCGTCCGTATTCAAATGTCAATCCTTTCACAAATCAAACGTTGATATTCGTTTAAAAAACATGCACATTCCAATTTTTAAGCACACCGTATTATGAACATTTTGCCATATCCATGCTGCATTTTTAACCTGCAAAATGATATCGCACTGAAAAAAATGAATAAACATTTTATAAACACAGTAGAGATCAAAAGAACAGACGATTAATATTTAACTTACGTAAAACTGTTTATGAATCTTCGTTTGTTGCAATCAAGTGCATCAATTTAATTTATGATTGATAATCTTTCCATCTGATAAGTGGACTTTCCACCAAATTAATTTTCTTTCACTTCGTTTTCCTTGTTCCCTCTTCATTTACGCCTGTTCACGCGCCATCTCTCAGGCTTATCTCTTATCCTATTTCTTCCACCAACCAAGCATTTCGACATTCGTAATCAAAGTTAAAAATGTGTATACAAATAAGAATTGCTTAACGATTGATCGTTATATGGATATCTTATTTTCTACTTTTATGATTCATCTTAAATGCAATATCAAATAGAAAAAAATCGCCCTGGAAAGTAATAAGGGCAACCATTTTGAAAAGGCGATCGATTTTATGTTGGCCATTTTCGAAAAACTAGAGGGTGAGAGCAAATGAGACTGTGGCAATTTTTGAGCGTCCTTTGCTCTATCCGTGGAAAATTTTCACGGAAATATTTGAGCCGTTTATGAACCGTTTATGAGCCGTTTATGAGACCAAAATTGCATGAATTTATATCACAAATTACCCGAAATTGCTCGTTTTTTGAAAATATTGTTCTTGACCTATTTTAAATATATGATTTTTAAAACAGATTTTATTTAAGACAAAATTATCTTTATTAAATATTGTACTTTCGCAAAGCATTTTTTTTTATTTTAAAAAATTTCTCCGGAAATGGGAGGCCAACAATTATTTTACCGTCATTTGATGCATTTAAAGAAAAAAAACGGAGGTGTTTTTGAGAAACTACTTGTTATAATTTGCTTATTTTTCGCGCAAAATTACTAGAAAACTGCACACATTTTCAAGATATTTTATATGGCCTCATTTCAAGATGTCTTTGAACAAAAGATTTCATTCGAAAAACAAAAAAACATACACAATATTGTAGTTGTAGAAAATCGCCGAAAAAATAAAACTTTTGCAATTTTCGAAAAATCGGTGATTTAATTAAAAATGAGTTTGGTGCCATTTTTTAAGCGTTCTTTAAGCTATTCAAGAACAAATTTTAATAAAGAAATTGGAGCCATTTTTGAGAACACTGAAAATGTTGTGGCACCATGTTAACTACCCTCAAAAATTAAAATATGTTTCAAACTCGCAGAGCATTGAGTAATCAGAAGGATTAAGAAATACCAATTTTGGAGAAAATATTTTGAACGGGTTAGGCGTCAGCGTTGACTATACAGAGACGGACGGCAGGCAGGCAGATAGACGGACTGACAGACATTTGCCGTCAATAGATTTTTCGCTATCAATGATTCACAAACAAAACATGGATTCTGACTACACAACGTGTTGGAGATAGTGATATAAAAGTACAGAAACAAGATTTACACACTTTTACGTTATCAGGGCCCGACAATAAGAGTTTTTCAGTCAAAAATCGCCGATATCCGGCGCACAACTGCAATTAATTCTCTTCTTACAAAGTTAATCAAGAAAGTAAAAAATGAACATTTAAATTATTTTCCCCAAAATGTTCATGTCTTCATTGGTTTCAATCAAAAGCTTCTATTTATTTTCTCCTTGCTTATGTCTGGTTTTCCAAGCTGCCTTCCCGAGAAGTTCATTTGCCTTACCTTCGCCTGTTCTTTCTTGCCTGCCGCCCTGGCGCCCCGTCCCGTCCCGTCCTGTCCTATTTAAACGTCGCTCCTTTCCACGCCTGGGAGCATTACCCCTCCCCTTCTTGCGTCGCTACTTTCTTCCAATATCTGCGCGTCTCGCTCCATTTCATAATGCTTCTTCCTTGCTCTTCTCATCCTCCGGCCCAAATTCGATTTCCTCGCGACAGCAGTGCTAGCTGTTGTCCCGTCGTTGCTCTCCGCAAATGGTTGCAGAAAGGCCCCGCTCGTGGACCTCTGTGAAACTTTTCGCGTCGAAACGAAGAATCAATACTGCCTGTTGCATATTCAAATCTTAGCCGATTAGCCCATAAGTGACGTTAATTTGGTGTTGCAACTAGGAAAATGCTCCGTATAATTTTTTTTTAGTATTAGTAAGACGCAAACAATGCCAGCTACTTTAACAAAACGCTGAGTAGTGTTTAACGATTACGAAAAATATAGTGATGTTTAGTGACATTCTTCGTGGAAATAGACGAGTCGTAATGAGAACCAATAAGTCCAGTTGTTATAGCCGTAATAAAGGATCGAATTAGTTAGAGATTCTTTTAGTTGAAATCGTTATAGAAAAAACATCTAGTCTTTAAAGTGGAGAAACTTTGTAGTCTTAAAAGGTTAGAAATTGCTTAAAAAAGTATGTAATATATATTGTATTTGACTGCTAACGAATTACATATTTTCAAATAATACGAAAAACTAAATGCAAATGAACCATACATTAGTTTTAATACTCTTAATAATTTGGCGCGTATTTTGTATAGTCTTTTTTCACGATGAATAATGACATTTATTTTTGTAATTCTTGCAATAGTGTTTATGCTGCGAAATTTGTAGTAAAGTCAATACATTAAACACGACTAATATTTCCTCATCGCTTGGATGTATAAAACTTGCTGATGGCTGCCATTGTTTGAATGAATATCGGATTTCAGTGGCGTAATTAGCCCGACATCAATATTTAGGATTTTAAAAATTAAATAAATAAATACTGCTATTGCAGTATTCTTCTTTTGCAAGTAAATTATGCTTTTCGTACAGTGTTTATTGAATTTTATATATATATATATATATATATATATATATATATGTAATTATTTATGTTTATTTAATTATAAATTAACAGACGTTTTATTAAAATTTACTGTTACAGTTTTCTTCTTATTCAAAAGCACAAACGAAATAACGAAAATTGTTGGACCTAGGAAGGGATAGCTTTGCACTTCAGATCCAGCTCTAAATTACACTCATTTCTCATGCCCGAAACGAAACGATAGTTACAATATGAAAACATGTACAGTTGAGATGAATAACAGCTACTGACTTTTGAAAACTAATATTTTTCAGGGTGATTTATTAGCATTTTAATACACTTACGTAATTTTTATTTGAGGGTTTGTAAACAAAAACATGGTTTTCGGTCGCTCGTGACCTAAGCTGTTTTATAGCGAATGTAAATAAAAAAAATAGAAACAAACAAACTGGTAGTTCACTTGAGACTCTATTTCCCCATAGTGCGATGCTATTTACAATGATAAACAAAACTAAAATTTTATTTTGTTTAAAACGTTGTTTTAAGAATTACTTGACATCATTCTCTGGAGAAACATCCCAAGGTCAAAAATATAGATGCACCGCAGATATCTCAGGCATTTTTCACAACTTTTCTCTTAATTTGAAAATTGTGGGTTACCAAGTTCTTGCTCACAACCCTTCACTTTATCAAAAATTAGAAATTTATGACGGACGCAGAAACTCATATGCAGACAATTCGCACATCTAGCACTTATATCGCTATTAACAATTTTAAGAGTAATTTCCGAAATGAATGCCAGAGTTGCTGGCATTTTTGTTACTAAAAGTACGAGAATACAATGCCGCGCAGCAATAAAAGCGTTAAATTCATTCTATTCTGTTTCAATTTTCCGGGTCATTCAGCAGTTTTATGCAATATGAAACAAAACAATTACACGAAAAATTTAATTCAACCTTCGATAATCCTACTTTTTCCTAAAACACAATATGAACATCAAATGTATAATTACTCATGTTCAAATTCATTTGTACAAACGGAAAAAATTCAATTGGATTCCGAACGCAAATACAAACGATTAACGCGGCCTGAGTGCGATTACCACTGAAGTACGTAGTAATTAGGGCAAATAGATTTTAAATTAAGTCAAAATGTGTACCAATGCATACACTGTACAGTGCTATACAAACGTTTGTAACTTCATAAACAAATTGCCTGTAACTAACTTTGATGGAGTAAACATAAATATTATAAGAAAATTCGGCAAAGAGCGCTTCTGAACATGTTATTGTGGTCATTGTTGTGAGAAGTCATTACTTCGTACACCTGGGAAAGTCTAAAAGCAATAATTAACTAAAAGTAAATACCATGAAAATCGGTCCCATAGATCGCAACGTCGAGTAAAGCATCTGTGTGCGTGTGCGTAGGTGAAGGAGGACTGGAAGTACGTGGCGATGGTGCTGGACCGGCTGTTTCCTTGGATCTTCACGCTGCGGATGCTGGTGGGCACGGCGGGCATCATCCTCATGCGCCCACGGTCTACGACGACCGAGTGCCCATCGACAAGAAGTTCAGCGAGCTGGCACTACGGCGCTGTGCGGTTCCCTCCGCCGTGAAGCGCCGTCGCTCCTCCCACAGCTCCCTCCCCCGTCCCTCCCCGCCCCGAACCCACGACCCTCCTGGCCTCCGTCCGGCGCTGACGCCGCTGTTTGTTTTGTAGCTGAGCGAGTGACGGCCGCCACCCCCGCGCCTTCCGCCGGCCAGCCCCGCCCGCCCCCCGCGCGCGCCGCCGCCGCCGCGCAACGGTGAATGTGATGGTAGTCTATTTTACAGAGAGAAAGCTATAGAGAAGATTGATGGAGAGATATATACATATATTATATATACACATACTTAGTTGACAAGTACTGTACATAGAGAGAAGTTTCTACCGTTCACCACCGGACTTGGATGTTGGGGTGCCGCCGCAGGGGAGGAGAGTCCCTCTATCTCTCTCCCTCCCTCTCTGTCTCCGCCCGCTGTCACCCTTCCTCGCTCCCGGCCGCCCGCTCTCCCCGGCGCCGCCCCGCCCGCCCGCTTGTGGTGCCCGCCTCGGCCTAACCCAGTGTCGATTAACTCACAGTGTAAAAAGACTCTAAACCGACGGAATTGAACATGCCTCCTAAAACGGGCTCTCCCGGCCCACTAACCCGAAGAATAAAGCAGTTGCCACTGCATAACTCACATACCGGATGTCAAAAAATTATTAAAGAAATATATATCATAAATAAATATATTAAATTTTAATGCTGTTTCTTTTATGAAGAGATATAATCTCCTTTCCTGGAACTGCCCGCCCCGCCCAAGGCCCATCGCCCGCGCCCGTGCCCGCCGCCACGACGGGCGCTCGACTGAAATCTCGCTGCCATCATCGCTGCCGCGTCGCGGAATAAGTGCATTAAAACTGTGTACCACAGGTTCTCACAGGTGAACAGAAGACCCACAAACGAAACGCCTTAGCCTCATTGAGTCTTACTCTGGCAAATCAGTTAAAAGATACAGACATGTTGATAATACAGATTGTATATTATTGAAACATGTAAATAAAGTAATTTGTATAAATATGGCATTATTTTAACAAAACAACAATTCGATGGCTATGCTGTTCGGAGCATGAACCGACTATTGTTGTAATTGCCTTTTATAATAGTAGAATATTTCCAAACGGTTTGTTGCCTTTTTTAAGGAAGATACGTTGTTTTACTTTATGTTTAACATCAGAATAATAAAAAATAAGATATTTTTTAAAAGTAAAATTAACAATTTGACATTAGGTCGAATTTCGTAGTCAAAGAATTATTTAAACATCCCGCTAAGTAGAGTATCCTCCATGTTCTCTCCATTTGCTTCTCCGTTTCGCCACAGATGGCTCTCGCGTTTCAGTGCATGAAAATGGATGCCAATGTTGTTAATGGCGGATATGGCTGCCGGTAAATCATGCTGAACTGAAGAATTTCAGTCACCCAGATTTGATTTTCCATTATTTCGGTTTCTTTCGCCCTGCTGACTTGTAGAATTCTGTGGAGAGTTTCTGGTAGTATTAGCGATATTTTCTCTGTCAAATTTGTCAACCCGTTTTATGTTTTGCAAGAATGTCAATTTCTAGTTCTGATCTCAAACATGCTCTACGCAAAACCGACTTTCCGTTTTGTGCTCGCGAAGCTTTGACAAGAATCGGTAAGTTCCTAAACAATGTAATTGCTTATAAATTAAAGTGTTTTCAACAAAAAGCTTAGGTTATGTTCACTTTGCAAACAGAACAAATATACGCTCCAAATGCAATGGGAAGACCTCCAAGTAACAAGCAAATTGATCTTGCCGCGGAAGTAATGGCAGAATTTGTATTTTGCGAAGCAGACCGCAGAGGCAGTAGAAAACGAGTAAATATCCTTGGTTATGTTATGCCCCTTACTGAATGTATTTTTGTATGTCATGTTATTTTATAACTATTCATGGGTTTTCAGCGCCTTTCTTGTATTCAAGAACTTCAACTTTTGGAGGTGCTCTGTGATTATTTTACTTATTCGGGTGCTAGTAATGAACCTGCACGAAATGCTGTTTTTATGGCTCTTTTCCCTGCTTCTAATGCAGAACGATGTAGGTTACTTGCGAAATTAGTGTCAATGGCTATATCAACCAAGAATACACCAGTCCTAAATGCTACTGGTGTATGGATGCAGGTACCAATATTATATTTTGTTGTTTTTATACAAGTCAAGCTGAAGTGTCACCTTATATTGTTTTGATCTCAGGGTACCCACTATATTGTACAGTACAAAAAAAAAAAAATCAATGTAATATTTCACCTTTTAAATATTTGCCCATATAAATACATTAAAAATGATTTCTGTAGCATTTAGGCAGTGCAACACAGGGCAGCTTGGAATTGGCACAAGGGTTAGTAAAAGACTATTTTGTGCTAGTACCTCGTGCAGGTAGTGGATTGCAAGACTTACCACAACTGGCTCCCTATTTCACTTCCAGCCTTTTAACAGCTGTTGCAGAGATATACACTGGAGAGGGTTAGTGTTACATAGATTGTGCTCTATCTCATCTTATTTTGATATTTTATTATATTGATGTATATGACTATTGCTTTAGGTCCTACATCTGCCCCTCCTCAGCCACTTTTGGAAGTTGTAACGCAATGGGTGGCAGATCTTCCAACACTTTGCATAGCAGCTCTTCCTGCAGAGCCACTGCATAGGACTTCTCCCACTACTCCATACGCCGGTTTGTTTCGATGGTGTATTTTGGCACCATTGCATTTCCATCCATCCCCAGCAGTACTCCTGTATTCCCGTTTACATTTGGCATTACTGGAATCTTTGCTTGAGTGTCGACAATTGCAACCTGGACGATTGGAGGGTTCAGTTATGCCTCAGCAGTTGATGATGACAGCTAGATCCATGATCCGAAGCAATGGCTCAGCTGAAGCAATGCAGGATGCCATTGATCGTTTTGCACAGGCTTTGCAGCTTATATTGGATTCAAGACTGTTGGCTCAGTCTGGCCAATGTAAGTGTTTGTACTCTGAGATTGGATACAGAAATCAATGTGGTCATGTTCTGTTGATTTGTTTATTGCTGTGGTTGAGTCGATCATTGTAATCACTTAAACACAAACAGTAACAATTCCTATGAATTCATTTTATAATACCTTCATTAAGAAAACTGAGAATACAAATTTGTTTTTCTTAATTGTAGTACATTGAATATAAATGTAATTGTAAACTTTTTACAGAAGAGAGGAAAAGCACTTATTTCACTGTAAATATGAAATTGTTTTCCAAGAATAATAGTTTTCACAATTTTCATATTTCAAAAAGTTTATCAATATCTTCACATGCAGTACTTATGACTATATTCTTCACTCTTGTACATAATTAAATAATTGACACTATACATTTAGTGTGTCAATTCAATTTTTGAAAAGGTTTCAATAACTAATTGGTCCTTACGTTTCTTTACAGTGGATCTCTTTCAATTGTTGGATACCCTTCCACGTAACAGACTAATGGCTCTAGTTCTAAGGAAGCATCGAGGGCAGTCTTAGCAAATGTATGAATGTTCTGTTTGACACAGAAGCAATTGAGCTGAAATATAATTTATTTAAATATGAACTATAACAAAAATGACATGCCAGATTGGATGGGGCTGGTGGCACAATTCCACATATATAGTGAGTTTGTTAGTATGCCCCTTCAACAAGACCACGGCCTAAATGTGTCCATCGGTCTGGAACAGGCAGGAAGTATCGATGCATGGCATCGATAAAGCGATTTCGGTACACCTCTGGGGATACTACTGTGGGCAGGCGAGCCTGACCGCCGCCTAACTGACCATAATACTTCACCATGGCTTCAAGCTTTTTGTCCCAGGTGAAAGTGCGAATGTAGTCTATTATGCCTACTACAAGTTCATGTCGCTCCTGGTCGAGTCCAACAAGAAGAGAGTAATCCATTACAGCTTGTGCAGCAAGGAATTCTGTATCGCTGTGAATTGCTTGCATGAGCACAGCCTTTGAATGTGGGTACACATACAGTGGCGAGTCACACGTCACTGAAATAGAAAAAAGTCATTTTGAAGTTTTTGCCAACTGAAAACCATGTACAAATGTAATTATTAATAAAAAGTTTTATATGTAAAGACATTTTAAAAATTTTCTTTGCCTTCTCATTGTGGTCATACTTTCGTAAGGCAAGTAAGAAAAATGAAATTTATTTTCTCTCATACGAAAATTAAGTGATGAAAATTCAAAGAACTGATAGGAAATGTGTACGTTATTTACTATTTATGAACATATTTCACTCTTGTTCTAGCTTATACTCTTCTTTACACTACATTTTACTAAATGAATGGAAGTTCCAGAAGGTTTTGGTGAAATTAGAAGTGATAAGATTCCAAATCACATTCTAGGAAGAACAATGCCAATGATCAATTCTGTCAATTTTTGTTCAAATTATCCTCCTGTAATAAAGTGCGTTCACACTATGGACAAATGAAATTTATCAGTTTTTTGGGTATGGTTTGTAACTTGTAAATTTATCTCTTGTTGATTTGTTTCACAAATAAAGCAAAAAAATTAAATTTTTATCTGAAACTAGTGCATACCACCTAGGATAGTATTAACATCTCCTGAGCAACAATAAAAGTTAAATTTGAAGAATAAGATGTAAAAGAATTAGAATTATTCAGGTGAAGCTTAAAGGACAAATATGTAACATTTTCTGTCTAATCAAAACACATTATGTATCGATGAGAATTATGTAAAAAAACTGAAGTTTGATCAGTTTTCAGTTAAATATCCTCTTAAAAGGACCTAGTGAAAAACAAATTAGAAAGTGGAACATAAGGCTGCACACACAAAACTTACTCTTGAGCAAATTCTCGTCCAGCAAAACCAACTCCCCGGTTCCTGCTCTATGGTCAGGCAACGTTTCAGCAAGTCTATTTCGCATTGAGCCCTTGAGGTCAAACTTGTGAGTGACATGTCGACGGAAGAAAAGATTTTCCATTACAAGCAAGTTGGATGCCATTGTACTCCCTCCTGTGGCACGCACTTTAATGCGGAACACTCCTACAATCTTTCCAAGCAATGTGGGGCGTGAGGCAGCCAAAGAATTGTGTACATGTGCAAAGTAATGAGGTGCAAAGTCGAGGAACAGCTGCATTTCCAGGCGAGACATCTCCTTCAGCACAAAACGGTCATCTATGCATACAAAAAATGAGTGGTAAGTACAGACTTCATAGAAAATTTATTATGTATGACACACACAACAGAAGACATGTTCTCATATTAAATTTGACATTAGACTTGACTTAAAAGATGGAAAATAATAATGAAAGGTAATCGACACAGAA
Organism: Gryllus bimaculatus; assembly: GCA_017312745.1. Lineage (NCBI taxonomy): Eukaryota > Metazoa > Arthropoda > Insecta > Orthoptera > Gryllidae > Gryllus > Gryllus bimaculatus. The sequence continues at coordinate 660,362 of BOPP01000108.1, forward strand.
AAAGAAAGTTTGAGGAAATTAAAAAGGTGCTAGTATTAGCTCTCACAAATATTTAAAGTAACCTATCTAGAGTAAAAGACAATAATTTTGTTCAAGAACTGCAACAAATTAAAGTGCAAAGTTCTTAATGGTGATTTAAAAAAATAAAGGGATAATTTTTGAAAGAACTATGAAAAAAATTAATTATTTAAGAAGAAAAAAATTTAACATTCATATACGAACATTACAAAATAAAAACATTACTTTGAAGTTCACAAAGCTTCTTGCAATGTAGGATGGACATGCACTTGGAATGTTTTTTATCAATTTATATATTGTACATTTACAGCTTTCACAACAAGCAAAATGCTACAAAAATTAACCCTTGAACATTGGAAACTGGCTTATCTGTTTGGTTTCATTTATTGTTTTCTTTCCTTGGATGTTATGTCCTATAAAAAATTAGCAGTAAGCAGATAACACATCAAAACAAGTGAAACTTGCAACTACATGATTCTTTAAAACAATTTTCACACAGTTTTCAGGCAAGTTCTTCTGATTTAATATATCCCTTTCCAGATTAAATTATGTTAGGAATAAATAGAACTTTGCTCTAATAGGTTGGCCGAATCTGCCACTGCACTCCAGATCCACCGACAAAATCTTAACAAATCATTATTTTAAAAACCCACAATTTGTTTCACAATTTTCCATTAAATGTACAAAAATTACTATAATTATTTCCAATTAAATTTTTTGATAGTTTGAAATTGCATAAATAACTTTTGGTCTGTTTTCCCCCCTCTTATCTACCTACCTATTTGCAGAACACCATTGCATAATATTTATACCTAAATGTTTTTGACTTTATTTAGTCCCTGTGGAAAAGTTTAATGATTCATATTGATAATTTTTTTCCTTTTAAAACAAATTTATATTCAAGAAATGAGCAGTATTTCAGTTCACATTCCATTTATGTGCACATCTCGGTGGTGTCGATGCTTGGAGCAGCACCCAAGTACAGAGAAATGAAGGCTGTGGGTTTGCGTGTAAGGTAAGGATGCTTTCATTGTGAAGTTGTGGTATGATTCACTTCACAAAACACATTTATTCTGAACTGTCATTTCATCCACTCCTTAACCTCTACCGTCCTTCCAATATCCATCCAGTGAAAGGCAATGGGAAACCAACTCTGATCATCTGCCCCAGAAAGTAGAAATCATATTGGTACGAACTTCTACCCTTGCTTATCGTTGGCAACTGAATATGACATTGTTATCATCACACTGAAGTATTTGTAATGCATTAAAGCAAGGGAAAAAATATAACGATCTAAAATATTGTGGTTGTTATTAGTCTAGAATGAAATCACCAGCGACATTAAAAAAACAAAAACATTCCTTCTATGACCAGGAGTCTTTGAATTAAAGTTTTACTGAACTATCTCATCTACAAATGCCACATGAAAGTTTTAATTGTATCAGTATTGTGGTATTTTCAAAGAGATAAAAATTTGCATAAGAATTACTGCTCAAATTTTCTCAAGTACCACAGACCTCTATTATTAGTATGAAGATATGAAAACCGGTAAGTCTTTTGGAGCCAAAAGATATTAATAATACTTGCCATGTGCACTTGTCTCTTGCATTAAATATGAAAATCTGAGCCTGAAGTTGCAATTTTTATGAACTGCAATTGTGAATTTACTGATTGACAACCTGAGAAGAACAGTAGCTGTAATTTGCTTTTATGAACTGAAAATTGCTATTGTAGTCATGTAATCACTTTATAAATTAATAATATAATAAATAACTAATAAATTAATTAAATTGATAAGTACATAATAATATTATGCCACACTTGTAAGTAAAATAAAAAGGCACACAATTACATTAACACAATAACATTAACATTTTAATAAATATTTGTACACACACACACACATTGTCCATCTGAACTGGTTGATGTTTTGTATGAAATCAGTAGTTAGTTTGCCTCAATAAATAAATTTTACTTCATGTTAGTGAAAAATTTCTAGTTTTCAAATAGTGCTGACTTTTTTATGTCGAGACATTTGTTCATAATTCAACAATGGTTAGTAAAAGGGATAGAGGGATAGGGATTCTGGAAATTAAGAAAATGAATGGATTATACTCCTCACATGTCACACAGGTTTTACTAATTAAAAACCTGTCGTATCTCATTTTTATGTTAGTATAATTACTTGATGGCAATGGTCGTTCCCATTCTTTCATTATATTTTCACTGTGGTAAACTTTCACCAAACCAAGGAGCAACGAAAGCTCGTAAGTCATCTTGAGTGGAAAATGATGTAATAAAAAAGAAGGAAAAAAGGAAGGATTAAAGGAAAAGAAAGGGGAGAAGGAAAATAGAATGAGAGATGCTGAAAAAGTGAAATGCAGTGGAAAAGAAGAAAAGGAGTGGGGAGAGAAGTGAGAGTAGAAGATACAGTAGGCAAAAGGAGATTAAGGAGTATGAGAAAGAAAAAGAAAAGAGCGGGAGAAGCAAGAAAACACAGAAGAGAGTGCAGGAGAAAGAAGAAGAAGAAAAAAAAGAGCAAATTGGAGAAGGAAAAAAAGGAAGAGGGAACAAGGGAAGGGAGAAGGCAGGAAAGTACCTCTGGTCTTGCAGAAGCTGGAGCCCGACTTGCCGCCGCGCGCCGCCCACTGCACGCAGCGCGCCAGCGAGCGCACGAAGGCCTCCTCGCCCGCGGGCAGCACGGCCGCGCGCAGCGACAGGAACTGCGCGGCGAAGTACACGCGGCAGAAGAAGACGGCGCCGCCGTCCGCGAACTGCACCTCCACGTGGTGCTGCGCCGCGCCGCCGGCCCCTCGACCGCCGCCGCGCGACCCCTGCGCCGTTTCACTCCAGTCAGTCACAAGCTATTCAATTTTGCCTCATTTTATATAAGTCATAAGTCGTAGTCAATTGGTAAGTAACAGGTCAATATAATAAATAAAATAAAACTGGCATAGTAATAAGCACATTAGGGGGGGGATCGAAAATATAAGGGCAGAGGCGTTGGTGCGGACGATCTTCTGTGGCGCTGTTTGTTTTCAGGTGCTGAGGAGGCCAAGCACTGGAAGGAGACGGCGGGACGCCCGCGCCAGAAAATAAATAGTTAAAATAAACGTAGGATAGATTAGTATGTACTCGGCTTCTGACGGCAGGTTTTTCCCCTTCAGGGGTTTATTCCTGAGCCGTACCTTATGGCCTCTTTTCCGCGGCTTTGATGCGATGGAGAGACCATTTGGGGTGAATACCAGAATTCGAAAGATTAGAACGCGAAAGGATGTAGGTATTGTAACGGCTTAAAGGCCTTCGGCCTAGCCACATAGGAGCAAGTAATCTAATTTGTGTGTAATAATTACCTATTAAATAAAATAAAAAACTTGCATTATTTTATGCGACGAGACTCAGGCTATCAGACCTGCTCTTCCGCCTGACCACGGAAATGTCCACCACGCTCCTTTCACCATCCACTAGAGAAGAAAGGTTTCACTTGGGAGACGAAACCGGCTATTAACATTTAGCTTAGAGGCTTCTTTTAGGCCTTAACATTGTTTACATGCAGTAAATCTACAAAGTGGGATCGTCGGCTTTACTTTCCTTCCGAAGGAAAGCATACGAAGCATGGGTCTCATCACACCCGAAGCAGTATTTCTATTGTCAATTTATTCCTTTTATTACGTTTCCCATAAACATAAATAAATAAATCAAAACTATTTATGGGGTTCTGGATCCGCAACTGTTGAGGATTTAACGCACGATGCGAATGAGTAATTTTCTGCACGAGAGAATATTGAAACATTAAAAAAAGCAAATGAAATGAAACCAGCGTTTCCGTCTTTTTTTAACCAATTGTGGATATGAATAATAATATACTCTCATGTTGCATCTGACTGTTACAGTGCAAATTTGTCCAATGTAACATGTCGGTACATTTTTTTATCTCGTAATGTCTGGTAAATAACGATTTCCATATTTTCAGTTCAAACCAAGAAAATTGGAGAAGAATTCATTTCAAGGCGTGGAAATCATAAACGAGACTCCTCACGTGAATTAGTTGTATCCCCGGCCAGGTGAAAGAAATATTTATCCAAAAGAGGGAATCAAACACACTAGGAGGAGACTAAACTCGGCATCGCCCATCGATCTGAACACAGAAGAAAAAGGACGAGGCTCAGTCACAAAATAGATATGTTATCTGTGTCGTGAGGACATAAACATGTGCGGAACTGTCGGATCATACTTTTCTGAGATATGGAGGCAAAGGAATTATATTGTACAAGAAGTGTGAACGTAACCTGCAAGATATCGACTGGCAAGACATCAAAGTGCAACCACGGATGCGATAAACTACTTTTCTCAATGTTGTATTATAAAATAATTAAATAAATAAGACGAGGCAATAATTTGGACGTGCCAAATACTAGGTTTGTGGAAAACGAGCAAAAGGCCTAACGAAAACGGGCTCGAGGTACATCCACGACTATCTCTTGGAATTTATGGATCCATTAGTTGGCCCAAGTGGACGTTCCGCACACTGCAAATCACTGTTTTGAAAGTGAAAATTGCTTTGAACTGGAACCCAACTCAAACGGTGATGCCTTGCACTGAGCATTACCACATAATCGCATTCATATTTTTTGCACTGTATAATTTACGAATGCTGAATATGCCTGTAACAATAGTAGAAATCTTTTGCTTTAATGACCACATTTTCGATCATTTTTACTTTTCATTAATTGTACTTAGTGCATAGGATTCTATCAAAAAAATTCGGTTTGATTAAACACATTTTGATAGTCCGCGAAAATATGAAATATTTTCGATAAACATAACTTGTGTCTGTAACGAAGGATCTGTACCTGCGTGATGCGTAACTCGAGCTTAATAAAGATTTTGAACTCTTAATTTGTTACATACTAGACGTCAGAAGTAAACACTTTTATTACTGTTCCAAAGACCTTAATAAAATGGGTGCCGGGGAGGGGGAGTGCTGATTGATCCTGTTAGCGCATCTTTTAAATAAAAACTCAGCAAAAATTATAAAAATTGCCTCTGCAATCTATAGTACGGGAGCTGGGATAATGGGATAAGGCGTTGTGCCTTCCGACCGCAGTCCCCCCCCTCACACATTTTCTGGCTCAAAGAATTGCATGGGAAAATAAATTCTAGGTTTTAAGTGAAAAGAGCTAAATCGTAAAATTCTATTATCTAACTTACTAGCGGGTGGGGGCAGTGGAAATGACCTTATGGCAGAAACAAAACCGACAACTTTCTTCGGCGTATCAAATATACGAAGTATTGTTACAAACGCGAGCCCAAAATCGGAATTTTTACATGAAATAGCAAGAGGCGACTGCGTGTCGAATGATGGGTCTGACTGGTCGAGCGTGGGCGCGGCCAGGGAGGTAAGGGTTTATTACCCACGAACACTGCGTGCTGGCTTGGGCGCAATATGCGCAAATCTGTGGTTCGAATGTGTTCTCTTTTTTGCAACACACTACTGTTAAAATTATGATTTGACCCATGCCACGGAAAGTGTAAAAGCGCGCCTTCCAGGAAATCAAATTCAGAGGGATCGAAATGAACCGACTGATCTTACAATAGTATTGGTATACGCTGGTTTCATACTATGACATACGAGTTAACTACCTCGCAAATGAGAACCTGAGACGGACCAGGGAGACGTTGGTTGTGCAAGGGGAACTGAGGTTTGCAATGTGTTGGCGTAGAAATCCTCTGGATAGAGGATTCGTAGAATAATATTGGTTTCGGTAGCTAAAAGAACCTTCTGAAATTTATTGGACTGCCGTCATAGCCTCTTCTAGTTGAGGGCTAAAGGGGCCTAAGGCTAGGTACATAGATTCATTTAAAATTATATGCAGAAAAATCGTGTTTTTTGCACTTCTCATGAAACGCAACCTTTTGGAAACTGAACGCATTCATTATTAAACTACTTTACTGAGCCATTTAAACAAAAACGAAAATGTGTGACTTATGTCAGAGGTGCTAAGAATATCCAATAGTTGTTACAGCTGGCTGAAGAGTGGTCAGCAAATCTAGTTCTTTTATTGCTGGTGTTCATGACCGGTTGATCGCCACAATTAAATTCACTAGCTCCCAAATGCTATTTTTATTGGCCAATTCACAATGTCACAAACACCAGCGTAAGGGCTACCTTAACTCGTGTTGCACGCCATTACCAACCTGTAATATGTTGAAAGAAGTTGCGCAAACGCTGAACGCCCCCCCCCCCCCAAGGAGCTTGGAGACGCGTTGCGTCTAAGCAAACACAACAGTTTCTTTTTTTTTTTAAAAAAAAAGCTACCACAAACGAGCGGTGTTGTGAAACGCAAAGGTACGGGGGAAAACCTTACAGGACATTACACAACATTACAACAAAACATTACACAACATTACAAACACCCTCTTCGCAAAGAAAGTGCCAGAAAAGTAAATTTATGAGCAAATCATTCATGTGATGACTATTCATATTTGGACGAATGTGTATGTATCTTTAATTCTTTTTATCGGAAAACAAATGTTACAAGAGATTTTTGTTAAAATATTTCGAGATGATTTCAATGAAGTTGTAGAAGTTTTTAACTCTTATAAACTCTTGTACATAAACGAGACACTAACACACTCGTAAGCTCAAATTTAATGTCAAATTTCAGAAACATTACCCTCTCAGTTCAAATTTCACTGAATTGACTACACTGACTTTGTAGTTTGAATCTAGTAATAATTTTATTTGCATCGAACTTTTGTTTAGGATTTTATACCGTTGTTCCTCAAAATCACGTCTTCGAAACATTCGCCCTGGTCCAGTAGATATCCAGGCTCCAAATTTCTGTTTCTGCAGGGACTTGAGGACTCCAAGTACTCAACGGGGAAGGACTGGAGAGGCCTAAAGTACGGAATCAATCGCGTAGAGCTTAACAGAAGGGGCTCTGAAGGCTCTACAAGCTCTACGGACGACTGGGAGGAGAATGTCTACGGACACGGGGAAACTGCTGAGATTGTACAGTTTGGAGATCATTAACCATTCCTCCGAGAAACAACAAATTTAAGCAAAAAGGATTTTTGTTCGATATACTGAAGAGAAAAAAAGGAAATAAAGTTTACGATAGACTACATGCATAAAATCTGAGAGAAGATGCAGTTTTTCATATCAGACTCAAATCAGATCTCGGACGAAAAGCATGAAAACGGCTCATACAAGACAAGGAGAACATGCACAGTTTCTTCAAGATACTGAAGAAATGGCGAAGAATCCAAAGAAAGCAGCTCTAAAAACTGTTACAGGCGCAGAGTGACGACTCAGGCGCCGTGGCCTATAAAAAGTTCTAGAAGAAAGAAAAAAATCTTGATCTCGACAAAATGCTTACCCAAAGAACTAAAATAAAAATGCTAGGCAAATAAAAAATCTACATCTGATTTAATAATGTTATCGCCATCCTCTCCATATGATTTTGGATATGTTAATGGTGAAATCTAAATTCAAAATGGGTCCATTTATAATAATGAAACTGAACGTCTCCTTTTTTGCAAATTTATCACATGCATAAAGCAGACTTACAAATTCATAATGAAAAATATTTTAAAAAAACAACTTAGAATTTACAAGTACTAAAATAAAATACCTAACTTTGTGGTATTAAAACTCTCTGTCATTTGTTTTTCTTTCAAAAATCGTTGGGTGTTTATGCCATATTGATTTAAAGAATTAATACCTATGATGACATACTGACAAACGAAACAATTACACTCCCAATAACATAATAGTATGAAAACGATCATACCAATTTGTTACATGGAGATAATATTAAAGTTCGTACGCTTCATTTTATTTAGAGCGATTTGAATACAAATATTTGCAAAGTGAGGCAAAACGACAAGCCACAGATATTAATCACAGACAGAAGGGGAAAGGGAACTGTGGTAAAACCTTGCAAGTAAGACGATAAGATACCTTGAATTAGACTTTCATCTGGCGGTAAATCACAAGAAGCCACGTAATCAGTACGATTCTATCCTGAACAATTTTTGATGCTAGAAAATGCTTACAAAAAAGAAACTGACACAATTACGTTTATCCATTTAATAGTGATGATACTTAAATTAGTAATCGTATAAAGAACAGCCACTGAGGTGGACAACATTCAATAATGTGATAACTCAATGAGACACAGTTCTATTGGTTCTGTTTTGCCCACCCGGATCGGACGAGGCACGGACGTCTGTGGCCATAATGAAATGTTTGATTACTGAAGGTAAAATTTCTCCCGTTTAAGCACGAGATGCACTGAATAGGGATGATGAATGAATTTGTTGGCGTCTTTGCGGGTCAATGTTACACATAGAACGCGTACACTCGTTTGGGTAAAAAAGGATGTTTGTGGACGCCTTTGAAAGATAACGTTAAACATGGGACACATAAACTCGGCCGGGTAAAACCTACAGGTATTCCGATTGACTGATTTATTAGTGATTTTGGGCGTGTCACCGGCTAATTTCAGTAGTCCCGTAATTGTAGTGCACGTTTTTATTTTGTAATATAACTCGCTGGATAGCGAGATCCAGCGCTGACCTCCCGTCGCCAGACGGGGTTTCCCGCTAGCAGGTATCTCCCGCCAGTGGGACACCGCCCCAGCCGGGACAAGCTATAAGCTCCCGACTGGTCTCCGGTCATGTGTGGTAGAGTAGTGCATGTTAGTGTAAGTAAGGGGTAGGGATACGGAAGAGGAAAGAAAGATCGCGCGTGGCCCGTGACCCGTTTGTTAGGGTACTGCTCCGGCATTCGCCTCCCTTCATCGGAGAAACCGATCAGAACAGCCAGCCGCTAGAATTCTCCACCAGACAGCGGTGCGCGCGCGCAGAGTTGCGAAGTGTGCATGCTCACCCCGGCGTCGTCGTCCTTCTGCTGGGCGGCCTGGGCGGCGGCGGGCGACTGGTCGGGCGGCGGCGCGGGGGCGGCGGGC
>BOPP01000108.1:680148-690546 GCA_017312745.1 Gryllus bimaculatus
TCATGCAGGTGCTTAATACACGAGACCACTTCTAAATACTACAGCTCCACGCCAGCACGGGCTCGCCCTCGCCCGCGCCGCCCCCTGCCACAGCCAAGGCACTTGCTAAGAACTCGCTCGGGCCATTCATGCGGGCGGTTAATGCGCGAGAGCACTTCTAAATACTACAGCTCCACGCCAGCACGGGCTCGCCCTCGCCCACGCCGCCCCCTGCCACAGCCAAGGCACTTGCTCGGACATCGCTCGGGCCATTGATGCAGGTGCTTAATACACGAGACAACTTCTAAATACTACAGCTCCACGCCAGCACGGGCTCGCCCTCACCCACGCCTCCCCCTGCCACAGCCAAGGCACTTGCTAAGAACTCGCTCGGGACCTTTACAAAGGTAGTTGCTCTGCTACTTCAGCTATAGTATGTCGATTGTTCTTCATTAAACTGGAGATTCATTTCATGCCAAAAAACAGTTAAAAACTGTGTGTGCTCTACTATGAGGAGAAAAATATTCTGTGCTCGTTTTCTTAATTCTGCGATCCCAACCCCATACAAATTGAATTTTCATTACAGAAGGAAATGAGCGTTTTGGCGAGAATTGATAAGAAAATGTTCACTCCTGTGTAATAAAAACTATTTGCGAAGGCAAATTAGTAAAGATTTGAGTTATTATCCCTCATCGTGCCCTACGAGAAGAAATAGACGTCTTAACCGCAAGAACATGGAGAATGATAATTTGAACAACTATTTATTTCACTGCACTCTAGATGACGTGCACAGATAGTAAAATTAAATTTTGAAATACGATTGAAATGCAACAAAATGTGTTTGTTTATATTATCTAGTGTTTTTAAAAGCCACTTTATAAGTATCCTCCTTGTAAGTCGATTTTTTTAAAGCGTTACAAACTTTTCACCATACTACGTACACGAGAACCTAGAAATTAAGCTGGAAGTCCAATTTCCATATTCTAACAACCTCCTTTAAGAGCCCACCTGTATGAACGGCCATTTTTCACAGGTACCATGGGTTATTACTTAAGACAGGTTTGACTTTCTGAAGCACATCCAAACGATAATCAGTTTTCATAATGCCCTAGTTTTCTAGCACGTCATAACATGATGGATATTCTCAATGAAGAACGTCCGTCGGCGAAAATGCCCTAGCATATCATGTCACACGTTCAGCACGAAGGCGTGCGTTGTCGTGCAACTCTTTTTTGATAAGCCAGACCACTTACTCTTCACGGCCTATTTGATTTTGTTAAGGTAGTCTGATATGTGTTTGTGTTGATAGTTCCACCTGCGCCCCGCAAATACACAACCTCAGTGAACATTAACAACACAAGCGAATGCGCATTTTCAATCAAATTTTTCTACGACGATCAATTTTAGGGGCATTGAACCTTTTGCTTCCCGAAGTTAAGTTTCTGCTCGCTAGGCTCGCGTGGACAAATCTATGTTGTAAAGATATTCAGTTGATCGTACTTCTAAGCATGAAAACAACACATTGTGCCCATACCACTCCGCTTTCTTACATACCACGCCTCCTACTAGAGAAAACACTATTTTCTGCGTTGCTACCTTGTGACATACGTCTTTGTTTCACTTGGGGAACCCTTATACGACAGGTAGTCACAAAAAAGAGTCTCGTATAAAAAGGCCTCTTCCTCTACCGCTCTCCAATCGCATTACTATCATGCTTAATAAAAGCGTCATTTTCTCCTTTTTCCAATTCGGTTTTTCGAAAATATCAAATCTCAAGGCCCTAATTTTGAGGGCATGAATTTGATCTATTAAACTTCTAAAAATGCCCAATACTGGCACAACAAAACTACCTGAAAATTACGAAGTAATTAACTAATTTTCAACAACACGCCTTGCTGAAAAAACTGAGCATCCATACCTTCAAATGTTAACATGGGAGCGAACAAACTCTACTTTCGAAAGCCGTTACTGCGTACCCAAAAAACGTTTTTTTGAACATGTCGTGTGCGAAGCACGTTTTCTCGAGTTAATGTTCAATGTGCAAAACATAATTTTTTCTTCTCACTAATATGTGAGAAACATTACGAATCGTGCGTGAAATACCGGAGAGTGTGTGCGAAACATCTTTCGGACACAGCGCGTTAAAAAGCACAATTCGCAACGCATTCGCAACGTGATTCGCGCACTCCTGTTTTGTCGCCCGAGTATATGCTCTTTATTACTACAGTGTTTTATATTATACTATACTTACCATGCACATGTTCGGGCGACAAACTCGAGTTGCGCTCAGATCAGCTGTTTCACGCACTTGTTTCATAACTTACTGTTGCTCGTGAGCATCTCTGTGTTACTATTTTTCTCAGGAGAGCATCTATAAAGCAGGGAACTTGCAAGAATCCTAAAAAGCCGAAACTCTTATAAGTTCTTAATGAAACTTTCTCCGAACAAAGAAAATCACCCCTATAATTATTATTTAACCCAAGACGCTTCATCATGACTACGAGCGTATCATTGTAATAAATCACAACAAATAACAACGGTTCTATATCGATCTCGAATCATTATGATGTTCTGATAGTATTAATTATTTCTGTTTTGCCTTGTTATGAAACTGTTAATTATCATAACTTTGCGAAAATTGCAATTAAAACTTTGCATGTAGCTCAAAATTGGCTCCACCCGACAAATCAGGTTCTGACGAGCATCACGGTTGATACATTGCTTGCAAAACAATTCCTGGCCCAGAGATAAAACCTTCAAGTCAATCAGTATGAACCAAATTAGAAAGATATAAGAAAAATAATTACTCTAATTATAATTTTGAAGCTAATTTAATTCCATATTAAATAAACAGGTTTTCAAGGTTTCCGGGCACGTCAACTACAACAGTCGAGGGGGTGGCGGTTTTCCTTTCCAGGTGGAACGTGAAATCCGGCACTTGCCTACACGTCGGGTTTCCCTCTCCAGGCATTTCCCCAGCCGTGACATGTTCTAAGCTACAGACTGGTCTTCCAAGACATGTGGTGGCGTAGTGCAGCGCAGCTAAAATGCAAGACTTAAGGCCACTCAGTACCACGACAATGCGCGCGTGACACGCCTTTCATTAGATTACATCGTCCGCGCCCGAAACTGCGCACTTGCTTTGTTTCACCCACCAACGGGCGGCGGGAAGTCGCTTCAACGGATTCATCATCTTATCTTGACTCTCGTTCACCGCCAGCTTCAGTTATTGTGAAAAGCAAGTATCCTGCTGGGCTTTCATAAAACATTTTGAAGGAATTGCTTTAAAATTAATCATTCGAGTACCATGGAGATTCAACGCAGGTTTAGCTGGGAGGGGTTGGAATTGTAATTCGAATTTGTACAGTTCAGTGGCGAGAATGAGACCAAGCAATTCCAACGCCGCTGTCGAATACTGTTAAAAGTTAAAATTTAATTACGATCTAGCCACGCTAAAACACAGAGTTACGAATTGCCTAAACGTCACTCCAAGTCCGTGTATTACTATCTAGCGCTGTATTCCATTTATTTTCTACAATAAAACCGTAATTTTGCTCCTACAATCAATGTGGACGCAGTCTCAACAACGTAAATAGATCCATTCTGGAACTTATAAAAGAATTATTCTTCTATCATGGATAGACGGCAACAAAAAATCTGACAAAGACAGCTTGTTTGCACAGAAAAGCTTCTTCTAACAAACTCCAACCTGCGAAAATGTAACTTTCGACACGAGAAAAACATCTCCGCGGGAACATTTTAGCGCTCGTTGGCTCCTGGGAATTGATTTCCTGTACGCCAGGCATCAGCCACACAGATAACTTTTACTCCCTCAGAGAACGACCCACCCCTGCCGTGTTCCTCATGAGCCGTGTGATCGATTGGCAGAAAATATCCTGTAAAAAAGAGACAGGTGTGAATCATCCCTATCTCTAAACCAAGAAAAATCTGTTTACCTCCTGGTGGAGGGTTCATGAATGACGTTAAAGTGGGTGGTATCATAAACTTTCACAGCTCTTATCTACTCTAGTTTTCTCTGACATATTATTCAATTACAAATTTATGCAAGGAGTCCTCCCAAAAATGTTTAAGTGTAACGATTCATTCCTTGAATAAGGTTTTCTTCTCATTTGCGTTTGGTAACTCTGTTTCGAGAAGTGTAATACATTAAACATATTTATGTAAATGCGTAAAAAATGAAGCAATAAAACACGACAAAAGCTTGAGAAATTATTTTTTATGACATATCAGTTCTAAAGATTGATTGGAGTATAAGAGTGGAAAAAAATGATATTTTACAAGAGAAATAATATACGAGGTTTTATCAACAAACGTTACAAAGAGACAGGGCGTATAGAATTGGTTTAATAAATTTTTAGAATTGAGAGAATTTAAGGCACTTGGACATATTAATGCAATAATTTTTTACTTTGCATTTTTCACTTCACGGGGTGTTCTGTATTACAACAGTGAATATGTAGAAGTTTTCTAATTATTTTACATATACCCTCCACAAATATCTAATTTTCGGCGTGCATCCCTTTTGCTCAAAATTTGAAGATGCATTCCAATTTTTCTATTTCTCAATCATTTAGGTTCTTGTAACTTAGATATTTTCTGTACAATTTAATTCAATTGTAGATCTTTAAATTAGGATACATAGCATTTTTTCAGAACAAAAGTAGTCTGAGTAATTGTTGATTAATAGCATTCAGAGGAGGAAATGTTTCAGTATGCCGCGCATTCCTACTGCTTTCTTATAAGAAGATGGTATTGCAAAAAGCAATAGCGATACCATTCAATGTTGCCTTATTTTACGTAGCGAGACTAATATTAATCAGGCATGCTGTTCCGCCTAACCACGCATATTTCGTTAGGCTCCTGTCACCATTGACCGAAGAAAGAAGGTATCACTTGGGCGACGAACCAGGAGATTTGAATTTAGGTCAGAGCTTAGGCTTGAGAATCATTTACTGCACGTAGATCTACAACATGGGACAGCCGGCTTTACTTTCCCTCTGAAGAAAGGTGTATTATGTTTTTGTCCTTAGAAATCGACGGCTTCGATCGGGATTGAACCCGCAAACTTGACAATAACAGCCCGATAAGCTAACCGGTATACCATCAAAGCCACTGAAGGCTGATATCACCAATACACAACTTTTTTTATTTCCTGTGCATCGGAGCGATGCCTCTTACCTGCGTCGAGGTCGTTGGGGTCGTCTGTGTTGGGGGCGGCCTTGGGCGCGGGGGCGGGGGCGAGCGGGCGCTGGAGCTCGCGCACCGAGAGCGTGACGCAGGCGCCGTCGTGCACGAAGCGGCGCACGTGGTGCGGCAGCGGCGCCTCACACGCCTCCTTCGGGCAGCGGAAGTCGCGCGCGCGGAAGCAGTGCCGCTCCAGGAAGCGCTCCAGCGACACGTCCGACATCGCGTCGTACAGGTCCATGTGCACCACCCTGCGCACCGCAACATCAACATCGCTGCACACACGTTGTTAGTCACATTCATCACATTAGTGTTCATCGGGTAAGGTCATTAGCACCGTAAGTGTAGTGTATGCTTTTGGCTCGGGAGGTCGCGGCAAGTGGGGGTTTTCCGAGACGTGGTATATCCCGCCAGCGGGGTACTGCCACAGGCGGGACAAGCTCTCAGCTCCCGACCGGTCTTCCAGCATGTGTGATAGTGTAGTGCACGTAAGTGTGTGTGTGTGTGTGTGTGTGCGCGTGCGTGCGTGCGTGCGTGCGTGCGTGCGCGCGCGCGTGCGTGCGATGTGTGTGTATGTGAGTAAGTAAGAGGTAGGTAAGGGAAGGAAATATCTTATGCGGTCCGTGGCCCGTTCGGGTACTACTCAGGCATTCGCCTGTTGTTGATCAGAGGGCAGCCGCTAGAGATCTCCAGAGAGCGACATACGTACCACCCGTACCATCTAGCTAGTGTTGAAATTACTGCCACCTTCGGGATTCGAACCTATGATCTTCCGGATATCACTGCAGTGTCATCAGTAAATTCCCTGAGCGACCTTTGGCCGTTTTTATACCTGGGGGCCTACAATTTTTTTAAAAAATTATTTTGCCATCTTCAGACCCGTCCTGAAGACGAAGACGGCCTGAAATGCGTTCGCACACTGCCGGCATAGCAAGGATGCGCTGGTGCCGATCTAGTATGACGCCACTCGCGCGGAAGAGCGAATAAATGAAAAAAAACAAAAGGAAATTTTAAAAAATCATTTGAATTTACTAAGGCGTTGACACATGACTTTCACACTCAAAGAAAACGCCATTGATTACCATCTCTAATAAATTGAATAAAGAACGATGGAAGTGTGAACCAAAGCTAACAATCTCGAGTAAATTACGTTTACATGAGCCGCAAGGATTCCAGTCTAATCACAACTATTCTAAAGTTAATATAAGTTACGGTCTTTATGACCTTCCGTTCTGACTACCCTAATAAATCATTATTTCTCTTTGTATTAAAGATCTTTGAACTTCTTTTGCAGGATTGTTACACAATGCCATTGTTCTGTAACTCATTGATATGACGCGGACGCCCTATAACCTCAAAGCGAAGAAGTAATAATAATGAAGAATGGTGTGTGAATTGGCTAAAAAAGTGCTAGGTAAAATAAAATAAAAAGGAAACGACCTCCGTAAAACACGCTTCTAATCACTTTGTTCCATTATTTCTCACGATCGAACGATGCGCTAGTCTTCACTAAGAAACGCTCGTTAATTTTAAATTATTTTTCAAAGGACTTACATTTTATATTTTATGTATTTGTAATAACGCAGAGACTCCAACTTTTGGCTTAATGTCGAATATAAAATACCTAATATTAGACAGGCCATTTTTCTCATTTTCGCTTACCGCAATAAATTGTACATTTGTACATGCATTCAGAAATTTATGCAAAGCACTGCTACTAGTATGGTAGTAACACAGAAGAAATTAACACTGGTAGATTATCTCAGAGATTTTGAAAAGTGACATTCCGAACGTAACATGCGTGTAAAAATATGCAGAATATCACGCCAATTGCAAATGTGGTTTGATAATAATTTCAGACCTAAGGTTCCCTAAAGAAAAATAATCTCGGTTCATTTGAGGAAATAATATCGTAGAAATTTAATCAAATTTCTTTTCTTTTTTTTCACATGAAATATTTTGTTTTCGCAAAACACTGGCCAAGCATATCCTAAAATAAAACAGCCGGCAATGAAAGTGATACACACAGGTAACTTATCAATGTGGACTATGAGACGGGAGGTACATTAATTGCTTAAACAGTCTCATATACCTCATTGATATTACCAATACCAATATTAATTCGGATACCATAATTTGCAAAATAATGGAAAGAAAATTTTATACATTTAAGAAGTAATGTTACATGAATCTACAAATAAATTACATACATTTTTCGCACGTTATCGTTAAAATATTTTCAGATTTCGAAGTGTGACAAGGGAACAGATTATTTCAATGTTTTCTGGCGGTCCTTTCCGCTGGTTCCGCGAGGACAAGATTGCTACTATTTGTTTTGAAGAACTAATTCAACAACATAATTATGACTATTATAGATCAGGGACAAAGGAGCTAAGATAATAACCCTTGGTTAATACAATCAGCCGTGTTAAACGTTACGTCGTTACACTGCCAGACTTCAAAGCAATTCAATCGATCCCAATCAGCCCGGAGAGCCAACGCAACCGTTCGCTCTGCACACAAGAGCGTGGCGCGTGTTGCTTACACGCCAGGCGCAGCTAGTCTGGTGGTGAAGGAGCTAATGGCCTTCTCCAGAACACGACCGCGTAATGGGATGACCCACACAGTGGAATGAATAGGACGCCAGGTACTCTGGAATCGATTCGACGTAATGACACAGGAGAACACGAGGCACGTGACGTCAAGATAATACGACTTGGGGTGGTATCACAAAATACTTTTATGGACTAAAGAATCAGGGATGTTAACTAAATGACAGGAGCAGATCTACTATACAAACCTCTCTGTGGGCTGAAGTGGACCATCTGCACATGAAAAAAACTAAATACTGATTTATTTAGAATTCTCGGCTATGCGTAATGTAGACTACATTGATTGAATACTGAAATTAATCATGGACTGGTTTCTTCCATTAAGTGCGGCTCCAAACAATCTCTTCAGAGGCTGATTTTAATTTCGTTTGCTGTCTTTGTATTACAACTTACAGTTTAACTCCAGACTTATTTTAAAAATAAGTGATTTTCAATTTATATTTCATGCTGAAATTAAAAATCTTCTAAATCAAAAACTAAATCTAATGTTTTAATAAAACTGCG
The DNA here is from genome assembly GCA_017312745.1 of Gryllus bimaculatus. NCBI lineage: Eukaryota > Metazoa > Arthropoda > Insecta > Orthoptera > Gryllidae > Gryllus > Gryllus bimaculatus. The sequence goes on from BOPP01000108.1 coordinate 688,449, forward strand.
TGACATCGTACATTGTTAAATCTATAATTACATCGGCAAGTGATTTTCCAAATTCTTTATATGACAAAATACTGTGGGTTCGTCGACATTTTCTTTTAACAATCAAATAAATAATCAGTTTGAGTACACATCGAAACAGAGTTGAACGTGTATAGCTAAAGAAACACTTATATTGAAATCTTTCATTAAAGAAGTCATAGCGCTAGTCTGTACTTTTTTATTTCAATTATATTGTTATATATTTATTGATTCAAATTAATCGACCTACAAAAACAAATTGCAACCAAAGAAAAGAACGAGAAAATCGTAAGACAATGTACAAAATAAGGTGGTTTTTGGAGGTACTACAAAGTTTCAATACATGATTAATAGTTATTTATGCATTAAGGGGGGTTACAAGGGCTCTGACGATCGAGCGACGACAAAAAGCGCTCGGGACAAAGCCCCTCAGGCTTTTGTCGCCGTTCGATCACCAGAACCAGTTAACGCTCATTGTACATGCAGGTTTTTCATGTTTTACATAATTGTAATGGTTCAGATTTTCTTATTTACTAATTACTTAAATGTTATCTAGACTTTGCTTGTTTTTTCATATATTCCCTCCATAAGAGAACGTGTAAAACCATTCAAGTGTTTTCATATTTTCCTCGTAAGCACGATCCTCTCGGTAAGTTATTCAGTGAGTATCGAGCTCCGCTCGACGGCAATAACATGTTATAAAAGACAAACTGATTTGTACGTGGTTCAATTGGCATTGAACTGCCAAACGTTTCGCCCACGACTGCGGTGGGCATCCTCAGTGGCGAGGTCTCGGGTGAAGTGTCCGCGACGGTGGCTGACTGGCGACTAAGGGCGCGTTGAATACATGAAGAATATATAAACTGATTTGTGGCTAGGCGTGTACTCACCAGGGGTCGACGCAGAAGGCGGGCGCGGCGGAGGAGACGACGGCGTAGCTGCAGAAGAGCACGGCCATGTGCTGGTGGTTGCGCGGGTCGAGCGCGTCGGGCGGCGGGGGCGGGGGTTGCGGGGGCGGGCGCGGGGCGGGGGGCGGGGCGTCGCGCGGGGGCAGTCGGGCGGGGCGCCGTGGGCGCAGGGGCGTGGGGCGTGGGGTTGGGGCGGCGCGTTGGCGCGGGGCGGCGCGGGGCCCGGGGCGCGCGTCGGGCAGGGCGGGGCAGCGGCAGGCGGCGCGCGCGCGGAGTGGCGCCCAGCAGCGCGCTGCACCTGCGGCTGCCGCGGCGCTGGTGAGGCGCGTGCGCACGAGACGGGTGCTCCGGCGCGCAGCTGAAAACGCGCGCGGTCAGAGCGACGGCGCCGCGCTCGAGGCGGTAGCTGCTTGGTTACCGAGAGGCGCCGGGTCTAGGCACAGGTGCCATAGCTTCGGCGCATTCCTGCGACCTTCCTAGGGCGAAATTGCTCCTGTGCCTAGGTCGGCTTCCCTGGTCGCCTAAGCAATCTACCAGCGCACATGCGGCCAGCCATTATTCTTACGGTAATTAATTAATTATTCACACACTTCAATTCTGTTACTCATCATTATTGCTATTAACGTACCCATTCACCAGAGAGTGAAATATTAATACATTGATCCGTTTCACGACAGCCAATCAACCAGAGAGTCAATGATCAGTCAATTGATAAGTTAGATGGGTAAATCAATATGTGGGAGAGGAAGGTTCTATCAAAAGACAGATCTAATCATTACTTTTTTTCGTGTGGCTGGTGAGAAATGGCAAGTGTTTCGATATCAGACTAGCTTAAAGCATTTGTCGGTTTCTCGAGAATTGTAATGGTTAGTTTTCGTTCGAATCAGGTAATAGAAAATATGATGTCGTTCTCAAGACATGACTATAGATCAAAATTGAACATCAATGATCAACAGCGAAGGGAAATAATAAAGTAACGCAAATGGTCAGGGCGAATACGAGATATAGAATAAACTTTTCATAAGCTTTGACGAAAGTCCGGAATAGATAGGCATTTGCACTGAGACGCTTTCGAATAGAATTTGGACAAGAGGGTGCAAGTGGCTACATCGTTATTATTTGTTTTTGTGAAGTATGATTGGATTACTCTTGATTGTGATGATTCAAGTGTG
>BOPP01000108.1:692103-728366 GCA_017312745.1 Gryllus bimaculatus
GGCAGATAACCTCGTTCGGTCGATCGTCGAAAGAAACTCCGTCCAGTGACGTTGAGGCATGCGGCTGGCGCGACCGGGTCTCAACCACGGCTGCCACCTCGCCGCGCTCGGAGCCTGCCCCGGTTCACACTGTAGGGTCAGGTTGAAGGAATAATGTTCAGGTTTGTATAATTAATCCGGTATTGAGTAATAAATGCGACTTTAAAAAATAAACTCTGGTTTTCGTTAATAGTTTCCGCCCACCGTACAAATATTAGAAGTCGCTTGCTCATGCAATCAAATTTACTTCGCCAAAAAATTATTTGCAAAATACCTTTTTGAACACGATACCAAATCATACATTTACTATTGGTTTTAGTGTCACGCTTAACCAATTGATTCCATGCATACTTGCCAAATAATATTAGGTTAAAAATCAGTTATCTAATAATTATATCATTCCTTAGTTGGCACAATATTTAAATATATTTTGATGGAAATATATTTTGATGGAATTTTATTTTCGTAATTGTGAGATATGGCCAGTCAGTTCAAACTGTATATGATTAGACATTTTATTGTTTGGGAATAATAATTATAATATCTTTTACTAACTTATTTTCATAATATGTTATTCTATTAAATGTTAATTCGATTATAAATTTGATTTTTTTAAAGCCCCTCCACTCGTTTGAATACCATCGAGAGACGTATTTTCGAAGGGTGGCAGCACTGCACTTGAGAACGCGCGGCACTTTCCCATTTATTTACTCGTCCGGAAGGTTCGCACGGCTGCAGACGAAACGGGCAGTGATCTACGGGCTTTATGTAGGATTTGCAATTCAATGAGAAACGCACATTACACGCGAAATGCATAAATATTCACGGGCCGCTTCCAGCTACGTTACCTTGATGTTGCCTCTAATCTGACCCACCGGCGACGTTAATGCATCGCAACAGGATGCTAAACACGCAATCGTTGGTCGTATGTATTTTCCGTTTTCTTAATTTGGTCCATATTTAAATGCGTACGGTACGGCACTTTTTGCGAGTAATCTTTACCTTGAACTCGTTGTGCGTTTTCTCAATTTAGATGAAACAATGTACTGTTGCAACATTTATTATTTTCTTTGTAAACAACTGATGCGCATTCTTAACTGGCGAAAATGACTATTACTAATTCAACGTGAAAAAAGTAAACTGGCAATTCTTCGGAGCATCATCAAGAAGAATTCTTCAGAACACATTTTTCTTTATTATTTGTCTATCAGTTAAGAGCAAAAGAACATTTTTGTCAACTCTCAACAACAAAGCTAGAATATTATTGTATATATAAATTAACACCACCGAAGGAAAAGTATTACCATACTGAAATCTGTGCATTCTAGTAGTACGTTCTTTATGCTCCTGCATTTGGGGGGGGGGCAATTGGCCGTCTAGGACCACGCGGACATACACCTGCACTTACCGAGGCTCAGGTACATTTATCCTCTGGCAAGAGTATTTGACTCCTTTTTGGGGGGTTCGGCATTGTGTTGAATCAAATTTTATCCCCCAGGGTTCCTAGATTTAGAGGGATGGAAGATGGAATTATGATGATGATGATGATGATAATGAAGGATGAATGGATAATACAAACAAACACGCACACATACACACACATTCACAAACCCATCCATGCCAGATGAATTACACTCAACCTGAACGCAATACTAACTAACTCAACCTGAACCCAATACTAACTAACTCAACCTGAACGCAATACTAACTAACTCAACCTGAACGCAATACTAACTAACTCAACCTGAACGCAGTTCTAATTTTTTGTCGTACTATCCACTTCGTCGAAAAAAGGATTAACTATAATGTCAATATTGCTTTGAAAAAATAATTTTTAAACACTCGTGAACTCGAGTTAAGTACCAGCAGATTTAACAAAGAATTGTCAAAAATAATTTGGAAACTACGTCGGAGTGAAACAATAAGGACAGCTTTTCGAACGCAGAAATCACTAGTTCTGAACTCAAAAAATATATTAAAGGCACTTCTATGCACCATACGCGCTTCAGCTCTCTAAGGATGTACAGCCCCAAAGAAACAAGATTGTGTTCTTGCTCACATAATAAAATGAAAACAAATTCATTCATTTATCATCTGGGTGTGAGAACTTTGCAGAAGACTGGTACTGTAAAGAGCCATTAGGCTATTCACCGAAGCTCCGTTCCCACGCACCACAATGTGAAAGAATTACGAAAGGTCTTTATCTTCTTATTTCCTGTGGGAAATAATCTTGTGAAGTTGTGTTTTACACACAGCTTCAACGTTGTTGTAACATCCTAAGTATTATCTCGAAGATGAGTGAAAAACAAACAACACAAGTTGCTCACAAGTCTGCACAAAATGTTTAGTGCAACTTTACTGAAACCTCTACTTTAATATATTTGATATCATCGGGCCATTTAGGAATCTAACTCAATACTTCAATACAGCGCAATACTCGTAGTTTGAAATATAGTTTAATGGTGATGTTTAAATGATAATGAAGTCATAACGAGCGTTAATACTTCCTCGCCGTCTTCGTATTATCTCGCAGCCCCGACAGAGCAACAAGCATAAGTTCTGTACTGTGGTGTAGCGAATGACAAGACGGAGGGATAGGATAATTTGGTGACAAGTGACAATACTATGTGCAAGACAATTCTTCATGGATTTACGGTGTCTACTGCTTGAAATGGGATTGCTGTTGGTTGTTAGTAATTTTGGCTGCGTTCACGGTCTCTCTCTGGGAATGACATTATGATTAAGCTGTTCAAAGAGTTTTACTGTCCCGGAAGGAAGTGGAATCTGGATCTCCGGGTATACGCCCAATTTCTATACCAATTGAGCTGGCAACACAGACAAAAGCATTTCTGTAATGCCCATGATGATTCCCGTATATACATCACATTCACCGTGCCGCTGTAGTTAGATTGCGTAATTACGAGCGGAACACATTACCTGCATCGCAATTGTCAGCATAATATACCGGCTTCTTATTTCATAACTAATAGTTGATTAAATGATGTTTAACCTGTTCAAAGAATTCACTACCCAGGCCGGAAATCCAACCCGGATCTCGCGGTATACGCCAATACTACCCTGCTCTACCATCTACCTAGATACAGCAGACCACAATACTTTTTTATGGATGCGAGAATGACTTGTTACAACCAGCGAGAAACGAAAACAAAAAAAGAAAGAAAAGACTTCTCCCGCTTCCACACTAACTTCGTTATTATTTATTGACCTCACAACCTCCACATTTATATTCATCATTCAACTACTTAGGGATAAAATGTGGGGAAGGGATTCCAGAACTCACGAGAACGTGCGCAGTTTGTAGTACTGCCCCATAGGTCACATCCAGTTTCAAACTGTCGATTGCCAACGCTATTCAATCAACATCTGTGGTTTGTTTTTAACTTGTCGTGTAGTGTGCTTAACCGCGCGCCGCGCGTCGCCGGGGGCCCGCGGCGAGCGGGCCGTCGTCCTCGTTCGTCGTGTCTCGTCGTCTCGTCGGTGTCGTCCGCGCAGGAAGCGGCGGCGCGGCGGGCGGAGGGCGGGGCGCGCGCCCTCGGCCAGCAGGAAGGCGCGCTCCAGGCGGCCGCCGTAGCGCGCCAGCAGCATCAGCTGCGCCACGCGCTTCACGCGCCGCAGCTCCGCGTCCCCGCCGCCGCGCAGCAGCACCGTCGCGCCCAGGCGCGGCGCCGCGCACCTGCGACGACGACAACAAGCATTACACTCCGTACCTCGCTCGCGAAGGGCACTCGGATCGATTGTTTCGTGTTTCCGAGCACGTCACCGGCTGCGGTCAGGAGTCCCATAAGTGTAGTGCATGCTTTATCACGGGATGTGGATGTTATCTTCCCTTGGTGGATGGTGACGTCTGGGGCCGACTAACATGTCGGATGGCGGGGTTTTCCCCCAACAAGGCATTTCTCATCGGACACCGCCCCAGCCGGGACAAGCTCTAAGCTCCCGACATGTATGGCAGTGTGCTGCATATACGTGTAGGTGGGTGTAAGTAAGAGGTGATAATTAGACAAGAAAGTAGAACACAAGATCGCACGTGGTCCGTGGCCCTTTTGCTAGGTTTCTACTCCAGCATTCGCCAGGTGTTGTGCGGAGAAACCAGGGGAAACTACCAATCAAAGCATTGGTCCGTTATAATTCTCCACCAGACAGCGGTTGGACTCGACCCAGGTATGTAACCACATCGAAAATCTGCGACCGTCGAGACACGAAACCTAAAGCTCTCTGTCAATTTCACATCATATTACTGGACAGTACGTTTATGTCGTCATTTGCTCTTTAAATGAAAGTATAAGTGTTTTACCTACTTCTGTTCCGTAAAATTGTATTTTGAACATAAATTCTCAATGTCTCCAGAACAAGCAATAAAATCCAAGCAAATGAATTAAAACATTCCTTCCACTTTGGCAACAACAAAAAATTTAGTTTTTTTTCAGACGTACTTTTTTTAATTTTTTCTCTCTTGCCATAGAAAATGTCTTCAAGTGTCATTAGAAAACTTCAAGTAAATACAATTTTTTGAAATGTTTTCTAATATTGTAACTGAAATATGAATCTGAATTTTCTGAATGGGGAATGACATATAGTTTCAAACTTTACTTTTAGTTGTTAACTTAGACAGGGGATAAAAACGTTGCTCCCTTCTAAGAAACAACATTCTAGATTATATTATTTATTTTACAAGTGTTACATTTGAAATAATGATAAAATAATTTACTTTCTCTCTTTCACTCATGCGCTGAGTGTCCATTGCTAAGAGAGAACTGGTTCAACCTTTAACCCGTTCAGCGGTCCATCAGCAACAAATCGTCAAATTTTATCGTCCGTGTAATTATCGCTACGTGCACCTGCCTTTCTTTCAATAGTACATTTTCCCTGTGAAGTGTAAATTGCGTTCTTTTGGGGAAATGAACAAACACTAGAATTATTTTTTAAATTAATATTTTTACATTACAAAAGTGGATTTGCTTATCGTTACTCTGCTTAATCAAGTCATGACGATTTTTTGTAATGGCAGAAAGGGAGTACTGTAATTAAAAGCGTTTCAGAATGGCAATTGAAATCTTGAAACAAAAATCATTTTTTAAAATTCTTCCAGAATATTCCTAAAGTATCCGGCTACACATAGTGTTCATCAATTGTCTCTCCAATAATCGAATATGCAATTTATCCTATCTGTAGGTTTCTAAAAATGGTTTGTTTCGAAATGTTAAGGATGGATCCGAAACAAATAGTCAATCCCCCCATCTGTAGACCGAATTGCGTCGAATGTCACCTCATTTGTTCCGAATGATGGACTGGCTAACCATAGCTGACGCACAAACTGACATACGCAGGTTGCTCGACTAATTATTGAACCTGTATATCAAAGGTTTCTTTCCATTTTTTTATGAAGGGAAGGAGAAACTTACAATAACTGTCCACAAAAGTTTTCCAAAGTCACCCAGTTCTGCAACCCAGTAAGTTTTGGAAGTTCAGTACATACTACATGGCAGTGCCTGTAGTAAAGCAATTTAAAAATACAAAAGTGTCTCATAATCAATGTTACATACGTCTAGATCATATCATCGCAATTTATTACTTTGTGCCAATTAATATACAATTGGAAATTGCATATATATTATATTTATTTATACGTGTCACCGATCCTTATCAACACCGTATGCACGATGCTTCATAGGTACATGAAATATCGTGGCTGCTTCATAACACGACCTACTGAAAGCTGTGAATAAGGATTTGCCGAAAAATCGAGAAAATAAGGTTACACGTGATGTAACTCCTTTACATGAAATTTCCAACTCTAAAGTTCATTGGAAAAAATGTTTATTTTCCTTCTATGTGCCCTAAAAGTTTGTAACATGTATAATATTTTATTGAAAATATTTTCACACAAATATAACCAAAGATCATGAAAAAACCCTTAAAGAGAACCTATTACGTCCGAAATTGTTTGAAAGTAGATTTCATTCAATAAACCTTATGATTTTCAACTGAGAACTCGTGAAGATACCAATCTAGGTAATTCTTTGAAACAACCTCCCTCTTAGCTGCGACTTGTGACTAACGCGTTCTCCAAAACTCTCAGCATCACTCTCAACGCGATGCCTTTCACTCCAGACTTTTATCTCCTTTTTGGCGAGACCATGTATTTTTCAAGCGGCGGGGTTTCGGGCAAACTGCCACAGTGTTATGGCTACGGTTCAGTTGCGAACTGCGCCTCCTTCTCATCCCTCATTCATTCGCTGCCAAGTTTCTTTCTGTAGAACCAGCAATCAATAAATCTCGTATCACTCGCTCTGGAGTTGTGTTCCCTGGACGTATTTCAAAACATACTTCCGTGATAATTATACAACGAACAGGGAAGATTGGTATTTTTTCTGAAATACAATCAAACGGTTTCCAACATATTTCAGATTTTTAAAAAATTCATGTTCACGAAACTTGACAGTCGCTACCATGCGTGAATTTCAATATTTGTTTTTTTTAATTGTCTCAACAACAGTATGTATTCTAATGTAATACGCTTCTTTTTTTGTCAGGACATACTACAAGTGCAATTTCTACAGTAGTGTGTTTACTGCCTTCATTACAGCTACGGATTTTTAAACTCTTGTAGCAGTACTAATAGCCGTATCCAGATGTATCCAAACCGGAACACATTCAATGGTGATTTTGATTGAAGTATTACTCCAATCCGCAGTTTAACTTCGTTGAAATTGGTTTGTTGCTATACACAAAGTTACAAACTAGTCCCAATTTTCGCCTTTAATTTACTTTGCTTCTTTCGTATGTATTGATGTGGAATTTGTTGGCGCATATAATTGCAACTGAAGATAACTGTCAGATTTTAGTCTTTTTTTTAGACAAAAAAAAAGGACACAACCACCACCAAATTGACTCGATGATAGATGTGTGGAGCTTTTAAATGCCGTATCTGAACCTGAGATTTTCAGCTCGGAAAACTAGTGGTGCCACAGCAGCAAATACTTTATAGCATTGTTTATAAATTTGCAATCTTCAAAAATTCAGTAAGTTCAACGAAAATGACACCTGCACCATTCGTTTAACAGTTCCTTGTTCAATCCATGAAAAAAATGAAGTGATTTTTCAGAAAAATGTTATTTTATCAACTGCCTAACTTTCAAACATAAATTGCCTCAAACCTGCGTGTTTTTGTTGTTGTTGTTGTTGTTGTTGTTGTTGTTGTTGTTGTTGTTGTTGTTTTTCCAAAAAAGGTACATGACTCTTAAAGAGCTGATTCTTTTCAGCGTATTTTTAAGGGCAAAAATCTCTCATCTCCAATTTAGTAGTTTTGAAATGTTAAAATATAATAAGTTTTCGAAAATAAAGACAGTCACCGGAAATGAGACTAGCACCAATTCCTCTACCGTCATTTTATGCATGCTTTTCTTTACTTTATTATTCCGTATACATACTATTACTACGTATTCGAGAAAGTAATGACGACGTGTACGAAGCACCATTGCACAGAGGCTTAGGAAAATTTTGCTCTAAGGAGGGATTGTCAGATGCATCCATGCCCGGTATTTACTCATACAAGTGGCCATTGTATCCCGCAAATGGCTGGATAATATCAGCAATTTGTGAACATTCTTGAAGCACGCGAATACAAATTAAGTGTTCACGGAAAGCAAGCCTAACATCATGCGTCTCGTAACTCAAAACTAAGAAAATTGCTTCGTATCGAGACAAATCAGATTGAATTCTAATATACAGATTTCAAGAAATCAAAGTAAATTCGTCACGTTTCAAATTAAACGTGTTCTACCACGACAATTTAAATCAATAATATAAAAGGAAGCCATTTAAGTGAATCCCAATAACTCATATCCCTAAATTAGGCAGACTCTCATATCGAAGAGCCCAATTACGAACTACCCGATATTCTAATCGAGAGCTCCAGACTCCATGCCTCGACGTATTAAAAACACTAATCGATGGCGGTAGTCGATAATAGAAGGGGTTTGGAGGGGGGAGTAATGAGATAAAATACACCATCTACAGCAGGCACCTCCACTTTTCGTAAATGTTGACATCTCGATTTAGATGAAAATGTAGATTATCTCATTGCTAAATGACTTGTTTATATATTTTATGAAAAGCTTTTGCAATAAAAAAATATCAAAACCCAAAATCGAGATATTATCATTTATGAACACGGGGATGGCTGTTGTGGCTAGTATGGCTTAATGTGACAATGTCCTTAGACTTTCAATTATATGGGAACTTCCTGCTCGCACGGTCGAATTGATTGAATGATTGGTGTTTTCGGGAGCGTCAACTTATGCCGTATCTTCAATTAGTCCCTTAAATTTAGTGCATGTTTCATTGCGGGTGGTGGTGGTGGATGTGGTAGTGGGTGTGATATTTCCCCGCTGGATAGCAAAATCTGGCATCGGCTTGCGGGGTTTTCCCTAAGCGGTGCGCTCTTAGTTCCCGACCGGTCTCTCGGCATGTGTGGTAGAGTAGTGGTGTGTGTGTGTGTGTGTGAATAAGGAGTGATAATATGACAAGGAAGAGAAAAGAAGGCGCGCAATCCTTGGCCCGTTGGTTAGATTACTGCCCCGGGATTCGCCTGGTGTTGATCGGAGAAACCACGGAAAACTACCGATCAGAGCAGCCGGCCGCTATACGTCTCCTCCCAACAGCGTCTGAATTCGACGTAGCCTTGGACCTGCCGCGCCACGAGGACTCACCCCTCGAGGAAGAGCAGCGTCTTGTCGGCGTCGTGGGGGCCGCGCCGGAACGTGTGCAGCGAGAAGAGGCGGCACGTGCCGAGGCGCGGCCGCGCCACGTGCGCGTCCACGCTGTCCAGCACGTCGGCGCCCGTGCAGCGCGCCACCCGCGCCAGCACGCTCGCCTTCACGTTGAGCGCCAGCGCCACGCCGGCCGCCAGCAGCAGCTCCTGCGCCGGCCGCGCCACCCCGCGCGCCACCAGCACCAGCGACGGCCGCAGCGCCGCCAGCCGCGCCACCTACCACGCACACACACACACACACACACAAAAATTCATTATTTCTGCAGCTAGGTCAATGCAACCTGGCCTTTGCAAATATCACAATTGAAAAGAATTATACCCTCACAACACTTGCACTTCACTACAAAAAGGCACGTTGGAAATGTTTATAGTGTGTATTTGATAATGCAATGTATTTAACCGCAATAATATTAATAATAATAATAATATTAATAATAATAATATTAATAATAATAATAAAATACTAAGAAAACAAGTTTAGGGCGTAGAGCGCTGAAAACGAAAATGGGAGGCCCGGGTTCGATTCGCGAGCGGTATCCTGACTCGGGTTTTCGTGGTTTCCCCTCGAATTAAGAACATTTACTACACGAACATAGAATTAGTTTTTAAATCCAACATTACAGAATATCCTTTTTAAATCCAACATTACAGAATATCCTCCTTTCACAGGTGTGACAACAATCCATTCTCTCTTTTTCCATTTGGATTTTATTATTTTCGTATTTCAATACATTGGAACCTAAAACCGATGTATATTATTTTTATAGCATAAAATATACCAGAATTTCAATGTGCATTGTTCCCACAAGATGAGCCACCCAAAATATCAGCTACTAGATCGAGTAATTTTTGATAATAATAGGCTTGAGGCCAATAGTCTTGCAGGGCATTACTGGACGCTCATAACCAGGATTTTCACTGCTACGAATAGATATAATATTCTGGGAATTCTCACTACTCCAATGCACAAGTAATCAAAGGAAATTTCTAAATTCGAACTAATTAAACGAGGGCGAACTGAACCGGATGTGAGTGGTCGCGCCTGTGCGGCCACTTCAGAAATTGGATAAATATGTCTGTGAGATTACATAACATCGAAATATCTAGCTTGAAAGACAGCAGATCCTTGACCTCACATAGAATACTAATCACAAAGAAATGTTATAAAATGAGAGGTTGATTTGTGGGGTGAAGTTCGGCGGCTCCTATACGAAAAATTTAGTATGTAACTTTATGGTTGAAACCTGTATCGAAAGTCCGTAAATTCTTATTGGGGCTTTCCAATAGCACAAAAGGAATATCGCATTCCTCGCGTGAATAAAGACATTCACAAGCCTTTTCGCTTTCCGGAAACGAGGTGAGAACAGCCGTGGTTCGAGAAGTAGCGGATGAAAAGGAGAGTGATTCAATCGCTTGGAAGCAAATAAAGGAAGCTTTATACAGTTCATTTCGACTGAAGATAAGTTCCTGATCAATCATCCGTTTTGAAGGCTGCGGATAGAAACGTTTCTGGTTTATTCATTTCACTCTGTAAACAAGCTGATGGTAGTTTACAAAACGACACGAAAAGATTTACGATAAAATGAAGACGAATGTGAAACAGAAATGCTCTGGAAATCAATATCGAGATATTTGCTGAAAAACAACAACAAAAGAAATGTGAAAAATACGTAATTTGAAATTAAGAAAAATATATAAAAACAATTAATTTAGTAAAATTATATGAAATAATTGGAGAATAGTAAACTTCTGTAAGTTAAAAATGTGTGAGGGTCCCATGAGGGTATTTTTCACACCATTTGCTCTAAATTTACGTCCCCATTACACAATCTGTTCCATTTTTTCAATGCAGAAACATCAATAAAACAATACGGCATAAATAGTTTTACTGTTTTTTGACTGAATAAATCTAAATCTAAATCTAAATCAATACTTGAATTGAGTGTCTGTTATTCTTGTGTCGAAGTAGACACTGTAGTACTTTAGTTATACAGAAATGTACGCCGTAGAATATTTTATGACTAAACGAATAATAGTGAAACTGTTTTTACGACAATTGCCAATGTCGAAATATTTTATCTAATTTTTGTAATTAACGAAACTAGTGGATAAAGAAGGGTTTAATTGCACGAGTGGCATGTTCAAGAAAACGAGCGACGATAGGAACTACTTTTCTTATATACCACGAATGCAATTATACCCCTTTATACACATGTTACTTTCAATATTGTTTCGTTTCTATTTAACAATAATTTATTTTTTGAGAAATTGATGCAAATCTTTACCACTGGAGGTATACTTGTTCATTTGAAGACATCATATTGCTCCTGAAAAATATCTACTTTAGTAGGTGTTGCGTTAGTATTTGCAAGAAATATTCGCATATGGAAGGTACTGAATAAATGCGGGTTGGTGCGGGTAAAATATTAGAAGAACCTGACGAGGTCATGAAAACATTACTTCCCATGTAAATAAAGACCATACACGTAAAACATTCAATTTATTCACGTTAAATATTTTATGTAATTTCATTTGTCAGCTAACTTAACGTTTATTTCGTCAATTTAGTTTTATTAATTCATTGTTTATAAATAGTTATAGATAGGAAATCTGTGATGCACATTTTGGTAGCATGTTTCATGACCGACTGAAAATACCTTGGCTACGTCTTTATTACAGTTTATTAAACGATGTCTTATTTTTTTATTGAATTATGATAGGAAGGTGTGGAGTTTCAATTGCGCGAATGCTATTAACATAGAGATAGTATGCGATTTTTCATCGAATTAATGAGCCAATTTATTTAACTAAGCGAAAAAATAATTAAAACACTATATAGCCAATCATATGTTTTTATCCTTTTGATGTTAATTGCAAAATACAAGATAATGGTAATAATTATGCCTCAACGATGCCAAATACATACACACAATTCTGCCCAACAATTGAGGAACGCCTCCGGAACTTTCCCCATTACAAGAATAATTATGTAAATAACTCGCTCGTAGCCGACCACGCAAAGAAAACTTGCCAAGCCATTCTTTTTGTCAACATCTACCACCTGGTCAAGGAATACCACTGGAGATTGAGGAGAGTAAAAGGGGTGATTGAAATCACTGAGCATCCCCAAAACGTGAATATTGACCGAGGCCCACGCCTTCTCCCCGTATGTGTAGTAGTGTAGTACATGTCAGTGTAAGTGTGTGTAGGGGGTGAGGATAGGACAATGAAAGAATGAACAATGAAGGAAAGATCGCGGGCGGTTCTTGGCCCGTTAGTTACGGAACTGCTCCGGCATTCGCCTGATATTGATCTGAGAAACCACCGATCAGAGCACCCGGCCATTGAAATTCTCCTCCAGACAGCGCTCTCAACTGTCGAAACTCCGGCCACCGTGTTTGGTCTCGAAAATTATGATCCTCCGTACAGAGGCGTTGCAGGGACATGCAATTGATGCCCTGAGCCACCTAAGCCGGTCAGCGCATTTCGCCCTGTGGAAGGTCGCATCGTGTCGGGCGAAGCGCTCGCAGCTGCGCCGCGGAGGCGGACAATTTATCTTTACGAGTGCCGCTACTCACCACGTTGCGCAGGTACTCCCGCTCGCCCAGCAGCAGCGGCTCGAGCGACTGCAGGCGGCCCTCGACGCGCTGGAAGGCCACGGCGCAGCCCACGCACAGGATGCGCGGGTGCGCGATGCGGCGCGGCATGGCGCGGTGCGACACGTTCTTGGTGCACACCAGCCCGCGCACCAGCCGGCAGTCGGCGCGCGCTCCGCCGCTCACCTTCTTGAACTGCACGTACCTGTGCGGCAGGGGAGGCACAGCGCTGGGGAGAGGAGTTGCCCGCGGGGCAGTCGCAATGAAGTACCCAACACCTGGTCATAGACGACACTGTGAGAAAAGTTTGCCACTGGGGCGAAAGAATGAAGAGCACAACGCTTGTTAATAGAAGGGACAGTGATGAAAAGTTTGCCACTGTGGGTGAAAGAATGAAGAGCACAACGCTTGTTCATAGAAGGGACAGCGATGAAAAGTTTGTCACTGGTGCGTAAGAATGAGGAACCCAAGTATTGATACTAGAACGGATAGTGATGAATAAATGTCTCTGTTGCGTAAGAATGAAGAGCCCAACTTTTTTTAATGGAAAAGAACAGTGATAAATGGTTTGCCTTTGGTAGCTAAGAAGTCGAGCACTCAATAGAAGGGCAGGGAAATACACCAGGATGGAGCAATAAAGAATCCATGTTTGTTAAGTATGTTATTAGCTAACACTACATAACTGAAGTATTGTAACAGAGAGATACAGGGAGACAGCATTACACCACGTGAAGAGTTAGCCCCTGAAGCTTAAAATTGAGGGATTCGCCATCTGTTAATACATGCCACAGAGTAAAAGAGTCACTGGTGCGTAACAAATGACATTCAACTCTTTCAAATACAATTCATACATAAATCAACAGGTGGAAGTGTTAGCCAATAGTGAATATTGAAGTATCTAGAGTAAGCTGATAGATGAGAAGTCAATTTGGAATCTGTACGGAATAATGATGAAAACATATGCTGAGGATAGGACATAAAAAAAATCTTGAAACAAAAATAACTTGTAAAAAATACGAGGAACAAGGTGTTTGTTTCAAACGCATGAAAATAAATGTAACAAAATACTAAAACATGCAAGGGAGTCAACGATGATAACTTTTTGCACACGACCATGAGATGCAAATTTAAATATAAAATAATTATCGATTTAATAGCATGTGAAGCCCCTGATTGGAAGGCTCCTCATTATGCACTAGTGTTGCGCAGGTACATTTTACTGCGTCAGGACCTGACATGCAGCAGAACTTCAGGTGTTTTCAATTACTAATCAAAGGTGAAAGTCAAATATGGTGTCATTGTTAAATGAAATTTCCCACCATCTGTTCATTGCCAATATCTGATCTTCGACCCCTCTATATGCCCTGGAAATTTGTAACAAATATTCCGAGACGTCCAGTATACATCAAGATAATAAGAATGACTGATTCGATTTAGTAGTCACAAAACAGTAAAAACTTTATGTCATGTGTGGGGGAGAAGTAACGTGCTCACGTTTTCTTGAGCCCCAGAATCTCTTCCAAACATTTTAATTATACATAACTGAATGATTAAAAAAAGCTTTAAAAAGCGAAATTCGCAATCTTTTAAAACAGACATTTTGCCATCCGAGTATAGAAAAGTTATTTGCATCGATAAATGAATTGCGTATTTTAAATTTTTTGGATTACTAACAAAATAGTAATAGATCTTCTCCTACCATTACAATAAAGGCTGAGTTCATTAAAACGTGCGCATAGTGAAGCTACATTTATGTCCAGAAGCAAACTAAGAAGTCATCTCAGCATTTGCTCAATGGATCAGGGAAACTTGCCGTCTAATCAAAAATTCTAATCCAAAAACCTAATCCAGATGAGAGTAATTTACATTCAGTTGTATTGAAAATGATGTTCGAAAGTTAAACTCTTACAAACATCTTGCGAATAATATCCAGGAATACTTGAAGGAAAATAATGAAGTTGAAAATATGTGATAGATATCGTGTGTAATGAAATTCAAAGAAAAGATCATTTGAGAACAGCAATACAAGTGTAGCTCGAAACACATTTAAACAAAACAATGAAACTCAACACTATTACACTAACACGAAACGTAGGAGGGGAGAAAACATGACACTTACTTACTTAACATATTTAATAGGATTACATAAAAGTTGCTCAATGTTTTGATACTTTTATCAAGATGCCATATTGCCTGCACCTGATCACAGAAATATTAGAACTACGTATAACTCACTCTTAAATATTCTACGTCTACTTACAAAAATTACTAGCAAACCATTATATTCATATGATAACGAATTTCTAATGAATCTACTTATTTAAATTACTAACATGAATAAAAAAATATGGTTCCATGCGTAAAGGATGACCGATAATCAAAAGAAATAAACGAGGACAGTAGAAGACAGAATAAGACAGCAACTGTGTACACAGTAAATTCCAGCAGATATTAAAAAGTTTTTTTCAGAACCTTCATTTCGAAGTTATATTTTAATAATTAAATGTCAAAAAGTCTTGGGAACGCGCAACTGATATTCACTTCAAATTCAAGTCTCCTGTAAGTGAAAGCCCAAAAAGAAAATTTAATTTCGCAATAAACCGAGGAAGCCTTTTTATCCTATTTTCAATTATCGAGATAAAATTAAATCCCACTCAAAATCACAAAGTGGTCATAATTGTGAAATAAATTGTATATCTTATTTTAAGTCTGTCGTATCTGAAATGCAAATCGGCACGCAACAGCGATTCTTCTAAATTCGCCGTCGTAATATATTAAGCTAAAAACTTTTTCTTTGCATTCGCGTTTTCCTTTTCTTGATAAAATCTCTCCTTTTATAAATCTGCGAGTGTAGCAAAGTTGAGGCAAGGAATGAGATTCCAACAAATAAAACCCCCTCAGAAAAATATTGAGGTTGCAGCAAACGCAACGTAAATATCAAATAAGACAACATGACAAAAGACAAACGAAGAGAAAGAATTTGGGTTTCCCAAATTGCCTGTGAGAATAATATGCAAACACGATTGTGAAGAGCAACAACGTATTACGTGAAGTAATAATTTATGGACGAATGAAAGTCATATGCGTTAAAAAACTGCATTTATGTTTGCTAAACTAGTAGTTGCCGCGTCAAGAAGCACGAGCATTTGAAAAACATCCACAGTAACGTTGGTCACTACGTTGCAGGGGCTGCAACGCCCGCAGGGACTAGGGTGGAGGCAGAGGGGAGGGCAGAGACTGGAGCAAGGAGTGAGAAGGGCAGAGGCAAGGGCAGAGGCAGGGCAAGGGCAGAGGCGAGGCAAGACGGAGCAAGGGCTGAAAGGCAGAGCAAGGGCAGGGCAGATGAGGCGGGCAAGGGCAGAGGCAGGGCAAGGCAGAGGGCAAGGCAGGCAGAGGCAAGGGCAGAGGCAAGGCAGAGGGGCAAGGGCAGAGGCAAGGGCAGAGGCAAGGGCAGAGGCAGGCAGAGGCAAGGGCAGAGCAAGGGCAGAAGGCAAGGGCAGAGTATAAGCGCAAGGCAGAGTGCAAGGGCAGAGCAAGGGCAGAGGCAGAAGGCAGAGAGCAAGGGCAGAGGCAAGGCAGAGCAAGCGAGCAGGGCAGAGGCAGGGCAGAGGCAAGGGAGGGAGGCAGAGGGCAGAACAGGGACAGCTGTAAGGCTGGGCCAAGGGAGGGGAGGGGGCAAGGCAGAAGAAGACCAAGCAGAGCAAGGGCAAGTGCAGGGTCAGAGGCAAAGGCAGGCGGGGGCAGGGCAGGGGTAGGAGCAGGGCAAAAGGGAAGGCCCCTTACCTGCGCACGTCCATGTCGGCGCAGTCAGCGGCGGCGGGGGCCGCACGACGTCGGCGGCGGCGCCACCAACGGCAGCAGCACCTCTCCCACGCCGCAGACAGCCCCCCGCGCGCAGCAGCTGGCGCAGCAGCGCCGCCTCGTGCTGCGCGTACGCCTCCCTGCGCGCCACGCCCCACGCCCACGCTCAGCCCCCGTCACCTTCATTGCCTTATCACCCGTCCGTTCATAGAATGGAGGTCTGACACTATCACATCTACTGTGAAAGGACAGTAGTCAATCCCTAATCATAATTTGTCAACTACTTAGAAGCTCAGCAGCTTTATCACATCCGCAAAGTGCAATAATAAGAGTTCATTAATGAATATGTAACTTTTGTATCCATTACACGTATATTAAATTTCTCACTTTCTTCTGAAAACTTAATGAACTGCGTGATCTTAAATAAGAAGAGGTGATACGGCTGATAAACCCAAAACACTTTGGTTCCGGAAAAAGAAAAATAAGTTGATACTCCAATAGCAAATATTTTATCACAAAACTCACATAAAACATTTTCACATTTTATCACGTTAAAGAACAAATTAGAGCCACTTTTAGGAACAAATGCTTAAAATTACTTTAAATCAAAGCAAAACTTCACGTTAACACTATCGTTTATCACAGACCAGAACGACAGTCAGACTTTTGTCATCAACCAATTTCCCAGTATCACGATCCATAAATGTGGAATTTGACTCTTGTACTTTTTCGACATTACATTCAGAGGACTCCGCCATAAAAAACACACCACTTAGCTTAATTCCTGAAAAAATTAAGTTACCTGTTACCGGTATCATCGGGTCTGGTATCTGCAACTGTATTTTTTCGAGCTACACACAATGAAAATTTAAGAGTAAAAACACCATTAGTTCCGTCAAAAAGTATCCTAACAAAGCAGGAGTCCCAAAAACAAAACCCTCCAAAAAACAACCGTCCCTCCAAAAAACCAAACCGTCCTTCCAAAAACACCAAACCGTCCTCCAAAAAACCAAACCCGGTCCCTCCAAAAAACCAAACCGTCCTACCAAAAAACCAAACCGTCCCTCCAAAAAACCAAACCGTCCTCCAAACACAAAAACCTCCCTGCAGATCGAGGAGCGCCCTTTATAGTTAACATTTCCATCTCCTTCGACTGAATTAAGGGTAGCGAAAGTCCCATGCTAGTGGTAGGCCGCGGTACTCACTGGCAGGCGGTCGCGCGCGGCCTCCTCCTCGGCGCGGCGGGTGTGCGAGAGGCGTCGCCCTGGCGTCGAACAGCGCGGGCGGCAGCGCCTCGGCAGGAGAGCGCGGCGCGTCGGTGTGTGGCCGCCGCGCGCGGGCGGGGGCGGGGGCGCCGGCGGGACTCGCGGCGAGCGGCGCCGGGTGGCGACACCGCGGCGGGTGACGGCGACGCCGACGCCGCTGCGCTGGCGCGCGGCCGGCTCAGCGACACGTGCTCGACTCCACGTTGAGGTCCAGGAGAAGGTGGAGCCGACGAGGGCAGGGCTGAAGGTCGTCCTCACGGCCCTCGCCTCCCTACCGCCGCCCGCCTCGCTGTCGCCCGCGGGCGAGCCGCTGTGCCGTCGCCCGAGTCCCCTCGACCGCGTCGCCGTCCTCGACGCCGGGCACTCGGGTCTCCGAGTCTGGACACAGCAGCGCCAGCGACGGTCAACAGGAGGAAAATCCGTTAAGCCGTAATGGTAGTCAAATGACGGTTAAGAACAATAAATTCAAAAGACTGCCAACGTTCTGTTGTTGTCTTGTTGTGTCTGCTGTTTCTAATGAATGATTTATTGAGCATATTATAGTATGTGTATAGTCATGGCAAATCAAAATGAAATCTTAATAAAAAGTATTCAAATAATTAACTGAAAATCATACTCATAGAATGAGCCATTTTGTTTGTTAGTTTATTAATTTATCTCCATTCATTCATCGAACGCGGACATTGTAATGAGACGAAACATTGACTATTTCGTAGTCAGAACTCCAGTTCAGAAGGATTATGTAATAACGGATTATGTGGTCAAATGAACATGAAGATTAAGTATGACATTAGTGAGTGATGATGCCAAAAATATGGAAGACCCTGCAGCGAACCCCTTATGGCCTCCTCGAATTCATATATTAAGTATCCTACAATTTCAATCTGGTGTACAGCACTGGAAAAGCATTTCTCTTCCCTTACCCCGTGTTGGAGTGTAGTTTAATAGTAAAAAAATGAATTAGTACATAAGGAAACGCATCAATGACAGTCGTGAGGCTTACAAAAAATGTCCCAAGGAGAGCCCTCAATAATTTTTCCATTAGTACACATTTATCTACTAATTAACATACATGAGGATCCCTTGAATTCAAAGAATGTATGTTGAACCAACATAAAAGAAGAGAAAATTCTGTTGACAACAAATACTATCAAAAAGAATTGAGTAGTACCTTGAGCGAACTGTTGCAAATAACAGAATGTTAAAGAAAATATGTTTTAACAGTCATTTTCATGTGCTACAATCTAAAGCGTATTGTGCGTACTCTGATGTATTCTGGATCCTGCATAAGTGTTTCACAAAAACGCCTAGCCAGCGTCAAAAACGTCATTGTAGAAAATTACCTTCGGTATTTGCCACACGTACTACGTAGGAAGTCAAAAAAATATCGGCCTGACTATTCGCTGAATGTACAGAAAAAAAATAGTCGTGGCATTTTCAACGAAATAGTAAGTCAAACGTGTGACCGACTGACACCAAAGAAAGGCTCCTGTGACTGACACCAGGGAAAGTATGAAACGTTTGGAACTAGAGTACAGTATCTTACTACTTTCAACACGACTGTAATACATTTTTTCTGTAAAACTGCAAAGGAGGTCATTCCGGAACTTAAGAATTTTTCATCGTACTTTGTAAATTACTGGCAAAGTGGTGGGATGATGGGTGGAGAATGGCGCAACGCAGACGGGAGCAACAGGTGCAAGGGAGCAACGGTGCAAGGAGCAACGGTGCAGGAGCAACGGTGCAAGGACAACGGTGAAGGAGCAACGGTCAAGGAGCAACGTGCAAGGAAGCACGGTGCAAGAGCACGGTGAAGGGAGCAACGGTGCAAGGAGCAACGGTGCAAGGGAGCAACGGTGCAAGTGAGCACGGTGCAGGGAGCAACGGATGCAAGGGAGCAACGTGCAGGGAGCAACGGTGCAGAAGCAAACCGGTTGCAATGGAGGCAACGGATGCAAAGAAGGAGCAAGGGGCAACGTGCGGAGCAACGTGCAAGGAGCAACGGTTGCAAGGAAGCAACGGTGCAAGGGAGCAACGGTGCAAGAGCAACGGTGCAAGGAAGAATGCAGGAGCAACGTGCAAGAGCAACGTACAAAGGAGCAATGGACAAGAGGCGGAGCGAAGAGGCACCTGTGCCGGGGAGTCCATGCGATGCCCAGTGGCGTCCTGGGAGCACCGAGTCGCCGGGAGCTTCGCGCGGCCGTGCGCCTTCGCCCCGCCGGCCCGGCGCCTCGGCCGCCGCCGCTTCCGGCGCGCCCGCCGCCGCACCCGCGCAGCCCGCTGCCGCCGGGCGGCGGCGAGGGCGGCGGCATGGGCGCGGGCGGGCAGCGGGGGTAGGGCGCCGGCCCGTTCTCGAACACGTCCCCGCCCGGCAGAAGCAGAAGCCCGCCGCCGCCGCCGTTGACGCTGGCGCCCTAGTCGGACGACGGCCGTGTGGCTGGAGGAAGGAGGGACGTAGACACGCTCTGCAGGAAGCCTCCGTCCAGCAGCGCTGCGCCAGCGCCGCCGCCTGCGCCCAGCACGACACCTCACATCAGACATTATGCATAATTTACGTGACATATTCAGGGTGCGAATGGAGGATTGTCACCGATTGCCTCAAACATATTTCCCTCATTTTTTACTAATTTACAGAGCATTTAAAAAAAATAATTCGAGAAAATGATGTGTAGAAGTAGTTCAGATTAATTAAAGAAAAATTAATATAGCAACTTTAAATATTTCGACAGCTCTCCGTTTTATTATTACAAAAGTAAGGAAATCTTAACATGACAAAATGAGCAAAAAGTAATTATGGACTTTTTTTTAGAGAATAACATTTAGTTTTATAAAAAGTTCATTTTTTCCCCTTGCTTCTATAGATTTCTCTACAATTCCCTGAATTTATCTCCGTTTTTCATGTTTTTCTAGAAGTGGTCTCCCGGAATTCGCAATTTTCTCTACAGAGGGGCGAATCAAAAAACCTCCAGGAGGAAACTGTTTGCCGATTTAGATTGGGGGTCATTCCTTTACTAATGTTTTACTTCTCGTAGATGGACGGATTTTACACGGCATATATTGCAGCCCTGCACTTCATTATCCGAGCGTATACCTTTGAAAGCATTATTGCAATAATAGGGACATCATTGATGAAAAAAGTTCAATATTTTTCGCATACTTTTCAACAAGTAGGAAATAATTACTATTTCAAAGTGAAAAACTTGTGAAGTCGTTCCATTGTTAAATTATAATACCGATTTATAACTTAGTAACGAAGACCTAGCGAACAGAAACGAAGCTGAAGTGTTGACGTCGGATTTAGGCTATGGAATTGTCACATTTTACTCCTTAAACAGGTTCCTATCAGGCGAAGTGTTACTCATTTAAATAGGTTTGTAAGTTGCTATGATTTTTTTATATTTTATAAACTTTGATTTTAAATTTACGTTGTTTTCCTAAAAAAGTATAGAGTTAACGAAATAATTCAAAAATGTCGATACAAAAGTAAATGATAAAAACTTTTTTTTTTTCGCTCAATGATTCAAAAATTTTCTTGTGTTGAATAAAAATCGCGAGCCGTGCGTATTTTTAATGCTGAAATAAAGAGCATTGCATAAATTGTGTGTTAACTCTTCAGCACAATTTTGCACGAATAAATAGGAGTATCAGCTTCACTCTCATTATTCTGTCCAAGAACGTCCAGTGAACTGGACGGTTCCTTTTTTAGACACTTAAAGGTCAAAACATGCATCTTGAGCACTTAAAACATATGATTTTTTATGTCGTTAAGTATTCTAGCTGTCGAGATAATACAAGGCAACTGGCAAGAGCCAACAAGAGCGCTGATGGGCGACGCACCTGGGCCCCGCGACGCGGCGTGGCCGCGCGCGCGCAAGCCAGTCGACGAAGGTCGGCGCCGCTGAAGCGGGGGCGTGCGGGCGCGCCGCGCGCAGGCTCAGCCGTAGAGGCGTGGCGGGGCGCGCAGCGGCAGCGCGCGCCGGCGCGAGCGCGTCAGCTGCGCGTGCAGCGCGCGCCAGCGACGTGGAGCGGCGCCAAGGCGGCCCGCGCGCGCTCCTCGCCGACGCTGCGGGGGCGACGGGGCGGCGCTGGCGGGGAAGGCGGGGGCGCCGGCGCCGCGGCCCCGAAGCGGTCCTCCTGCGCGAGACGCGCCGCCGCTCGCCGCGCGCCGCCCCCCGCCCGCCTCGCCCGCGCGCCCCGCCGCCCCGCGCGCCCCGCGCCCGCCCGCGCCCGCCCCGCCGCCGCCCGCCGCCGCCCCCGACGCGCCGTCCGCGCACGCCGCCCGGCCCTCCGCCCCCGCGCACGCCAGCAGCCCGCCGACGCCCACCGCCGACGCGCCGACGCCCAGACGGCTCTGCAGGTCCTCGGAGAGCGCGCGCAGGTCGGCCGACAGGTCGGCGCTCATGTCCGCGCTCTGCAGGTACGACAGCACCACCTTGCTGCAGTACGTGCACACGCGCAGGTCGCCTGCGGAAGAGGCGCTCCGCGTTACGCTCAGCGAAACAAACACAAACGCGCTCCCTAGAAAGAAGACACACAGGTAATACGCAATACGCTGCTAGCGACGATGCTTCCCTGATCATGCTGCGCCCGCATGCCTGGTCCTTCATGCTTCGCCGTGCTGGGGTGAACTCGTGTTGTTTTTGGCTGAACAATTGCATAAAAAAGCAAGCGAAGGAAAGTATTATTTTACCCCTCCCCCAAGAAGTACCGGTCGTTACAAACACTCTGGTCAATAGTACAAGCTTGGGGGATTCCTCGGCTGTCATTTCGCAATGGAACACCCAACTCGTCACTACACACACGAATGATCACGAGGCAAGCACAAAAGCCCGTGGCAGATTCCAGAGTCTAGATCTGGGCAGATGTGCTTAACTTCAACAATCATCTTGACCAAACCGACGGTCACGAAATAAAGAATTCTTTACACTGAAATTATCTGACAAATTAGGCTGCGAAATATTAATAAAGTGATAAAGATCATATTTATAAATGTTGACTTTTTTCGTCAAGGAACGAGGTCTAATAGTAATCATTCTGTACTTCTGTCGGTACTCTTGTGTCGTTTAGCATGCCCAATACCTATATCATGAATGGGGCAGGTTTTGGATTTTTATTACCAAGGATTTTAGTCAATTTTTAACTTTATATAAAATAATTTTATGAAATTTCATGGCAAGAATTCAAAATGTTTATAACGATAGCTCACATTTACAAATTTGTTTAATTGTAACGACCTTTGATAGCTCCAAAATGAAATCAAACGTTTCGTGAGATGCGTATACAATTTCAGGAATATTATTTTTCATTACTCAGAATATATACATTTTTATGTAATATTTCTCTGTAAGAGACACCACAAACTCTTGTCATCACAGATCATGTCCGTAAATGCATGCATCATAAATACGTGTATACCCGCATTCATCTTGCCTCATACACTCACACATACATAATAATATAAGTTTTATTCATTCACTACATTTTTTATTGCGCATTCTCCACATTCATTCAAAAACTTAAACATATTCACTACATTCATACCCAAAACATAGGAACTGATTACGAAATTACAGAGCCCTGTTCACGGTCAGCTTGGATGAAGCCTTGAATGTGATGACTGGCGATTCACCTTTTCATGTTATTATTATGTAACGAGTATCGTGACTGGTCTCTCTTGAAGAGGCAGAAAACAGGAAGTTCAACACAAATTAGCCACATGACCAGCATCACGCTATACTGGGTCCATAGACATCTGTTCTCATAATGTTGGCATTCATATTCCATTAAAGAATTTGTACTCTCCTCTGAAAGGAACATGCAAAGTAGCCACTCTTCATGCCGATTATTACAATAATTTAAAATTTGCGCACGATTATAAAAGTGTGTAAAAAAGACTAATATTTAAACGCAAGTACGAAGGACCAACTTACCAAGCTGTAAAGAAGGTAATGCACAGAAGGTTTTAGCACAGCATTCCACTGCAGTACAAAGCGACAACACAAAATTGAGTAGATTCTTAACACATTCAGTCGATAGTAGGTCTACACAAAAATGATAGTTTCCCATATAAAAGCAGAAACAAAGCACAGTAAGAATGAAGAAACAGAATGAATAAACAATAAAAAAGGATCTACAATACATGAAACTGAGGACGTACGCGAGGTCATATGTGACGATTGGAAAAGAAAGGGTGGGTAAAAAGGATATAAGATGTGGAGAAAAAAGAGAAAGAAAAGGTGAGCAGGACGATAGGAAAGAGGGGCAAGCAGAAGGGGAAAAGAGAAGGAGGATAGAATATGCAAAGTGTAAAATGAAGAATACAAAAATGAGAGAAGTAAATAAAGAAAATAATTGGAGCTTTGAGAATGAAATAGACTAAGGTCTCAGTTTTTAATAAAAAACTTTTTAGTGTAATTCAACCACAAACGCATAAAGCAGATCTCTCCACATATTGTAATGATTAAGAAATTAATGGCACTGCAGTGACTCTGTGTTTAATCCTTGGCAACACCAGGAGTGCTTCGGAAATTGTCGATATATCGCCGACTCGCGAAGCGTGAAGGAGATTTATCTGAGAATTTCCAGAGCACGAGCGGTATTTAATAGGACTATTCCACGAATAAAATGACGATCAATGGAGTTTCAAATTCACTAAATATTGAAAATAACGGAATGCATGTTTTAATGAAAGATGTTATGTTGTAGCTTATTGCATACGCAGTTTATTGCACGTCAAAACCGCAATCGATTCATACCGCCTCCTAATATAGACGAGTCGCAGCTTATTATTGACCAGTAGAGAGAAGCAGTAAGAAAAATCAGATAGATAAAGCAATATTTTTTTAGATACACCGCCCTGATTGGAGCATTTTGTATGTATAGTTATAAACTATTGGCTTTAATTTCATCAGTGTAATGGTCATACCAACATAATTCTAAAACAAATTACTGCAAAACTGCGTTCTAGTGGTTTAGATATTTTTCATTCTCAATGCTTCAATGCCACTTCGTGTTAGTTTTGAATGTAAATATTGTGCTATTTTAAATATCAAATCTCTCAGCAGTCACGTACCTCGTAATAGACCAACGGCAAACACGATGCAAACTTCCGCGTGCAATTCTTGTTTCTGGCTATTTTTAGAAGAATGTAGTAATGTGAAAGTAGAATGTCGAATGTGTAGTAATGTTTAATCGTCATGAAAAAACAATTGTGTTGATTGTGTCACAGGAGGTGGAGGTTACCGCACAGGCCACGCGCAAGTCGGCTCTGCTTGTCCACGCGGGTCCAGCATAGGAAGGTGTGCGGGAGCATTGCGACCCCAGAGACAAACACGAGATAATAGTACATTATGAAACGATGATGTAATGATACGTTTCAATACATGAGTGTGACATGACGAATTAGAAAACAAAAGAGAAGAAGCGGAAGAGGAACAGAAAGCCGAAGCAGGCAGAAGGAAGAGCGTAGGCTTCCGCGGCCGGCGTCAGTATTTACTAGGCTGTCCGGGTACAAGCTCCGCGTTTCCATCGGGGTATATAGAAGTCTACCCCGACGCCGTTCTCTGTGCGACGCGTGCTGTACGCTTTCGTCCCTGCTCGCGCCATTATATGCTACCTCCCTTCCACAGCGTCTACCTTCCACACGCCGATGGTGACGACCGACGCGTCCTCACAGGTCACCACTTCCGGGACAGCCAAGGAAATTGCAGCAGAATAGGGGCAAAGGAGACGCGTCAGGCAGCCGAAGATGGAGGGCAGAGGAAGGGAAGCTAGTTGAGCAGGCAGAAGGCAGAGGGGCAGAGGCAGAAGGGGCAGCAAAGAGGGGGGCAGGAAGGCAGGAAGGAGCAGAGAGGGCAGAGCGGCAGCTAGAAGAAGAAACTAAGAAGTAAATCAGTACAGAAAGACTAGCCAGAAAGAGACAGGAAACAGAGGTAAGAGTACTACAGGCAAAGAAGGGGCCAGAATGGGGCAGAAGGGGCATCAAGGGGCAGAAGGGGCCAGAAGGGCAGAAGGGCGAGGCAGAAGGGGCAAAGAGAAGGCAGAGAGAGCCAGAAACGGGAAGGGCAAGGCAGGGCAAGCAGAGGGGCAGCGCAAAGGCAGAGGAGAGAGGAGGCAGAAGAGGCAGTAGGAGCGCAGAGGAGCAGAAGAGCGGAGAGGAGAGGCAGAAGGATGGCAGAAGAGGCAGAAGATGAGAAGGAGGCAGAAGGAGCCAGAAGGAGCAGAAGAGGCCAGAAGAGCAAAGGATGCAGAGAGAGAATGCCAGAAGGATGCAAAGGATGCAAACAGAAGAGGCAGGAGCAGAAGGAAGGACAGGCAGAGCCGAGCCCCTGGCTCACCGGTGCAGCCCATATCTTGCCGGATCTCTCTGGCCGCAGCAGCGCGCGCAGAAGATCTGCCGCACACGCGCGCAGTGTGGCCGGCCGAAGGTGGTGAAAGCGGCCTCGGCCCGCAGTCATTAGCACTCCTTCGACCACCGAGTCCGGCATCTCCAAGTACGCTGAAGTCACGTCCTGTACGCCTGCAGCCCCTGCGCCCACCACACCAAACCCGCACTCCCAGCCCTCAGACCGGATCAGTGAAAACATTAACTAGGTGGTAAGTTTGAGTGACGACAGACAAGCGTCCGTTCCGCCGTCAACTGACACTCTCTACGTACAAATATAAAATGCCGGGGTGTCGGACAGGGGTGCCTCAGCAGCGGCCGACACCGTGCGAACAGGTTCGAGTGAATTGAAGGAACGCTTGTGATCGGAGCTTCCGACGGACGCCATCGAACGCGTTGGCAAGTTCGTATATGCTGACATTGCTTGCATGCTGGATGGTGGATCCCGGCGAGTTCGTTGGCCATCGCATGCGAGGTCTGCGAGCGGCCGCGAGGGAGATCGGTTCCCGACCAACTTCGGGCGGACAAGTTCCGAACACGCCCCGCCGTTGCCACGGCGGCACGCTTCGCCTCCAGCCAGCCGATGACATCCAAGCTTCTAAGTTTACGTTACTCGGTGCATTGAATTATAAAGCCTTGCGCACTGCTATTGTAAAGAATTATATAATATATAGTGTTCCAATCATTAAAACCTTTCAATTGCATCAAAAGAGTTCCCTCGATTATTCTTCTAATGCAGCGTCAATTTCCCCGAAGCCCCATTCACGAGATCGTACCCGTCCTTTATATTACTTTATTTGTCGCTGACGAGTGCCGTTTCCCCAGTACGTCCACCAATATATATACACATATATATACACACATATATATACATATATACACATATATACACATATATATATACATATTATATATAATATAAATAATTAAATATTAGTTTCAAAAAGTTGACAATTAAGTTTCCTTACACTGTTTTTTGAAGTAATAGTTATAGTAATGACCGGCGTTGGCCTTCCTGCCTTAACACTGGTTTTATCATCAAAGTTTCGCGAAACAAAACTCTTCATCAATGGGTAGAGGTAAGGTATCTTCGTAATGGGTAGAGGTAGAAATTCTGGAGGTTAGGAAAACGAGCGTAGATTAGAATACTCTACGTCACACACGTTCGTGCACGTCCTGTCGAAACGCTAGCCGACGCAATCTCACCGATTGCGTACCCTAGGATATAACTCACGTTGTTGTTGCACTTATAACGATAAACTAAAATCTTAGTTAGCACCTATAAGCATAAGCAAATACTACGCACTTCAGTGTTCATACACCTGTACGCATTTATTATTAAAAGCAAAGATTTTCGTTTGAAGATTTCGTTTGATTTCCGTATTCCCCCCTACGTCACACAGTTTTTACAGTCCTTTTGACTGAATAAATCGAATCGAATGGAAACACTGCTTTCATCGGAGCGAGGTCCCGCAACTCGGCCGATTGAAACGCCCTGAGCACCCCCGATAGCCCCAGAGCCTTCTGACGCCCCGCGCGCCACCGCACCTCGGTGGTTACGCTCGCACACACCCGATGTTTGGCCAGGCGCGGACACTTCATAACTGCTAGTGTAAAACACCACCCCGCTTTCGATAAATTAGAAGATTTAAGTTATAAATAAAGTAAGATTTATTTTATATTACTAATAAAGTTGTTTTTCTCCTTAGTTACAGGGTACGCAGTGAGTACCTTCCGTACATGAAGGACACGCCACTGCTACGTAACAGCATCCGCCATTCATCATCTATCATCACCATCCTTCATGGATTAGTCTGTAAACCTGTCTACACCAAGAACTGTTTATTTTTTGAGGTGATCTCTTTGGGATCGACTTGAAAGAAATGTGCAGGGAAATGTGCGGAGTTGTAGCAGCCGTCTCCCGACTGAGCAGCACCCCGTCCGACCTAGCGCGGCGTCGCTCTCCTCTCATTAACTCAGCAACGCGAGGGTTCCCGTGAGCTGGATTGTTTCCTATCACAGAAACTTTCTATCTTTCCCATCAATGATAATTTTCAACATTACCTCTTTCCCTACCGCAGTTTTCAACTACAAGTAAGAGATACTTCGAGTTGGTAATACAGTATGCGGCTGGTTTTCGTCCTTCGAAGATATTGTAGGAAGTTAAATGAAAGTGACGATATGATTTTCACGTTGCAACAGAATTTTTACATGTATGACGTACATCGAATGCTAAGTATCCCAACATGACAGCATACTAAACGCGGTCTCAGGTTCCAATGTGTCACCCTGATAAGTTTATTTCTCGGATTTATTAAAGGACAGAGCATGTATACAGTTTGATTCAGAATGCATGTTACGAACTTCTACTGTGCAAGGGGAGATTTGTCGGAGATTGCCACCATTTTTCAATTAACCCTTTAACTGCCACGGGCCGACCGACCGCGAGTCATTGTCTGGCGGCTTCTCACCGTAGACCCCGTTTTGACCTGAGCTCGCTAGCGCATAGATACCGCGCAACAAGTTTTCAGTAGGTCCTAGCGATAGCCGAAAGCACTATCTCCCAATGCTTCTCGTAACACAGCCGTTTTCGTCAGTGTCATGCGATTTCCACATGTGCCCGCTGTTCCCCAGTCTGTGCCACGTTCTTTAATAGCACAATCTACAGCACACTAACTTTAGTGCGTGCTGCTGTAAAATAGCCGCCAATGAACACTGATGCAATTTGTCAGTTGCCATTTGTCAGAACAATGTCAAACAGGATAAATATAGTCTAGTATAGTCATAGTTTCCATGACTCATAGAATGAACCTCGTATTGGTTAATTTAGTAACCGTAAAAACGGTTTACTTGTCCCAAACTTAGTGGCAATTATTGTAATCATAGACCTCGTGGAATTGTCTGTTCACCTGAACAACAATACCACAAAATTGTTGTTCGTACATTGAAATCCACATCTTGAACGCGAAAAGTTTGAATTTTCTTCTTAAATCCCTTCAAAGATCAGCGAAACTGTGCTGTTGGAAACATGGCGCCAAATTTGAATCAATTGGGCGTTTAATGTGCCAACTTTACGCAATGCGTTTTCTAGTACTTCTGTAGGTGAGCTCTTCCGGTGGCGATTACGATATTTTCATTTTGCCAAACATACTTAAGAACAATTCGAAACCAAATTCCTTTATGTATTCATCAGAGCTCCGCATCTACAGTTTAGTATGTTGCCGAAAAGTGGCGAGCAGGAATTTTTTACTTCATAGAGGCGTCTTTTTTCTTTCTGAAGATTTAAAAAAAACAATTTTTAACTTTGTAATTTTTTTCTCGTTAGTTATTTGTGGTAAACTGCAAGGGAATTGGATATGCGCGAAGAAGTCTGGTTGCCTCGAGTTAATCGTACCTCACTAATCATTCAGGATACGACAGGTGCACTGGGGCGATAGAGTACAAGCCATGACACATGACAACTATTAGATAAACCACCTTTCAACCAGACACTAAATTTAATGTAGTAATTTCGAAACAAATCTCAAGTGTAGAAATAACGTGTTTTATCATTCAGTTACAATATAAATTAATAGTCGGCACATTCTGCAATCGCAGTTTGCGATATTTGTATCCTTTCACTAAGAACAATTACCAATAAATCTACCATTTACTACTTAACAATGTTAAAGAAGGTTGAATTTTACGAGATTTTGAAGGATTCATGTTAACTGACGAATGATTTAAGCAAATTAAAACTTATTATAAATGCCCTTAGTCAAAATGATTGTTGTCAGATTAGAACTGAACATTTAACAACCATTTTGCCGATATATTGATTGATACGTTATTCCTAGCATGTCAAGTGATAAAGTAGTTCGTGCCGTCAGTGTCGTGCATGCTTTTATCGTTGGAGATGGCGGTCATCTTCCGCCTCTGGCTGGCAAGATCCCGCACCGACCACCGCTTCATCCTGTTGAGTTCTCCCATCAAGGTATCTCCCACAAGCGGGGGGGGGCGCTGCAGCCGGGACAACCTCTACGCTCCCGACATGCCTCCAGGCATATGTGGGAGTGTAGTCCATGCAAGTGTGTAAGTAAAGGGTGAGGAGCGAACAAGGAAGAGAAAGGAAAGATCGCGCGCGGTCCGTGGCGCGTTTGTTAGAAAACTTCTCCGCGATTCACCTGACGAAACTAACGATCAGAGAAGCCGATCGCGAGAATTCTCCTCCAGCCAGTGGCTGATCTCGACCCAGCTGACAAGTTATATTGAAAATCATACCAATATCGTGTCTCGGGTCTAGGACTTCCCGGCCAGATGGACCGCAATGATATTAGTTGATGTTCTGAGCGACCTTTGCTGGTTATTTTGGCGAAACTTCAATAATTATTATATTGGAGAATGAATTGTTCCAAAGTAGTTACAAATTTAGCATTCGCATCAAACAACAAAAACTATTTTATATTCTTTTAACCACATACTCACCGAAACCCGGCATCACCTAGACACTACTGTAGAAATAATCCTGTATTTGGACTACTTTACTTGTCTATCGAAAAGCGATTTGCGACCCAACCATTAGCACGGTCATCCAAAATTAAGTATGAAAAGGCACTTGCTTGTGTTCTTCACAGAGATCTTCCGAGTCTACCACTTGTTTCAAAAATATCGATTATCAGAATTACGTCAACTGTAAATATGCGGTATTCCAAGCCAATTTTTCTTGTTTCTTAATACAAAGGCATCCAGATAAAATACAAAAATAAAGCGGAAACTTAGGCTTGATACTTCAATGCTTTTTTTTACACTTTCCCCTGAAAACCAGTTACGAATTAATCCCTTGGATCCCATCCCCAGCAAACGATTAAACTTAGGACTAAATCTTGATACGAAGTTACAAAGGAAAGACAACGTAAATTTATAAACACGCCAAGCTAAAATAAAGATCCTGCAATACAAAACTGTAATTGACTACAATAGAAAGCTTTCTCAGAACAATGCAAAAGCTCTTTACAAACATATTATCCGACCGTTTATGATTTATTTGTGATTAAACGCTTCAAGATCTACTTTAAACAAATTAGAAACCATCCAAAATAAATTACTCGGAACAGCAACAACAACACCAAGGTTTGTATCAAATTTACAGTTCCATAAAGAATTAAATATCCGATATATAATACCATTTATTACCGATGTCTATAACAAATTATATTCTTGCATCAACAAAATCAAACAAGTCTCCCAATTTAACCGTGCTCAAACCACAGATTCCCGGTCACCAATTGAAAACAGGTTACTGATGCATGCATTTTTGAACATGCAATTCGAGCTGGAGAATAGGTAAGGCGTTTTATGGACTACCTTATCCGTGGGCAGTTAGATTGTATATTCAGTATACAAGGTTCCTCTAAGCCGCAAAACCTCACACATGTAAATGTACTGCAATACTGATCTATGTATCCTATTACTCCAATAACCATAAATGAAAATTAAAAGTGCTTGTTGTTTTGGGGGCGTTACACTCCCGGTCGGTGGTTGACCTTTCATCCGCGCACTGGCAGAATCGCTGGTGATATTCTAGATCATAAAAACACCATCCGAATGGTATATCAAGTCCATAATGCAATTCTAAAGAAGTGAGGACACGATGAGGGAGGCAGTGTCACCAGTCGTCGAGGCCCGTTTAATAGAGTACTGCTGTGGCACCCATCTGGAATTTATCGGGGGAAATCACGGGGACGACAACAGAGTAGCTGGCTGTGAAATTTACATCCAAGCGGTGGATTCATCCGACTAAGGTAATTGAGCTGGAGTCGAACATCGCATCAATTTGGAGACTCGAACCTTGGTAGCATGAGTTGCCGACTCGCAAAACTGTTTCATCCCATCCTCCCTTGCACTGTGATAGTAAAATTAAGCATATCCGGTATAACTCTTTGTGCTTGAACAATTACAGGCAAAATGTTGACAAATATCGCAGTATTGTCCGCTAAGTTTTTTTCTCTTATTTACCATCTGGCATTAATTTAAAAGCAATGGCAAATAGAATCAGAAATTTCAAAACTGCAATTCGTCGTACCTCTTAAGGATGGCGTTTTTATTGAAGTATAAACGAATGATGACGATGTAATGGTTAATGACATCAAGATTTAGTAGAGAAGAAGTGAAATGAAAGGCATGAGAAATGGAAGGACGTTGTGAAAACATACCGCGAACTTACTTTGTCCACCACAACGTCCATGTACATCGAACGATATTTGACGTTTCAATGGTGAAATGCCGGCAAGACAATGTTACGGGTCGCTCAAAGAAGAGTTGTTTTTTTCCCAGCCACTCCAATCAGCAGAAGTTTTAGCATAGACAAGTGACAACAAGGGGAATTTCCCACACCATGCAATTCTGTCGGTTTTCCTCCTCAGAGCAATTATCACCACTTGACTATCATAATGTCAACCAGCCTTTAGAAACGAACGTAATACATACTACATAGATGATTCAGCGGGCTGACCGGCATGATATCCTTTACATAACAGTGTCCAGTCTAGAATAGGGGCCTGTTCAGGCTTGACTGAAATATCGTATTCCCTCAGAATACTTTTATGTTACACTGTCAAATAATTTCTTTGTGAAATTTGAATGGTAACTTTTATTAACAAGTGGAGCCTTGTGTCTTGGCTACTAAAAAATCATTACTATTAAAAAAGACATAATCTATGTAATATAGAATAAACTTAATTTAATGAAATTAATAACCAATAAAATATAGTCAAACACACAAAAATAAAATTTGGAAGTGCTTTCGATTTCATTTAAAAATTGATTCTTGCTTATAAAAATATAATACTTACAAACAAAATTGATATCAAAAAATAAAAATAATATAATTCATTGTAGTTAATGATTAAGTATTGCTATCTTACAAAAAAAAATACTAAAACACATTGTATATAATGTAAGTAATACCTTAAGACTGTGGCTCTATTTCAATATTTATAATACGTATGTTATCTTACTATTATGTAATAGGATTATGCTAATATTATGTACAGATTGTGAACTTCAAATCTTTTATTTACTATTGTGCATGGATTAAGTAACTTTATTTTAAAATATTAGTGTTCTTTCTCTAAATATTTTTCATCAAAAAGAAACTAAATAATCATCTTTTCATTAATTGGAAACAAAATTATTTCATAATTTCACTATAATTCCAAAGATTTTCTACACAATTAATTAGATTTCATTTTAAAATCAGTGAAGTATACTTTTCTAATTTTGACCTGTAATGATAAAATCATAATAAAATATAAATCAAATTAGAAATGAACTATTAAGTATGTAATGTGTCTAATAGAACAAGAATTTAAAATTCCTACCCTTTACATATATTTGAAATACAATAAACCGGATATACATATATTAATTGTCAAAATTATCAAAATGCAATAATGATCATTACAAATTATGAAAAATGTAATACATTTTTTTATTGAATACACATTGCTATTTTTTATTATTGCTATATTTTCTAACTTATTTATTCGTCTTTCCAATTCAAAACGTTAGGATAGAAAGTAATAAATATTGAAGCACTGTTCTGACAAACAAATTAGAAATTGAATATTGTGGTTGTATTTCTTAAGATTCTGTCAGTTTTATAAAGCTGTATTTACAAAATTTCAAATAACTTTTAAAAGAAATTCAGCATTGTGAAAAGTATTTTTTTTTTACAAGAGAGTAAGCTTTAATTTAGTCATCATTCACAATTACGCAAGTTTACCAATCTTGACTACATTGGTTTGACTGACTGAAATGTAAATAAAAACTTCAATACCTGCTTACAAAATAATTATTCCTTATTAAATATTAAGTGTTTTGTTTTACTTTAGATGTTCTATCGGCACACACTACTTCATTCTCTCATCATAATTTAAGACATATTTTTGCATAAGTCTTTAATAGAAATTTTATGTAAAGCATGATCTATTTGCAAGAAAGTGGCAGAGAAAAAATAAATAACCCTTCTGCTGAAAGTAACTACCGTATTGCATGAAGATTTCTTAAAAAATCTCAAATTTGTATCTGTTTAAGAATTAATCTCGTGGAATAAATTTTCCGATTAGCAATACTATCAAAATTCTTTTCTTGTGAAAAACAACAAACAAATTCATTATATACACACTAACTGAGATTAAGAAAAATATCAAATGTTGTAGCATAAATATAAAACTTCACACAATTGAACACAAAATCATTATAGTTCCATTTTTAACAACTTTCCCTATATACTGAATTCTGTAGTACATGAATTTAAAAGTGCAATGAAATCAATAATTGCACTTGCTGTAATAAATCCGCTGAAATTGCATCTCGTGTTCAAGTAATAAGTTACTTAGAAAAACTAAACAATTCTGAACATGTGAACATTACAAATAACTTATAATTAATTAGTAAACATTTTGACAATATTTTCAGCAATGAAGTATTGACCAATGAATCTATCTATTGTAAAAAATATAAAATTTAAATAGCCTCAGAACAAGTACCAATTAAAAGATGATGTTTTATGAGACATTTTAGAAATTTGTAAGAATATTTTCCAGAAAAGTACAAGCCGTATAAGTTCAATTTAACATTTAACATAAATAAATTGCAAAAATAAGTAAATGACAGAAATATCTTTTGATATTGGAAGTAGTACAGCTTTGAAACCTAAATAATTTGTAGGAGAAAACCTAAAAAACAGAAGCAACAAAAAATACGAAAATAAATATTTTTTTGGTTTATTTTTGCATCTTTCTTTAATCAAAATGAATGGCCACAGCAGAACTGTTCTTGTTTTTAATGAAAAGGCTCCACAATAGCACTCTGCATGGACTACAGAGGGGATATATAGTAGGGTACATATCAAGTATGGTATTACTTTTATCACAATAAAAATCTTACAACCACAAGGAGATTTCTTCTTCTATATATGAAATATAAAAAATTCTGCAAATTTGGATATTTTCCACAATATTACAAAGACTAAAAAGTAAAAGGGAAAGTCTAAAAGCATCAGCAGTACTTCACTTATTACATGTAGTTGTCATTGCTTCAATCCTCGACAATGACAATATAAAAGTATGTAGTTCAACATCACTCTGTTTTTGACAAGTTCTTTATTAATTTCCACCATCATATGTTCAATATTTGTTGAAATCAACACATCCTTATTAAAAAATCAATTAATGGAACTACTCGAACAGCACATGTATTTTCACCAAAATCGGCGGTAGAAGGTGAAAATCGAGTTGAATAATATGATGGGAGAACAATTGGTTTCTTTGATTATCTAGATATTAAGTTTCATTGATCGAAGCGCTCCGGACGAGAGAAGAATGACAATTCATGCCAGGTTTTCAAAAAAGTAAAGTAAATCTGACGTCACCATGATGTAAAACATTCGGTATGAATAATGCAAAATTTGGTGATGGATGCGCCCGAAAATTTCATATCGTCCCTTTAGGAACAGATCAGGTTCCGAGTCTTGCCATTTAATTTTTTTATTTACTTTTGCATAATTTACTATCTGTTCTTGTTAGAACAATAAGAAAATGGTGTCAAATACATTTCTGACGTGAATTTTTGTGACATTGAAAATTTCATTTAAAAAATCGGTATGGCAAATCTAAAATATTCTCTCGTTTCAGTCTATATACATGTTCACTGTTTACCAGGTTTGTTGGAAGGTAATTTGGATGCTCGTACAATCTCTTCTGGTAAGCTTGGCTCTTCGTGGTGATAATTTCTTCTAGCGGGATGATGGCGAAGTCTCTGTACATCGTCTTGTTTGTCACGTGCGTTGCATAGTTTTCTTAATGTTTTAGCTTCGAATCTTTTTAGAATTTCTAGATTCGATTTACTGGAAGAGCCCCACAAATCAATACCATAGGTCCAAGTTGGTTTGATTATAGTTTTGAAATATGTAATTTGTTATACAAGGACAGCTTTGATTGTCTCTTTATTAGTCATGACAATCTGAGGACTTTAAACTGCGCTTTTCTCTTAGATTTGATGTGGGTTTTCCAGGTCAGGCGTCTCTCCAAATGCAGTCCAAGGTATTTGATTGAATCAGTTTCGTGGAGTTCTGTGTTATTTAGTTTTACTTTTGTGCATTTTTCATTTCTTAGTGAAAATGTTTTGTTTTGATTTTGTTTAACTGTGACTCTCCAACGATGACACGAATCTCCAATCAATCAACCAATCATCGATAGTTGTTTGAAGATCGATCTTCAATCAACCATCAATCTTCAATCAACCATCAACCTTCAATCGACCATCAACCTTCAATCGACCATCAACCTTCAATCAACCATCAACCTTCAATCAACCATCAACCTTCAATCAACCATCAACCTTCA